>VWZI01017197.1:50542-60950 GCA_013396835.1 Psilopogon haemacephalus | reverse complement strand
TTTTTTTTTTTTTTTTTTTTTTTTTTTTTTTTGTCCACATGGAACTAGAATTAACTCCAACATGTTTGACCAGAAACTGTGTCAGAGTCTAGCGTTGCTAGAATGTTGATGACTTTCTAACATCTCATATAGTTCAGCAAAGTGAAATGTCAGTTCTTGTCTCTCGGGAGCCAGATAATGAGGGCAAGCTGGAGACCAACCAGCTCAACAGTGTCTTGGTAAAGAAGGATCTGAGGGTCCAAGAGGACACCAAACAGACCATGAGTAAGGAATGTGTGCTCACAGCAAAGTCAGCCACCATCCTACTGAGTTACATTAAGCAGACCATTGTCAGCAGGTTGAGTGAGGTAATCCATCCCTGCTAAGGTCTCATAAGACAGACCTGTAATGCTGAATCCAGAGCAAGAGAGACATGGACATATGTCAACCCTCTGGAAATGTTCAAGGCCATGTTGGATGGGGCTGTGATCAACCTGAGCTAGTGGAAGATGTCCTTACATACAGCATGAGAGACAATTTTTAAGGTCCCTTTGAATCCAAGCCATTTTATAACTCTATGATTTTATGATGTCAGAAAATATCCAGTGAAGTGCCATGAAGATTATTAAGGCACTGGAGCACCTGACTTATGAGGAGAGCCTGAGGGTGGTAACTGATGAGCCTGGAGAAGAGAAAACTCAAGGGGAATTATATCAATTTGCATAAATATTCAAGAGCAGAGACTGAAGAAGATGGAAAAAAAGGAAAATCTTGCATTTAGAAGGACAACTAAAGACAGCAAAAGTCTGAAAGCTAACTTGTCAAAAGCTAATGAGACACTGTCTCATATAGTAGCTGCTCAGGCAGGGGACAAAGGAATTATTTTGGGGCATTCTCTCTGGGAGGGGCCATGAAAGAATTGTGTGTAAAAGTAAAAATGGATATATATATATGTGTGTATATATATATATATATATATGTATATATTTTTTTTTCTACTACTAACTCAATTTTCCTTATCTTAGTGCAAGAGAGATACTGTTACTGGACCATGTCCAGAGAAGGGAAGACTTTCTGCCCCTGTGCTTAGTGCTGGTTAGGCCACTCCTTGAGTACTGTTTCCAGTTCTGGGCCCCTCAATTCAAGAAAAATGTTGAGATGCTTGAACGTGTCCAGAAAAGGACACCAAGGCTGGTGAGGGGGCTGGAGCACAGCTCTGCGAGGAGCAGCTGAAGGAGCTGAGGTTGTTCAGCCTGGAGAAGAGGAGGCTCAGAGGAAACCTCATTGCTCTCTACAACTACCTGAAGGGAAGTTGTAGCCAGCTGGGGGTTGGTCTCTTCTCCCAGGCAACCAGCAACAAAACAAGGTGTGACGGGATAAAGCTTAATTAGGCTTGATATCCCGTGGAATGAGGGGGTCCTAATGCCCCCCTCGAGGTTCTTTTAGGTTCCGGTCGGCAGGAACGAATGAACGTGTTGCTCAAACGTCAGGTGCAACAGTTTAACAATTGAACTTGGGAAACAGAGAAGTTACATACAAATAGATCCTGCCCGCATCTACAAAAATACCGCAAGGGGGAAGAAGGGAAAACCGACTTAGCCCGGAATAGGGAAATAGAGAGAGAGATAGAGAGGGGGAGATAGAGAGAGAGAGAGATTAGTCTTGCCGCTTCGGGAGAGCTGCCGTGCCTCGCTGCCTGTTGCCGGCTGCCCGGAATAGGGAAATAGAGAGAGAGATAGAGAGGGGGAGATAGAGAGAGAGAGAGATCAGTCTTGCCGCTTTGGGAGAGCTGCCGTGCCTCGCTGCCTGTTGCCGGCTGCCCGGAATAGGGAAATAGAGAGAGAGATAGAGAGGGGGAGATAGAGAGAGAGAGAGATCAGTCTTGCCGCTTTGGGAGAGCTGCCGTGCCTCGCTGCCTGTTGCCGGCTGCCTGTTGCTACGCACGTGTCTGGACTCCTCACAGCCACTGTGAGAGACGACGGCGGACGACAAGGAGAATGAGGAAGGCGGAAAAAAATGGAAAAAACGGCTGCTGATCCCTGCTTAAATACCCTACGGGGGCATGTGAAACTGACCAACAGGTGCTCAGCATTCTCTAGCTGAACAATTGATTCAAAAACTCCACGCATACAGTGCCGCCTGAGGTCCCCCTGGCTCCCGGGGCCACGTGGGGTGCCCCCGCCCCTCAACCTCTACTGGACCTTGGACGGTAGGGGGAGGAGAGAGCCCAGGGATTGGATCAATTCTAGGGTGTTTGTCATCCCATACCGGGACACAAGGGGATACAGTCTCAAGTTGTGTCAGAGGAGGTATATATAGGTTGGATATTAGGAGGAAGTTCTTCACAGAGACAGTAATTTGCCATTGGAATGGGCTGGCCAGGGAGGTGGTGGAGTCGCCATCCTTGGAGGTGTTCAAGAAAAGACAGCATGGGGTATTTAGTGCCACGGTCTAATTGATTGGATAGGGCTGGATAATAGTTTGACTGGATGATCTTGGAGGTCTCTTCCAACCTGGCTGATTCTATGATTCTATATCACAGAATAACAAAATGGTCTGGGTTGGAAGTGACCTCTGAAGGCCATCTAGTCCAACCTCCTCTGCAGTAAGCAGAGGCATCTTCAACTTGATCAGGTTGCCCAAAGCCCTGTTGAGCCTCACCTTGAATATCTCCAAGGATGATGCTATCACTTCTAGAACTTCTATAAAGCAGTTTCTGCAGTTAATCTGATTCAAAGAAACCAAGTTATCTGGTTGTTCCATATTTACAATAAAAAAATATGGTTAAATAGTTGGCCAGCAAGAATTTTTTCATTGTTTGTAAATGGGGAGGGGGGGAAGAGATTAATAAGTTGTATAGATGAAAATTGGTGCAGACAATAAGCGATTTAATATTTTAATTTTGCTAACAATAACCAAAAGTGCTATTTTGTTCGAATTCATACATATGGAAGATTATACGTAGTGATATTTGGCCCAGAAAAAAGTGAGATGGGGGAAAAGAGGAGGGAGGCAACTGCAAAAACAGTCAGCAATGGGTGACAAGGAAACCACAATAATTAGAGAGAATCCAGCCACGGGAGGATTTGGAATGTTTAAAAAGGCTAATGGATAAGAAAGACAGTTCTGTGCAGATAAATGTAGTGTAATGATGACTTTGATGAGTCTTTGTTTCATAGCTCTTTGTGCAACATGAAATAGGGGGAGTGGAGGAAGAAAAAATGAAAACAGTCAAAGCCATGTCTGGAAATGTCACTGATGAGTGATGAGGACTAGAAAGACAAAAGACAAATCTCTGAGCATTTGATGGTCCTTTATTCCATACATCTGTGTAAATTGCAAAACCTGAGGCGTGACTGAGAGTGGGAGTCCAAGAAAGTGAGAGATGAGTTGATATGTCGAGGAAAAAAGTACTTCAAATCTTGGCTTGGTTATTGCAGTTCTAGCTGTAACCTTAATTGCAGCATAGGAGCTATCCAGTGAGAGTACCATCAAAAAGTAATATTTTTATGTCACATATTTCATTTATGTGCAGTGAGTTTTCATCCTCACTGGGGAGTAAATGCAGAACAGCTACTTCTACAGTTCTACAGAGTGGAAAAACATGGAATAACAGACCCATTTTTTTACTTCAGTGAGCCTTTATTGACTTAATTGTCATGCAAGCAGAGTCACAAGCAAATCCTGGGATAAATTTTAATGCAAACCAATAAAACGTCCTTAACCACAAATAAAACCTTGCATTTATTATTAATTCTTATTGTATCTGTTTTGAGACAGCTGGTGGTCAGTCCTCATAGATAATAACATCCTGTGATGACTGCTTTTAGTACCTGTGTAGCATATCTACTGCTTGTGTATGTGTGCTGTGTATAAATCTATTATTATTTTACTCACTGGCAAAACATAACCAGGTTTGGGCAGATGTTTAATAGAGCACTTTACACCAATCTGAGATAGAAAGTGAAGAAAACCACATCCCATTAATACTTCAGGGAGAAGTCTAGGTAGGCTGAAAGTAATTAGAATTTGGCCAGAACTCCAAAGAAAACAGTCTTATTCTTGCATAAAATACAATGGGATTTTTATTGACCCCATTAGGTTTGGGGAAATAGTCTGTGGCAGAATTGGAGGAGTTACTTACCTGACCATTTTGAAGTCCTTGAATTCTTGGTTGCTTGCATTTTACAGTTTCTTTTGCAGGCTTTTAACTCTTGGGATGCCTGGGAAATAATAAATATGGAAAAAAATCCAGTTATAAATAGAAAGGTTTCTACTTGCTCTGAGTAGGAGCTAAAACCATTAATCCTTCCATCAGAACTGTCGTTATGCTGCCACAGGTTCTGAGTCTTGTGTGAAAATGAAACTGCAATGATGTTTTGTATTTACTGTGAAGCTGAGATCTCTGACCAAGTGGTTTGCAGAAAGATAAGAATTCCGCATCCATATCAATGTCAGTGATTTTTTTTCAGTCACTAGACATTATTAAAACACATCTGAATGTTTCCTTTCAGGATCTGGACATAAATTAGAAGCCCCTATTAAAAGACATCTTCATTTATGTGAAGTTTGTTAAAATGTCAGCAGCTGGAGGGTTTCAGATGTGCAGTTATGCTGAAGAGGAACATTTTGCATATTAAAGGATAATATTTTCTCGGTAGAAGAGAAAGTTCTAGTGCAGAAATAAATTTGTCAGGCAGTCTTGTAGGCTGGTCCAAATGATATGCTTTTATAGAAAAATGATTTGCACTGTCAAAAACAAAGCCTTTGTATCAAAGAGAACTTTTATCTTTCCCCTCCCTAGAATACGTTTGGGTGGAAACATGCAATTAATTCTTTTAGGGACTTCAGAAAGCATCACCTATTGCATCTACAAACTAGCCAAATTGCTTTCATTTGAATACAATTTGGAACTGGCTCAACTAATCACTGTTTGTTAATTGCATTTTGGAAGAAAAAGGGAACCTGAATGCTGTGACTGCTTCTCATTAAGACTGTGCGAACAGCAGAGTGCTTTATGTCAGCTATTGTACCTGATAATTGTGGCAACAAGTGGAGTTTATTTTTGCAAGTAGCAGTAATTAAATCTACTGCAGTATTTAAAAATAATGCACTTGCATTTTATTGTATCCCAGAGATAGCATTTTCTGCTAGAGACTGTAAACAAATATCACCCCCTAACCTCTGTTCTCTTACACAAAAGCTCATAAACATTGTCAAGGGACAAAACACAACTTGTGTGCTTTATCCGTAGCCAACATTCTGTTAGAGTGGTATAAAAGAAAGGTAACAGAGAAGGAGAACAAGAAATTTTTCTTTATGTCACATCCTACTGACATCACCCAAGGGAAATGGATGGGGGAAAAGTAAGTAAACGTCTTGCCTGGAGAGAAGAGAGGCCAATCTGCTCTTACCTCAAGAGTCAAATTTTCCCATCGGAGCAAGGAATGACAAGGATGAAGACATGGCAGAACTGGGCAAAAATGTTCTGACAGAATGTTTTCCATTGGAAAAATGCCGATTCGTCAAAGTGAAACATTCCCCAAGAGCATGTTGATTCCAAAAGAAGAAAGGCTGACAGCAAACCTTCCTGTTTTCCTGCCAGCTCACCAACCAACATGCCTTCCAAGAAACTTTCTGTCTTAGTCAAAATGACTCCAGATTCCGTTCAGATTAGCAAGCAGATTGCAAATGAGTTGAGGGCAAAAATCTTCAGGGAACCCAGAGTGAGCTTACCTGGGAACAGCTGTGGGTTGTTTATTTCAGAGTACAGAAGATTGTTCTCAGAAACATTAAGACATATTACTGAATTTCATTTCTACATATATTTGTCAAGGAATTTTATTATTTTAAAAAAAATTAAAAATCCCTCAGCTGTGACATTTTTCACTGAAGTGAAATTCTATTTTCTCACTAGTTCTTCAAGTAATATTGGTGGGCCACTTGAGAAGTTCAGAGCTACCTTAGTGTGCAACTTTGAAAGTTTGGTAGTTTCTTTTCCCTAAAACATCTTTCTTCCAGAGGGCAAAAAATGTCTATCTTAGAGCAATGGAGGCCTTTCTGGGATCACAGGATCAGAGATACAAGGTTAGTGCTATGGTTAAGGCAGGGGCTTGGCATTTAGTGCTCCATAAACCAGCACAGCGCTGTCAAACAGGTATTTTGCAGAGTCTTACAGAAGCCAATTACTCTCCTCATATATATAAATATATATTTTACTCATGAAACTTAGCAGGCAAAAGAACAATGTATTTAAGTTATTTATGACAGTGCCCATTTTCTGTACATCACAGATGATGGTTAAGACACTGTATATTGCTAAAAACCAAACAAAAATGGAAACATTCCATATTACAGGCTTGAACTGGCAAAACAAAATCTAATCCTTTCTCTTTCTTCCTGCACAAAAATTACTGATGCAGGTTGTCACATCATGGTTTTCATAGTCTGGAAATGGCATCATAATTTCCTTTGCAAATGACTGTTTACCCTCCCTTTTCTTTNTTTTTTTCTTTTTTCTTTTTTTTTTCTGTTGAAGGCTTTCTCTGGTTTTAAGTCTGATGTGAATTGTTTCAGCTAGAATACAGCTCTCAATATCCAGTGCTAGGCTGCTGATTAGTTTCCTGAAAGCAGACAGAGTGAAGAAGAATGGCAGGTTATATTGATTTATTTCTAATGATCTGTTTCTGAACCAGAGCTGGGCAAAGTGTTCTCCCCAAGGCACATACAGCTGTGTTCATGGTTCATCTCTTCATTGCTATCAGGATTAAAAGCTGGTAATGGATTCTGTCACGTTACTGTAGCTTTCTGCATTTTCTTTTCAAGCCACATATGGGTTAGCTGCTGAGGACATATATGACTTTTTCCTGCCATCTGTTGAACAGTCTGGTCAGAACAGCCTGGAGAAGGGCAGCCATACTCTGTTATAAAAGAAGCATGTCAAAACAGGATTATACAATCATGGGGTGTTTAGAGGGGAATTGCTGTACGTGATACATGCTTGTATCTTGCTGGTGAGGGTGTTCTCCATGATTCTGCGTAAGCCTGAATCTGAAAAGCCATGAATGAAGCATGAGTGAATGGGGCATAAAGGACAGCATACTGTGGTATTTTGTTGGGGACCCAGCATATATCTGAAAGTGTGGGAAGTTTTTCACTCGAAGTCACTGTAAAGGACTACAACTTGCTATGCAGATGATAAATGATGCTCGACAATATGTGTGTCAGACTGAAATAATTGATTCTTATGTATTGGCTTATTTCTCTTTCTCTATAGATTTCCTTTCATGGTAGTATCTGCTTACAGTTCTGCCCATCATCTTATCTCTGTGGTTTGGCTTTGGAGTATAGTGTACATTTGAAACTACATAAATGTAGTCCATATGTAAGAAACAAACTTCTAACAAGTTTCTAAATCATGAACTTCAGCAGAATTTCTCTAATGCCTAATTATTCTGGAAGGGTTTAGTTTATTTAATTAGTTTTTAACTCTCTTGATTAAAAATTATTACAGGCATCAGCTATTCTAGAAATATTCTAGTACTGACCCTGCTTTGAACAGGGATTTAAATCAGATGTCCTCTAGAGAGCCATTCTATGTGATTTATTTTACAATGCTATTAATTTAAGTGTCTTTTTTTCCATATTCATAAGCATGATGAGCAAAGTATAAGCAATTCTAGATTTTAGATGGAAATGTACAGGCACATGTTCAAAACAAGAATGTGACAGATTCCTGGAAAGTGTGATGACATGGATAGGAGCATATGATCCTCTAATTGTGGTCATCTCTTCTACTTCACTGAGTCTCCATTACTGATCACATGGACTGGTGGCCTAAGGCAATCTCTGATATGACCCATACAGATCTTATAGTCCTTATGCGATCACATCAATCTGTTTCTTTTATGTTGTTTTGGAGGAGGGGACAATATGCACCTTTTTTTAAAGCTACCAAATGATTACGAAACTATATCTACATGGTTGGAAGGCAGAAATGACCTAACTTTGTAATTTCTTCCAGTAACCTGGTATAAACCAGCTATGAGCCTTAAAATTATAAGCACAGAAAGGGCATCTTGAACTTTGGAATAGCAAAAGCCATGATTATATAATTATGTTTGCAGAATAGACATGGTGAGGCAGGTTGTCTGTTTGAAGCTCACAAAGATTAATAGTGAGGCAGATATCCTGTGGAGGACCCCACAACAGAGCAGGTGGATGTGCCTAAAGGAGACAGTGAGTCTCTTGGAAGCCTGTTATGGAGCAGGCTTCTGACAGGACCTGTGGTCTTGTGGAGAGAGGAGCCCACACAGGGGAAGGTTTTCTGGTAGGACCCACAATGGGTCACACACTGCAGCAGTCTGTTCTTGAAGGACTGCAGACCCTGGAAGGGACCTATGATAAAGAAATTTATGGAGAACTGAAGCTTGTGGGAAGGGCCCTTTTAGTTGTGGAGGATTGTCTGCCATATGTGGGACGTTATGCTGGATCAGGGGAAGAGTGTGAAGAATCCTACCCCTGAGAAGGAAGGAGTGACAGGCACAATGTGTGATGAACTGTTTTCAGTCCCCATTCCTTGTTGCTCTATGTTGCTTATGGGGACAGGTAGAGAAAATTTAGAGTAAAGTGAAGCCGTGGAAGAATTACAGAAACCACAGAATCAGCCAGGTTGCTAAAGGCTTTTGAGATCATTGAGTCCAACCTATGACCTAATACCTTCTAATTAACTAAACCATGGTATTAAGTACTTCATCTAGCCTCCTTTTAAACACTTCCAGGAAGGATGAGAGCAATAAAGTCTCACCTGAGACTCCTCTAGGCTGAACACCCTCAGCTCCCTCAGCCTCTCCTCACAGGGCTGTCCTCCAGCCCCCTCACCACTCTTGTTGCCCGTCTGTGGACACATTCAAGCACCTCAACATCTTTCTGAAATTGAGGCACTCAGAACTGGACACAGTACTCAAGGTGTAGCCCAAACAGTGCTGAGTATAGGGAAAGAATGACTTCCCTGGTCTCGTTGGCCACACTGTTCCTGACACAGGCCAGGATGTCATTGGCCTTCTTGGCCACCTGGGCACACTGCTGGCTCATGTTCAGTCACTGTCAACCAGTACCCCCAGGTCTCTCTCTGCCTGGCTGCTCTCCAGCCTCTCTGCCCCCAGCCTGTAGCACTGCATGGGGTTGTTGTGGCCAAAGTGCAGAACCTGGCACTTGGACTTCTTAATACTCATGAAATTGGACTGTGTCCATCTGTCCAGCATGTCCAGGTCCCCCTGCAGAGCCCTCCTACCCTCTAACAGATTGACACCTGCTCCCAACTTGGTGTCACCTGCAAACTTACTGATGTTGGACTCAATCTCCTCATCCAGATCATCAACAAAGATACTAAACAGGACTGGGCCCAGCACTGATACCTGGGGCACACCACTTATGACTGGCTACCAACTGGATGTGGCTCCATTCACAACCACCCTCTGGGCCCAGCCATCCACCCAGTTCTTAACCCAGCGCAGAGTGCCCCTGTCCAAGCCATGGGCTGCCATCTTGGCCAGGAGTTTGCTATGGTAGACGTGTCAAAGGCCTTGCTGAAGTCCATGTAGACTACATCCACATCTTTATCCACATCCAGCAACTGGGTCACCAGGTCATAAAAAGAGATCAGGTTGGTAAAACAGGATCTGCCCCTCCTAACTCCACGCTGGCTGGGTCTGATCTCTTGGTCATCCTGTAGGTGCCCTGTGATTACACTCAAGATGCTCTGTAAGAAGGGACAGATGTAGTCAAGGTGATTTAAGATATTAACTTCTCTCTATTCCACTTTGATATGACTGGTAGTAAATTAATTTGATTTTTTCCCCAAGTCAGGTGTCTTTTACCAATGACAATAACTGTTGAATGTCCTTATCTCAATTCATAAGCTTTTTGTTATATTTACTATGCCCTGTCCAGCTGAGGAGGGAAATGATAGAACAGCTTTGGAGGCACCTGGAATCCACCCAGAGTCAACCCACCACAATTACATACCTTGTAACAGTTGTCACCATGATGCTAACTAGGTTTTCTTAGCATTATTTTTCATACAATGCATGAAGAAAATATTACATATTAGTGTATGAAAGATGGATACTTTCTATCAATCAACAAGCATTTGTCCCCTAGGAACATTTATACATGTTCTTATTTTCATTTCTGTTTATTGATGGGTTGGTTTTGCTGCAGTACAGAAAGCCTAAGTGCTCTTCTAGGAGTAAATGACAACACATCCATACACATATACATACAGATCTTTTGTTCTCTCTCTGCTGATGTAGAATTTAAAATGCAGAAAACAAGACATGATCTTGCGAGTTACCAACTTGTAAGGCTTGTTTATTCCTTCTGTGCTGAGCATATTCTCTTCCTCTCCCCTTTCCTTTCCTGCTCTTGG
>VWZI01017197.1:29248-50487 GCA_013396835.1 Psilopogon haemacephalus | reverse complement strand
AAAAAAAAAAAAAAAAAAAAAAGAATGAAAATAAATAAAAATAGAGAAAAGGGAGAGAAAGGGAAGGAAATAAAGAAAAAGTGACCTTTGACCTTTTCCTGTAAAGACTTTCTCAGTCCCTCAAATTCATGCTTGATCCTCACTCGCTATCCATGACACAGAAAATTTTCCTGGTTGTCAGTGACCCTCAAGTGAACCCTGTTCTGCAGCTTCTGTGCCAGTATACCTCAAACTGCCTATTCAACCCTTCTATGGTGGTACACACTGCTCACCATACAAGCTAAGCAGCTGGGTGTTTGCCAATACTACCATGTATAGTATTATTTTAAACGCTCACTGTATAGAATTATAGAATAGTTTGGGTTGCAAATGACCTTAAAGGTCATCTAGTCCATCAATGGATATGGCATTGTGTTTTGTGTCAGTTAGGGACATCTTGGCCAAGATTTAGGGCTACATGACTAAAGCAAAACACTAAGTTCAGTTAACAGTATTAAGGTTATGTTTGATTTGCTATCTTTTAATCATTGTCTAGATATGACATTGGCTGTTTCAATATATCAGATCTTTATCTGTCTTTCTCTCAGAGTAAACAAGTATAAGACAAAGGTGTAGAGTCCTGCACCTTGGGAGGAACACCACTGTACAGCAGGATAGATGAGGGGCTTGCCTACTGGAAAGCAGCTTCATGGAGAAGGATCTTGGAGTCCTGGTGGACTGTAAGTTGTCCATGGGGCAGTGATGTGCCCTTGTGTTCAAGAAGACCAATGGTATCCTAGGGTGTATTACAAAGAGTGTGTCTCTCAGGTCAAGGGGCATTGTGTGCAGTTCTGGGGTCCCCAGTTCAAGAAGGACAGGGATATACTAGAGGGTGTCCAATGGATGCCTACAAGGATGATTAAGGGACTGGCACATCTGATGAAGAAAAGCTGAGACCTGGGACTGTTTAGTCTGGAAAAGAGAAGATTGAGATATCAATGTTTAGAAATGAAAGGCGGTTGTCAAGGGGATACAGCCAGTCTTTTTTCACTGGTGTCCTGAGAAAGGGCAAGGGGCAACAAATATGAATTGGACATGGGAAGTTCCACCTGAACTTGAGGAAAAAAAATCTTTATTGTTAGAGGCTGCCCAGAGAGGTTGTGGAGTCTCCTTCTCTAGATACTTTAAAGAATCTATGCTAGAGGATGCTGCTTTGGCAGGGGCATTGGTTCGATGATCTTCAGAGCTCCCTTCCAACACCTAAAATTCTATGATTGTATGAGTCTATGAAACTGAACACCCCACATCTCTTCTTAAAAAACACTTCTTTTGCTTAAGATGACTTCTGCTGTCCTCCCTCTCTTCTATCACTATTTTACTTATTTCCAAGTAGCATGGAAAATTGCTTGGAAAGGAATCTTCTCTGCTGCCCCTTAGTACATTCTTTGTTCCTGTGACTGAAGTTTCTGCTATTGTGATAAAGTGATGGAAGTTTTACTTGCCTTTCTCATTCCCTGAGTTCTTTTGTTAGTACAAGTACTAGCAATCTTAGTTGACTATTTTATGCTTCAGCCTTCTAACTTCTATTAGAAATTTCAGAAGACACACTAAAAATTCGTACATAGTTTTATGAGAAATTTTACCATGTATTATTACATTTATAAGTAGCAATATTCTGTTGCAGAGTATGAAGACCAAACGTGATGCTACAGATGTTGAAATTAAAAGAAATAACTGACTAACATAGTGTCTTCTGCCTGCAGGCTCTTGAGGCTCTGAAATTTCTTCTGAAATATCTTGTTCTAAGTTCTCATTTACAAAGTAATGTACAGAGCATCAAAAGCAAAGCTTGCTTTTTTTTTTTTTTTTTTTTGCCAACAGCTTTCCTGGGCTCTCTTTTTTTTTTTTTCTGAAAAGATAATGAATTTTGATTATTCTTCTTCATGCCATTGCATATGTGCACTGTCCTCATGTTCTCATTGTATCCAGTGTTAGGTTTTGTAGTCTCTGTGAGTCAATAGATGAAATTTCAAGTTGTAGAATCATAGGATATTTTGAATTGGAAGAGGTTTTTAGAGGGCAGCTAGTTCAAGCTCTCTGCAGTGAGTAGGGGCATCTTCAACTAGATCAGATTGCTCAGGGTCCAATCCAACCTGACCTTGAAAAAGATTCTACAAGAAATCCTTTGCACACCTAATATTGCAGAAGCCATTCTGTAAACTCACCTGCACCAGTTCATCTTGAAAGATAGAATCATAGAATCATAGAATGGTTTAGGTTGGAAGAAACCTCAAAGATCATCCAGTTCCAAACCCCTGCCATAGGCAGGGACACCTCCCACTAGATCAGGTTTCTCAAGACCTCATCCAGCCTGGCCTTGAACACATCCAGGGAGGGAGCAGCCACAACCTCCCTGGGCAACCTGTTCCAGTGCCTTGATAAGATAAAACTGACAATGACCTTCTGCTAGCATTAACAGGTATTTCTATATTTGTTGCATTTTAAAAGTAATATTAGGAGTAATGAAAACTTGCAGTAAGTTTTAAAGTTGAAGCTTCTCTCCTTCTTTCCTGCTTTCACCTATTCTTGTCACCTCATTCCTTGAGCAAGAGTATATTAACTGATGTGACAGATGCTAGTCACCTGTGGTCTCTTTAGTTACTCACTTTATGTCACTTTCAATTCTCAGGTGGTGTAAATTAGAGCAGCACCAGAGATTGGTGATGACTATGCCAGGAGAAAAATCTTTCTCTTAAACTAGAGTGATAAGAACTCTTCTGAAACAGATCTTTAGGAAAAAGAAAAGGGGGGGGGGAAGAAAAGAATAATAAAAAAAAGTCCTCCCTTGGTTTTTTTTGTTTTATTTTAGAACAAAAGGCTTGAAATAACTGTTTGCAGCACTCCTTCAAGTGCTAAGTAGCTCTTTTACATTTCTTCTGAAGCATGTACGCACACACAAATTTTGGATCTAAAATAAAAAGGTGAAAAAGTAAAGGTGAGTAGTCTTGAACAATTCAATAAAGTGTGAAAGGCTATGAATGATGGAAAAGCAGAGTGAAATGGTTAGAGATGTAAAAAACCAGGAAGATGACACCCACCTTTTAATGTCAAAACTAAATGGACCCATTTATAATCCAACATTACTTCTGATTTTTCTCATGCTTGTTATTTTCACAAATTGAGAGTTTAAATGTACCTACAGATATGCTGAGCCATTATTTCTTCCCACTGATTTTCCATACATTTAATGTGGGTCTAACCCCATTGCTCTTGATAGCTTATTGACTTCATTGGCTTCCTGCTGATTTGAGCTTGTGTTAGTGCAAAAGGAATCAAGTCCTGCCTTGCAGCAGTGTCTCTCTTGATGAAATTTAGGATGCAAACCTCTTCCCATTGTAGCAATGTTATTCAGTCATCTTGGATGGCATTCTGTTGGGCAATTCTCCCTCCTTCAGCAGCTGAGCACAGTGTGAAATCCGAGAAGATGAAATTGAGGCTGGAGACAATCTAATTTTCTTTCCTTAAAGCAGAGATTGTTTCCAGCAGAAACATCCTCTGATGATCATTCTAATAATGAGTGCATATGTTTGACCTAGAAACAAACCTATTAATGTTTTTGAGGTCTCTTCAGATACTTTATACATATTTCCCCCCTCTTCTCACTCTGTTCCTGCTTTTATTAATTTGTTCACCTGCTTTTATGAAAGCTGTTAATACATAATTATTCATTGGGACAAGCTTGGTCAATGATCATTCCATACCGTAGTTCATACTCCAAAGTCAAGTTCTTCGTTATTAAAATGCAGTGAAAGATAGTCCTTATTCCCTGATATTTAGGAAACATCTTTCTGACTTATAAGAAACCCATTTAAGTAACTACAGCAATTCCTCTGAAGCACTTCAGCTTGCATGTCTCAGCAGCGAGGATGGCTGCGGTCTGTGCCATCTGTCTCACACCATTCACACGATGTTATGTCAATGCCAGGATTGCACTGAGGGTTGTGGTGCATCCTGGGGCGCAAAGTATTTTGAGGCACTCTAGGGAAGAGACACAGAGAAACCATGGCATAAATGGCATTCAAGACCATTGCTGGTCAAAACACAGATGATGTAAATGACAGATTGCCTTTTGCTGGTGGTATATCAAGGTCTGTTGAAGACACACAAGACCACAACAAGAAAATGGAAAAAAAAAATACATTCCTGATGTAAAATTGCATAAACTCTAGGGTCTTGTACTAGTTCTGATAAATAATTTCTTTACAGCTTGCAGCTCTATTAACAATATACTTTTTTTTTTTAAAGCAGTAACTCTACTCAGATTGTCTCAGAGGGGCCTCTTATGTGCTGTTCCCCTTTTCAAAGCTATTTAGTCTGGAAATGCCCAAAGGGTTATGAAAAGACTTGAATTGGGGCCTGGCAGTAAGTAGTGTTACTTGCCTACGGCTTAGATTCTGGGAATTCATCAATGCGACATTACTGCTTTGTTGCAACTTAGGGTTTTTGTTCCGCCAATGCAGCACAGAAAAACAAAAATAAAAGATTTCACCAGGGGAGACAAAAATGAATTCCCATCTAGATTGTGTCTTCCCATCTAGTTTATCTCTTCCCTGTAGCAAGACAGCCACTCGTTTATAAGACTAAAAAGGGCGAATTTACTCTTTTCTAATCCATACACTTTATGATATTTGTTTATTGTTTTAATTGGCAGAAAACATTAGGCACTTCCATAGACATTGGGAAAAAGAAGAGAATAAAAACCTCTTACAATTAAGTGTTCACTGTAGCTCTATCTCCATAAAGGACAATTTATGGTGTGGGAAAGTACAGATTGGAAAATGTTCTGGTTTAGTAGTACTACGGACATTCTGGAGCAAGCTTTTACTGGTATAATTTTGTTACTCACTGAACTTTGTAGAGTTTGTAGAGTTTAGTGCACAAACCTTCAATAATACAGGAAAGCTGGAAAGGGACTATTTTAAAAGGCACATACCAATAGGACAAAGAGCTATGGCTTTGAACTAGAGAAAGGCAGATTTAGGTTGGGCATTAGGAATAAGTTCTTTACTCTGAGGGTACTGAAATACTGGAGCAGGTTACTCAGGAGGTGGTAGAGGCCCCCATCGCTGGAGACATTCAAGGGCAGGCTTGATGGGGCTGAGATGTTCTTGATCACTGTATGGACTAGATGACCTTCAAAGATCTCTTCTAACCCAATGCATTCTATGATTCTATATTTGGGAGCAAACAGGCAGCTCTGACTACGGGAAATGTCTTCTTCTATGACAAATGACATTTCAGACCTAAGCAAAATATTTTTTCCTTTTAATTTTTTTTTGTTTGTTATCTTTGTTTTGAGGCTTTTAGGTTTGTTTAAATTTAGGGTTTTTTTGTTTATGGTGTTTTGGTTTTGCTTTTTTTCCCCCTCCCTTTTGGTTTCATCTTTTATTTATTGGGTTCTGTGTTGTTTGGGTTTTTTAGTTGCTTGGGTTTTTTAAATAAAAACTGTTACTTTTCCATGAGGTAGAATGGGAAGTCATAAGAGAGAGCCAATAAATCTCCCTGTTCGAACAGCTTCACTAGCCACATTAAAATTTAAAATTGGAAATGTTTATTATAAATCTAGATACTTTTGCATTTAATAAATAAATGAATATAAAATACTGGCTGAAGTAGACAAGTAGTTGTTTGAACCACCTTTTGCAGATATTTGAGGGAGGTAAACTTTAAATCAAGACTAGAAACTTTCTATAAGCTGCCCCAGTTGAAAGAAAGGCTAAGTTGCTATAAGAAAAAGGTAATCCTTTTGAGTTAAGGCCATATCTGGAAAACAGTTGTTGTTTGCACAAAGGATAGATATTTAGACCTGTGATTATGAATATCTTCAGTAAGGCAATTGGGCCAATGCTCTGCGAGAATAGTTTTTCAGTAAAATGACTGTAGGCTTAAAAAATAGCAAAGCAATGAACCTGCTGAGAGCTTGGGCACCTTCCAGTTCAAATATAGATCAACTGAAACAAACTAACAGAAAGTAAAACACCAACAAAAAAAAATTAAAACTCCGTACTGAATCGTCAGCAGTACAATTTCTCTGACCCATTGCATAAAAACTCAAAAATTGAATTGCCTAGGACAGTCTCTTTGAGAAGGAATAAATATTTTAGCAAATAAATTATTCTTAACTGTGATGTCTTGGACCTCTGCTTTGTAAAAGCAGCAGTGAAAGGCAGGTTGACTAGCTTTTCATTCAGGCAAGAGAAGACAAACTAAAAGGAGCATTTTTTTGATGAAGAAACACATATTAACTTCTAATATAAATATGTTAAATATCTATAAATAGATATAAAATATTCATGTATAAATATGTGTGTATGTATTTGTGTATATATATTCTGTGCAGTCAGTGTGCATGTATGCCTGTAGTTAGAGATGGAGACATAATACACTGTGAAATTTAATTTTAAAACAAGGTTTTCTTGATTTCTAAAATATTTTTATTTTCCTATTAATTTTATTATTATTTTATATGATCTGGTGGAAAATGTCCCTGTTCATTGTAAGCATTGACTGGATGATCATTGAAGATCCCTTCCAGTCCAAAAGTATTCTATGATCTGTGAGTTTATTGCTGTAAATTTAAGAAAATTATTTTTTAAAATGTGTAGAAGTTGGAATCTCTGTGCTTGAAATCATACCTTTTGTTCTATAATGAATATATTCAAGTTTGCTTAAAATCAACACTTCTCAGGTCAAACGGTAATTGTTTTCACAGAATCACAGAGCTTGGGAGGAAGCTCTAAAAATCATCTAGTCCAGCCCCACTGCCACAGCAGGGTCACTTACAGCAAGTTACACATGATGGCATCTAGGCAGGTTTTGAATGACCAGAGATGGGGACACCACCATCTCTCTGGGCAGCCTGTTCCAGTGGTCTAGAATCATAGAATGGTTTAGGTTGGAATCTTTCACCTAAAAGCTCTCCCTGTCCCACCCCCCCGCCACAGGCAGGGACACCTCCCACTAGAACAGGTTGCTTAAGGCCTCATCCAACCTGGCCTTGAACCCCTCCAGGGAGGGAGAAGCCACAACCTTCCTGGGCAACCCATTCCAGCGTCTTGCCACCCTCACTGTGAAGAACTTCCTCCTAACATCCCATTTAAATCTCCCCTCTGCCAGTTTAAACCCATTACCCCTGTCATTACAGGACCTTGTGAATAGTCCCTCCCCAGTCCTCCTGTAGGCCCCCTTCAGATATTGGAAGGCTACTATAAGGTCTTCTCGAAGCCTTCTCTTCCCCAGGCGGAAAAGCTCCAACTCTCTCAGCCTGTCGTTATAGCAGAAGACAGGCTACCCTCAAAGTAAAAAGTTCCCTCTCACGTTTAGATGGAACTTCCTGCATTTGTGTTTGTGCCTGTTACCTCTTGTCCTGTCACTAGGCACCACTGACTGGTCCCATCCTATTGACATCCATGCTTTAAGTATTTATAAGCATTAATAACATTCTCCCTTACTCATCTGTTCCCTAGGCTAGAAAGCCTCAATTCCGTCGATCTTTCTTCATAAGAGATTGTAATGAAGGCGTATTCAGCCCTACCACAACATAGATATATCCTAGTCTCCATTATCACAGAATCATAGAATCATAGAATGGTCTAGGTTGGAAGATACCTCAAAGATTATCCAGTTCCAACTCCCCGCCACAGGCAGGGACACCTCCCACTAGATCAGGTCACTCAAGACCTCATCCAGCCTGGCCACATCCAGAGAGGGAGCAGACACAACCTCCCTGGGCAACCCGGTCCAGTGCCTTGCCACCCTCACTGGGAAGAACTTCCTCCTAACATCCTGTTCAAATCTCTCCTCCGCCAATTTGAACCCATTCCCCCTCGTCCTGTCATTACAAGACCTTGTGAATAGTCCCTCCCCAGCCTTCCTGTAGGCCCCCCTCAGATACTGCAAGGTTAATATAAGTCCTTCTCGAAGCCTTCTCCTCTCCAGGCTGAAAAGCCCCAACTCCCTCAGCCTGTCCTCATAGCAGAGGTGTTCCAGCCCTCTGATCATCTTTGTGGCCCTCCTCTGGACCCTCTCCAGCAGTTCCAACATATATTGGTATTTCTGAGATGCTATTTTTAAATCCAGTGTTTGGCAAAATATGTATATCAGCTTACCATATGTTTATGCCAACTGAAACGATTTTATTCTCACTTGCTCCAAATTGTCAGCAAGCTGAAAAAGAGTGTCCTCACACAGTAATCTTTACAACAGCAGCCTGGCTATTTGTCTTGAGCTACCAACTGGAAAAGAAAAACTAACAGCATCTATATAGCAGTTAATGTGCACTTGTGTTTAATTGGTATCAGCAACACTGCTAAAAAGAAAATTAAGTAAGTAGCCATTTAAGTAAGCAGAAATCTTCATTGTTGTTACATTGTTGTCATTGTTATGCAGGACTCATAAGATGGGAATAACTCTAGTACCAAACCCCAATATAAATCATCTCTTGAAAGCAATATTGTTCAATACCATCTTGCTTTTCTTGACTTTCATTTTAGATCTGCTGGAGCTTGGATACAAATAGATCATTTATATTCACACATTTATTTTTAAATAGTTTCATAATGAAAACTCTGTTCCCTTCCATTGGTGTGTGCATGCTTTGCTATTATAAACCAGAATGTGTGGAAGATTAGTTGTTCCTACTTGTAATGTAAATTGCGTAGTGTACCAAAAGCATTGCTGATCCTGTGTAAATATTTTATTTGAATTTAATACTCTTGTAAAACTGTATTAAAAGTCTTCCCCTGATTGTTATTGTTTGTTTTCTTTTTCTTTTCTCAGCTCCTCCTTTTCATGTCTGGGGGCAAAAACATGTTAATTCACAATGGAATTTGTATAAATATTTAAAACAGCTGCATTTCACCTCAGTATGGCTGTTGCATTAGAAAACCTGGGATAAAGTTGTGCTAATAAACTATGATATAGGTAGATCACTAATACGCTGTTATACAGGCAGACCCCTTCAAAGTTAAGCGTGTGAGATAAGTGTGGATCAAAAATATATCTATGTTTAGCACTGCAATGACACTAGATGGTTAATTAATCAATAGTTTTCAGACAATACCAAAATTTAGACTGGTTTCAGCTGAAATCTAAAACTGTTAGGCTTCATATCTTAGCAAAGCATTTATCTGTTTTAAAAATGATATCGTGGAGAAAAAATAACTTTCCTTTATTTTCAGTTCTGACCCAACCTTCCTATTGTACAGACAAGAATAACTGGACAAGTTCTGAACCATAGAATTATGACTGAACTGGAATAACTATTCATATTTCATAGAATCATAGAATCATAGAATGGTCTAGGTTGGAAGAGACCTCAAAGATCATCCAGTTCCAACCCCCTGCCATAGGCAGGGACACCTCCCACTAGATCAGGATGCTCAAGACCTCATCTAGCCTGGCCTTTATTGTTAATATCCACAATTTTCCTTGGCAGGGGAGAAGATAGAATTTTAGACTGCTTTGACATGAAGTATAACACATGGTACCTGTCAAATTGGAATTTAAATCAGAATGGCCGTTTTTTGTTCACTTGCCAACTGAATAAATAAAAAGTCATATCTGAGAATTGGGAGAAATTTCAGTAAATTGTTATTTATGAGGAAAATCAAACTATGAAAAAGAAGAGAGAAAAAAGAGAAAAAGGAAGGGAAATTGATATAATTTTATTAGATTTCTCAACTGTTTAAAAGCTTTAAATTTCCAGATGATTGAAATTTGTTCAAAGTTGCTGAATAGGAAGAGTGAAATCATTTTGCATTGTTCATACCCAAAGACAACTTGAGAAATTAAATATATGAAGAACATAGGTTACTGGTGTTTGATTTACATACTGAGCACTTACTGAATATTTAACAGCTGCAAATGGTATCCTCCTCTCTGTCAATTAAAATACAATAATTTTGTTTTGAACAGCAGAGTCAAAACTGAAAAAAAAAGTGAGTGATGGATCTGAATGTGAATGCCAGAAACTGGAAATGGGCTCATGTTTATGGGAATTGCTCAAAGGGTTGTATAGAGTAGCAGTCAGTATTGTTTCTTTCCATGGAAGCACAAGTATATAGCACTTTAAAATAAGTGAGGTCTTTATGTAAATAAAATTATTAATATTTTTAAGACCCTGCTGTTTTGCAGCTATTCATATCACCTCAAAAGACCCGTCACTCAAAATGCTCTATGTGCCCGCTGTCTCATACCAGTGCTATACTAAATGCCCAAATTTATAATTTTGGAAGTGCTGTTTCCTTCTCCTATCCTCTACCTTTTAAACACCTATAAAAATCTATTTCAAAGGTGACAAGGGGATACTTTTTCAGAAACAGGCTTTGCCTCTGAAAATGCTTCCTGAAGCAATATTGCGTTTGTCATCTCAGAGATTCTTCCTCAAATCCTTGAAGCTTTTCATGAGGTTTCATGGTATTGGTTATGAGGTGGTCAGTGTTAAATGGATAAGTCTGGAGACATGTATTACTCATGACTGCCTTATTTCTAGATATTGTTCATGTGAAGAGATAGACAGGTCTGCTGTCAAAGTTTATAACTGATTTTAGTAGTGATGGGGGTCAAAGCTGTTAAAATTGTAAAACATTGCAATGCCATGAGCACAGACCCTCTCTTGCTAAGTGGTTAAGTGCTATTTTCAGAATAGTAACCCTCTCCAACATACCAATGTTAAATATTATGAATTGTCCCAAGGAAATTGAAGCCACAATGGTTCTGTTTATTAACTGCTTTGGCAATTGCCATTCTGCCAGTGGATGTTTCACATTTATTTTTCAGTGGCACATGCTGGTTTACTTCAGCAATGATTTCAGGAGGCTTCTACCTGAAAATGCAGTTTTAACCAAGACAAAGCAAACTTTATAAATCTTAATGGATTTGGATTTTCAGTACTTTGGCAAATTGTCAATGCACAATAATGTTTGTAGGTTAATTAGTTAGGGATCGCTTGTGTCTCAGAGGTTTAAATTCAGCTCTGAATTGCTCACCAGGCAGTCCAACTGATTTTGGTGGAATTACAGAAGGTCTAGAAGTCAAATTTGCCCTCAGAACAGATTAAACAATTATGCAAGAGAGATTCCATTGAATACAAACCATAGCCCACTGGCTTGTTACTGAAAACTCACTCAGCTTTATTGGCCTCAAGAGTGTGCAGGGAGAGTTCCATTAGGGAAAGTTACTCCTGCAACTAAGGAGTAAGATAGAACAAGTGCACTTGAAGCTATACAATATCACAGCTTGTTGCTAATGTTGGAAATTTTGGCTTGTGATTGCATCAAGGCATGATTTCTTTGGGGAGTTTTCAGAGTCATGACCATTTTCTTCTTCTGCCTGATTTGGAATAAAAATATCAAAACCATCTAAAAGTTGTAGCTATTCCATCTCATGTGAGGACAAGCTGTACCCAAAGGTATCTACAATCACTCAGCTGGACTTTCTTGCATGATTCAACATGATGCTGGTTTTATGCTCCCTATTTTCCTAGAGATCCAAAGAGCACAAATAGAAGAATTGCTCATGACAGAATTTGGTAGAATGGGAATAAACCATTATAGAGACAGAAAACTGTTAATTAAGCTTCCAGAAAGAATGTCACTAGGACATCCAAATTTTGAACTGGAATCTGTCCATGGTCTAGCTTCTGTTCATATTTTTTTAGGGCAAGGGGAAAAGCTAACTTGGGGAAGAGTGTAAGAGAGAGTCCTCTCTTTCTAATCAAACCCTATAAATAAATAGTGAGTCTCTAAAGTATTTGGAGTCAAATTTAGAAGACAACTTTTGCAATGAGGATCATGAACACACTTGATATGGCTTCCCAATGGAATGAAGTCTGGAAAACAGTAATAAAACAACACCCGATTATCAAATTTAAGTGTGCAATCAAGTTATTCTGCTAATAATGCAGAACTAAACACTAGGTATCATGCCATTTTTTGACCAAATTTCCTGCAAAGGGATGAAAAATATCAAGTGTTTGGAAGAGAATGAGATTGCTTTACTACCACTCTTATTCCAGCCTGTTTTTGCTGGAAAGTGTCACAGCTATTTAAATTGGGATCCAAGGAGCTCAGCTCAGTGGTCTAGTGGTCACTTTTCCTCCAAGCAAAAAAACCCTCCTGTGGTTCCTAGAAACCCTGCATTTTAATCCTGTTGAGAAATGAGTCAGCTTGAATACTGCAGACTTCTTGTCTCCACAAGTCAGTGTCTGGGAGGCTTATAAGCTGCCTGAAAGAGGAGAGGTGATATTTTAAGTACATTTGACACATTGGAGTAAATTAAGTCTTTAAAGTTAAGATAAGGACTTTTATTTTAAGGGGACCAAAGTGATTTATCAAATCATGCTGTGGTTAAGGCATTCTGCCAAAAGTAACATTACCTCCTTTCTAATTCATACTTGGCACGTTAAGTAGTAGGTCCCACATCTTGACAACAGGCAGCTTGCCTCTGAAAATTACATTATGCTTGCTATTTCTGCTAGTATCCATGCTTCTCAAGGATTCAATGACTTCTTCATTAGGAAGTGGCAAAAATAAGTGCAAAATTTTCCATTCCAGAAAATGTTCCTTTTGTCTGTTTTCTAGGAAAAATAATAAATATGTTAATTTTATTATAATAAGTATGTTAATTTGTCAACATGTAGGTCTTTTGTCCATCTTTAATGGAAAAAGCTAACAAACAAGCAAAAGAAAAAAAAACCCCACAACATTAAAGGTAATTTCTTTTTGTGACATCTAAATTTGGCTGACACAGTGACAGTTTTGCTATTTTAACCACTCTTTTTGCTTTGGTCTTCAAGGGAATTTTTGGGTTTTTTTCTTTCTTTTTTTCCATTCTCAATGCTGCCTAATGACCTATTCCTTATTTCAGAGGTCCACAGACACTGATTGCTGTTATACAATACCATGAATTTATCCACTCACATTAATAGCAGTGATTTGGACCTTTTTGTAGATTCCTCTCCATCTCAGATGGAAGGTGGTTTTCATCATATGCATTGAAGTTTATATTCCCAAGGCAGAAACATAGTGCAGGAAGTAGGAGAATGGTACAGGACAGAGCTGTGAAGACATAGAGACAAGGTGGCTGCAGAGGACTACAGTCTCAAGAGCATCTGAAAAGTGTACAGATACTAAAAGCAGGCTTATTATAGCATTGCTGATGCATCCTGCTGTAGAATTGTGTGAAAGGTTTTTTCCTTCCCTAAGTTCTTTGTAAAATGTGACCTTTGAGTATAGGTAGCATGCCTGGATCTTGAGTCTGCTGCTTCATTGTGTTGTAGATATTTTAAATATCCCTGATGATAAGCTCACAACTTTTTCAGGCCTGACCTTTCTACTTCCTCCCAGTTTGCAACCAATACTATTTAAGCAGTGCACTGCTGAATAAACCCAGTACTTTCCCCTCACTTCAGGTAGCTCTTAGTATTTAAATAGTTGGTCATGTAGGAACAGAACAGGGTTCGTCAGCCTCACACTTTTCATTTTGTTCATGAAAGAAGAAAATATATCCATGAACTAAACACTTTATTTCATTTTGTATTGAGCTTTCTTTTAAGACAAAGGAATTTGCATCCTCCTTTAAGATAAAGAACACAGTTAGGTGAAAACAATTTATTGAAGAATTGAGTGCGATAAGTTTAGTCCAACCCGACAGTCCAATTAATTAATGTAATAAAAAACTAAAAAGAGGTCTTAGAATCAGTGCTGTGTCTCACCTCATGGTATGAAGGGAATAAATAGAGGGAACAGTTCTCAAGACTCTTTGACTAAATTTGCTTAATCCTTTGATTTATCAAATGAAGGGAACAGCCTGGTGCATGACAGCGAACAATTAATTTCCACTCCAATGAGTACAACAAGAGAAAGTGCCCTTTTTAATCAGACAGATTAAATAGGAGCTGTTTCATGCCAAATCAGTGACTTTGGCAATTATAAAAGGAACTGGACATGGAAACAGAACCTGTTCCAATTAGTTTCCATTAACGAGTTCTTTGGAGTTTGTGAAAGTAGTAAACAAATGAAACTAAGAATATTTGCAATATGTTTTTCGTTATATTGAATACTTTACTTTCCTGAAGAACCTTAATAGCAGCTCTCTGTGTCTGAAACAGATTTAGAAACAAATACTCATATTATCTGAGGTTTTTTTTTACCCCTTAGCAGGTATTTATAACTTTATATCTAATTCTATTTGTTGGTGTTTGTGCTAAACATATCTTTTGAAAATTTACTTAACAAATTGCACTGCACTATTCACAAGATTATGAGCTCTGTCCGGATGTGACACGCAGGAGTGAGGCTCCTGGGAAGAGTGAGAACCCAGGTGCAAATATTGGATGGACTGTGTGTCCAAGGCCAGCTCTTGAGGCATATGTACTGGGGCAGGGGTGGGCTCTGTTGTTTCTGTTGGGCATTTCAAAACTTGGACAAAATCACAGACATTACCCAGACAGTTTTTGGACTAAAAACTGCAGCAACTATATTAACAGTTGGACCATTACAGAGCCTTTGCTCTTTTTTAGGTAGGTTTAGGTATATAGTTTAATATCCATCAAGGACCAAGATAGGCACACCTGGATAACCATACCCATAGTGATTTCACCAGACAGCCGTTTGCTAGTAGCTTTCAGCTATCACTAGCTTTTCCATAATACATATGGGATTTGTTTTCATTCTTGGTGTTGGTCTACAGAGTGTCTTTAGACATATGAACAAATTTTACATCTCTTCCTTCTCCATGCTCCCCACAATGGCAACCCTGCTTGTAAAACACCTAATGCAAAAGCTACAGAACCTCTCATGATAGTCTTCCCTTTTCTCCAAATTGAACTAAACTCCTACTTCATACAGGTATTTTCTTATTAGCTACTATCTTACTACCACAAGTTTGTTGTTCAGAGGGTTGTCCTGTACTGGTGAAGGAGCAATTCTTAGTGTTTCTGCTAAGGTTCCTTCTGGCTCAAAACTTTTTATTTATTTTTACCTTTGATGATAATCTGTTCATAAAAATGTACTATGAACTAAATAGTTCAGTCTCTTGATGTATTTTGTCAGCTTCATAATAAAAATAAAATAGACCCTTCAAGTCTAAGAAATCTTTCTAAATCTTTTCTCGTCAATTGTAAGAAATATTAACAACGGATTTNTTTTTTTTTTTTTTTTTTTTTTTTTTTTTTTTTTCTCCGAACACCATATTTCACATCACACAATGGATGCAACTGCTGTAGAAAGAAGCTTATGTGGTACAAGAATTATTTCACACACAGAATACATCAGTTTGGATGGCATCTTTGGTGGTTATCTTGTCCAACCCCCCTGAAGTGAGCAGGAGCATCTCCGACTAGATCAGGTTGCTCAGGGCCCAATCAAGTTTAATCTTGAATGTCTGCAGGGGTGGAACCTCAACCACACATTCTGGATGACCTGTTCCAGTGTTTCACCAGTCTCATTGTAAAGAATGTCTAAAGAACTTCCTCCTTAAGTCTAGCCACTCCCTTAGATCTCTAGACTTTGTTTGTGGGATAACTTGTCTCCAACAGAGGAGATAGGTGGAATTTTCCTTATGGGAAATCACTTTTTTTTAATATCTCACAGACAATGAGGTCAACATTGTTTATGTGTAAAGTGGTAATTTTAGACTAGTCATAAGAGCTGTGCTAAAATTCCTAAGGTCCAACACCAGCCAAAGCAAATGACAACCATCCCCTATGAAATTGAAGTTTCTTTTGTTTTCATCAGGAGATAATACCTAAGTAAAATTCACACATTCATTGAGGTGCTTCCATGGTCGTTATGTACAAGGCAGTTATAATGAAGATTGTAGTTTGAACATTAATTTATTTGAGCTGAGCAAAGCCTTACAAAAATGGAAGGTTTGTCCCACAGTGTGGATATTTTGAGCCCTTGACCACTGTCTTCTGTTTCTGTACCAGTCTCCAGTTCTTTATGCTAATTTTTCAGATTGTTGCTCTCTTTCTAATGCAAGTATAATGATACTTTGCAAACTAGTATTATTGCAATATCATTTTATGACCTTCATTTTAGAGAATTACATCTCTGCTATTTCACTCTGACCTTAGCTAGAGTTTGACAGGCAACAGATCAATATTGCACAATCCTCTCTTCATTTGGAGGTGTCTGTTTTGACTGTGTACAGCTAAAAAATACAGAAATGTCTAGTAACCAAAGACCTCTCCAGTGCAGTCACAAAAGTGGTGATTCTGTTCAAGACCTGTTTGTTGTGGTTTGATCTCCACAGCATAAAATTAACCAAGCCAAGCATCTGCTTTCAGAAGTGTACAGAATGAAAATGCAAAGAGCCTTTTCTCTTACTGGGGAGCTCTAGCAGCTGCATAATCCTGCTCCTATTATGTCAGGAAAGGTCCAAAACTGAAAGGAAAAGAACAAAAGCAGTTGTATCATTTCCATGCCTCACAGCCCTCTACACTGCAATAAACTTGGCAGTGCAATCAAGTCTTTCCTCCTGTACCTATGAATTAAGAAAGCTGAGGAAAATTATCAGCATAGTTCTAAAACATAATACCATCCTGACTGGGTACTTGGAAGCTAGTAATGAATTCTATATAACAGGGTTTAGAAAATAAACCATTTGTAAAGATTTGTAGCTAAAAGCTCCTACAAGAATGGGCAGAGCTTGTAGTAAAAGGGAGGCTTCTGAATGTGTGCACATAACTTATTTTTTATTTTCCCCATGCTTTCAAGATTTCCTTTGAACACTTTGTGTGTGTCTGCTTTTGGCAGCTGAACAATCTATATTCTTGGCACAGAGCATCTCTATCAAAAAAAGAATATGGGAATGCAGATTTAAACGAACCTGTATGCATTGTGTCTGATTTGATGTCGCTGGAGAAACCCCAACATCTGTTTTACAGACTGCTGTGGAGGCATTCAGCTTTTATCAATACATGTCTCTTAGGCATTTTTCTGTCTGTAATCTTCCTTATTCTAAGCAAAAAAGAGAAAAATACAGTCAGTGTTCAGTTTTTCTTCAATATAATTTAAAAAGAAATATGAAAAACTGTCCCAAGTTTGTCACTGAGCATCAGCCCATTATTACCTGCATGTGTTGCCAGTGCTAAAAAGGTCTGTACAAAAGAATACTTAATTTTAGTGTAGTCTAGCACAAGGGTTCTTAGACCGTGTTATGCACATAGCATCCCAGGACAGACATTGAAAATAGCTGAGGTGTCAAAAAATGACATCTGTGCTTTATCTACTCAGACTGGTAACATACTTTGCTTACCTTGAACGGTAGCTGTACGTGCCATTGTAAGCCACTTGGTCCAATGAATTCCTCAATTACACTTCACTTTATTGCATACCAACTAGGATTCAGTAATATCACTGATGTTGCTGAAAGGTTGAGGAAAAAATACTGAAAATAAAAGTTATTTTGTTTTTGTAAATTTAGGTATAAAATTTTAACACAAGTAGAATTATTTAATGCATTTAAAGCTTCAAAGTGCATTCAAACAGACCACAGAGTGAATTCGCTGAATTATCTCTGAAAGAGGACCTGAGAGAATTTTTAAAGCCTAGTGTAGACACCCGATCTACAATAAAACAAAGACAATTGCCTGACATCACAAGTCCATTTATGATTTGAAGCCAGTTGATCTTCCTAGTTCGGTATCATTACTGCCATAGACACGTGTATTACTAAATGATGCCTGCTTCTATTGCCTGCCGCAAAGATTTTACTTTCACATTTACTTCCAAATGTTGATGGCTGTGGGGTTAATTGAATGAAGGATATGCTGCAGAAATGCTAGAGAATGAAATGCTGACAATCAGCTATATAATGAGTTTAGAAAATGTATTCATGTATTTCTACCTCAGCATAGTAACGAAGAAAGTGCAGAGATGTTGTAGTGTTATAGCCTTTTCTGCAGCTTGTCAGCAAATTCTGTAATATGGTAGAAGTGTACATGTTTCTGAATTGTGCAGATAATGCACACCATGAATACATATTTTGCTAAGAGAAGATTGCTTTCTTCTGAATCTTATATTTGAGCTTTTTGCCTGCCAAAGCCATCAGTATGTGTACCTTGTATACAGATTTTCATTTGGTTTTAGTGGTTTGTTTTTGGTTTTGTTTCTGTTTCCCCAGTATTGTCATTGCTGTTATTACAGAGTGCTTAGCAATGCTTTGCCAGTCATATCACTCAAGCAACTGGCAGGTGGCTTCTTCTACAGATGGATAAACACTAGCACATTTTAAACTACAAATATCTAGATGAAGTGTTTTGTTGTGTATTTGTTCACCATGCAGCCATCTGCCAGATTTTCTTTAATATATAACCCATGGTGGTTTCTCAAAGAGTGAAAGTAGTGTAGTACTGGTACCAAGGTTCTTAATCATCTTTGTAGCATCGCAGTGAAACCTTACTCAACAAAATTTAAACTAGGTGGGCAGATGTATAGATTGGAAAACAGTCCAGATAGCCCTTAAATATGAAAAGTTCAACACCAGCTGCAGTAAAAGTGTGATCTTTGATTACTTCATCACATCAAGTAATAATAGGGAGATGATTTGCAAAACATAGTGATGAGGAATTCAGACACTCAAAGGAAAGGAAAAATCTTCTGAGCATTCAGAGTCATGTTCCTTTGTACCTGTCTTTAAGGTACCATATATCTATCTTTAAGGTACCACAAACCCGTCTTTAAGGTACAGGTAGCTTGTTAATGTATCTGTTTCTATTTCTGTTTTAAAGGCGTTGAAATCTCAGGATCAGTAACTACATAACTATGAAAAATATTATCTATAGAGATTTACTTGTTTTCTCAGTTTCTTATTTAGTTGGAAAAAAACCCCCACCATATTATGTAAACTGAAGAATTGGGATCTAAAGAGCGAGTTGCTCAATTTTCTATCAGCAACTTAGCTTCAGTGAAAATGATTAAAACTGTAGCAATGAGTAGAGAAAAAGATTCATTCTGAAAAAAATTAGTACATCTCTACTAAACTGTGCCTATAGCGATTTAAAAAATATTCTGCATGAAATTATTTCTTTGTAGGATGACTTTTAGGTCCCTCACTGCAATAATGCTGCAGTGTACTGAATGCTTTGCAAAGAACCATTGTCAGCCTCAGAAATTTTGAGATTTCATATATTTAACTTTGTGTTGTTATGCTGAATATATATTTAGCTTTCCCTCTTGCTTGTACTAAGGGTCTATTTCATTCACTGATTAAAGAACTGCAGGGTTTTATTATATCAAGACTTATTTCAACCATGCTACTGCAGCTCCTTGATCACCAGGGGTGACTGAGCAATTTCACTTGGAAAAGCTTGTAGTTTAAAACAACTAGTCAGCTCTGTGCTTCATGACTTCTTTTTATTGCTGTGTGCAAGGTAGCTGCAACTTTAGGATTCTATGTTGACTGGGTCAGTAACATTCTAAAGTTGTAAGGGAAATACATTCATTTAATAATTAATGAGGTAAAAAGGCTTAACTTCAATTACTAAGAAACTTTACAGAGCAGGCTAAAGTTTAAAATTGTTGCTTAAATTGCTGTCTTAGGTCATTAAGTATATTTTTCTGTGTTCAGAAACTCAGAGGCTATTAAACATGTTTGTGGAAGCAAGAAATTGGGCCATTAAAATCTTTGCTTTCCCTCAAAATAAAAAAAGTAGTTTCAAGGCTTGGAGAGTTTTTGATAGGACATTTGGGCAGCTTAGAGCTCACAGAAATGTGGGTCTCTAACATCTCTTTAATACTTGGATAACTTTCTATATGCAGTATATCCCTTTTGAACTCAGGAATGCTACTATGTGCAGGAGCGACTGGCAAATTGATGGGTTTGCTGAACAAAAGCTTTGCTACATACTCTGCACATCTTTCAATGCAGGATCTGAGTTGTTCCTCATCAACCTCATCTCCCTCTTTCCTTGCTTGTTTTCCAGTAAAAAATGCACTGATCTCACTTTATGACACCTGAAAGTGTCTGATTCAAAAAGAGTAAGAGTTTTGTTACTGGAACCCTCAACTTTCCTTCGTTTTTTAACTGGCTGTCTACACTGACATGTCAAGAAAACTGTAATTGCAGTCCCACTGAAATCACTGGGAGCAAGCAAGATAACCAGCTCGATGTTCAGGTCTAAAACTTACTGTAGAATTGTATTATTGTTTATGGAGTGTACCATTGTTTCCAAAGATTATAAAATTAATCTATATATTTGTACATGCACGAAGCATGCTTCTTCTGGTAAGTGAGAGTCACTCTAATAACTGGAACAGGCAGTAAATAGGACTTTCATAACATGCTGTAAAAGCTAAGGAAAGCTAGTGGTAATTACCTTTTTCACTTGGTTATCTCCATTAGAGATGGGGACCTTGGCACTTGAGAACTCATTTCTGTTGTTCTTCATACTTGATTTATTGAAAGCAGAGGGAAAATTTAAGTAGAAATCTGTTCTACAAGGTTGGCAATCTTACAAGACTTTTCTAATAAGACTTATTTTTGTCTCAGATGATTTATTAGGTGCTCAGAAGCTGCAGTTATCAGAAAGATCCCTTACATATGTTAACTTTGCATGAAATTTTAGTGAACTGAGACAGTCTGATTCTACAATCTTAGTGACTAATTGAAAAATCTGTAAAAATGCTTTGCTACTATACATAGTTCTTGAATATCTAAATACATGCTTATAATGGGTCTCTGGGTCCATCTATATGAAAAAAACCCAAATGTGTCATTCTATTGTCATGTGGAAAGCTGATTATGTTAGGATAATCATCTTTTTAAGTGCTGAGACACAGAAATGACACACCATGGAGTTTGCTTTGCACCCATGTCCAGAATATCATCATAGGATATTCTGATGTACTCTGAAAGTTAAAGATTTGGCAATGATTTCAATATTTGGACACAGCACTTGATTTTAGAAGGAAGACAAAGGACTCCGTCCAAACACTGTGTTATGAAGGAAAAAAATGACACACATTTTTGTGTTTTATACTAGAATGTACATTTTTTAAAGAATGCAAGAAATAAAATGTTTGGTTTTGTTTGATTGATTGCTTTTATTTATTTTCTTCTTTCTTTCTAATATATTTTGCTTTCTAATAGACGCAGAACTTTTGATGGAAATATTTAGGAATTTTGGAGGTGGATTTTTTTTTTTTTTTTTTAACAAACTTAGAGAATCATAGAATCATATAATGGTTAAGGTT
>VWZI01017197.1:11411-29236 GCA_013396835.1 Psilopogon haemacephalus | reverse complement strand
AGGTTGGAAGAGACCTCAAAGATCATCCAGTTCCAACCCCCCCACCATAGGCAGGGACACCCCCACTAGATCAGAATGCGCAAGCCCTCATCCAGGCTGGCCTTGAACACCTCCAGGGAGAGAGCAGACACAACCTCCCTGGGCAACCTGTTCCAGTGCCTCGCCACCCTCACTGTGAAGAACTTCCTCCTAACATCCTGTTTATATCTCCACTCTGCCAGCTTGAACCCATTATCCCTCATCCTTGAATTTCAGTTTGATTGCATCCAGGACCATTCCTTTCCTTCTTNCCAAAACCAACCAAACACACACACAAAAACCCAAAAAACAAACAAAAAAAATGAAAAAGCAATCTGTCATTTAAAAAAATGTATCTTTAGAGAAAAATCAGTACAATTTTGTCTTTGTGAGTATAACAATTGCACAGTTCATTTTTACCTAGGGAACTGCTCAGTACACTTCAGATTTGTGTACATTTTCTTGTTTTTTGGTTTTTTTTTGTTTGTTTGTTTGTTTGAATTTGTTTTATTTTATTTGGGTTTTTTTTCCTTCATTTTTTTTCTAATACTTTTGACAGAAGCAGCTTTCTAACATCAAAAATCTTCACACAAGCCAAGCATGAGTAGCACAGGAAACGTTTCTCACATCTTCCTTTAGTCCTCAAAAACTTGGGTGTCTTCCATAAACTTATCTTTTAGATTCTGTCTGTGTATCAATGGTCCTCCTGACTCCTAACTCCCATTAAGGAAGTTAAACTAGATGCTTATATCTGCAACCAGAATATTTCTTCTGTGAAGCACCAAAGGAAAATTTAGGTTTCTTTAATCATTACAATAGATTTCATTAAAAAATGTTCCCTATTTGACTTCTCAATGAGGAGGCCATGCAATCAATGGAGAGAGCCCTGAAAATAGCACTGGCCTTTGTAGCATGCTTGGTTATAGTTTTTCTCTGTATAAAGTTCATTGCAACCATTATCTATGCCATTTTTACATTTGTTAAGGTTAATTAAAAAAAACTAATCTATTTTAATTTATTTTCAGTCAATTTCACTACATGTATCCTGAGTGTTAACAGATGATAAAATTGAATGTATTTGATAAAGCTTTTGCACTGCTTGTGTAAGGTGACAATGTTGTTTTAAAAATGCATTTATGGGCACTATATTGACTTTTTGTACCCATCAATCAGGCATGCTGTGATCAATCACAGAAAACATTTCTCTTCTTCCACTAAAAGCAGGGTGGAACTCTGTTCTAGAAATATCTGTATTGTAGGCTGGGTAATTCATTCCATTTGTGTAGGGTTTTTTCTGCAACATTTATGAACAGATGATGTAAATAATTAATACTTCTAAGAACGTAGTATAATATTCAAGAACTTCACCAAAACTTTGATCAATCTGATGAATTCAAATCCCAAATGTCTATTGTTGGCTCTGCCTTGGACAAAGAAAAATTAGGCAAGATGTTGTGTTCCTGCACACACACTAGCCTGCTACATGCATTGACAAGATTAATTACAGACCTCTGAACCTGATATGTTAATATCCAACATGGCTCCTACTTTCCTCATTCAGGCTGAAATATGTGGCTTCCTCTTGCATAATTCAACAGCAGTCTTCTCTGTGGGTGGCACTGTTTTTAGTAGTGGTAAATGCCTGCAAATTACTAAAGTGAGTGATACAATGCACAGCAGTTTGCTTAGAGTTGTTTCACTGATTATGGAAAGAAGAAAAAATAAACTTCTTTCCAAAGTGTCAGGGTATTGGAGAAGAAACACCAGTCATCTAATTTCTAGAATCATAGAAAACTCTTTTACTTTTTTTTAATTATTATTTTGTCCATGTCTTCTTCACTTAGTGGAAAATAATGCAATATGTAGAATGCACTTGCTAGCGTTAATCTGCATAGCTGGAAGTATTCCATAACTGTACAGTGGTACAAATACTCAGGAGACAATGAAAAAGAGGAGGGGAGGAAAAAAAGTTAAATATATCCTCCATTGAAATATGCCAATTCTAGAAAAACCTTCCTTTATCCTGTAAGGGTTTTGCTTTTGTTTGGTTTTTTTCAGTCCACAATTGAATTTCCATATATCTGTATAAGACACAGATTGATCAACTGTTTAATTTCAGCCTGGAAGTGTGAATCAACAAGCTGTTGGAGCACTTGACATAAATGTCAAAGACCAATATTGGCATCTTAGATGTGAATTAAAAAGACAACTTGAGTTCTCTGTATCACCTTAACCACTGTAAAGATCTATTCCCTTTCCTTTGTTCTCTCAAGGCTCATGGTATTATTTTGTTCCCATAGTAAAACTGGGTTATGATTATATTTTTAATCCAGTCTTCTTCATCCCATGTTTGATATCTTTGATATTAGAAAGGAGGAATTTTCTTTATACAGTACCATGGCTAGAGAAATGTTTTGACTTTTTATCAAAATGACAATATGACTTCAAAATGTTTTACTTCAAAATTATAACATTTAATGTAAAATTACATTTTAGATAATTAGGGATATTGTAATATAGTAATTGGTTTATTACTCTTCCTTGAGCTCCTTAAACAAACAAACTAACTAACTAAAAGAAAGAAAAAAAGAAACTAAATCCCCCAAATCCTTAGTAATGTAATGTCAAGGATAAAGTATAATCTTTGAATCTATTTTACCCATGGTACAATACAAATTTTCTTTCTACTTCTTAGTTATACAGATATAACATATAAAAATAGGTAGGTATGTGTGTAGAAATTGTCAATAAACACAATATTCTGGATAGTTTGGCCTATTCTATGCTATTATTGTCCAAAGATGATAGATTCCTTTTTCACATGATTTATAACTTTTTTGTTACAGGACACTACAGTCCTCCAGGCAACATTAATATATTGATGGCTCTGAAGTGAAGATGTGATTGATGCAGTTACGGAGACTGGTGACACAGGTAAGCTCTTTTCACACCTTTCTTGCTGAGGTGCAGAGTTGTACCCAGAGTGGGACCACAAAACAATTCTAACTTTTGAAGCACGGCATACAAAGTTCCTTCAGATATGCATTTGTTTTAATAAATGTTTCATTGTTTTTTTCACTTACTTTTTGAATATCTTCTTTATTTTATTTTAAGTACTTTTTACTTAAGCAAAATTACATGTTTTGGTAACTTTTACCAAATATTTTTTAACAAATACTGAGTTGTTATTGCTAGAGCACTTTGAATGGATTTCTCTTTTGTATTTCTTACTGAAATGGATAGCAGCATGTCTCCCTCCACTTCTCTCAAGGATTTTATATTGAATTCTCTTCTAGTGTTGCACAGAATTTTCAGAAAGGCAGCAATGGTCTTCTCTTTTTCTAAAATCAACAGTGCAAGTGACAGACTTAGGCACAAATAAGGCTCAGGTTTGGAATTACAAAGTATTACGTTTCTACTTGCAAAATTTAGTTAAGGCATTAATAAGCTTCTGCACTATTCCTCCTAGAAAAATAACCTTTATATCCTTTACTTAAGTACTGAAGTAATTGGAGAAGGAAGATAAGTACTTCTTAAATGCATTTTGGGTGGAAGTGGGGGGAAATACATATAAAGCCAAAGGGATGCATTAAGTGTGTAACATACTGTGATCTCATTCTGCATTTCAAGACACTTCACAGCAACTATGTCAGAAGTTAAAAGGGGTGCTTTGTATGATTTGACAGCACTGAGATTTCAGTGGTTTTGACAATAATCAAGGAAAAAAGAATAATTTTTGCCTAGTCAAAACAGGATCTGACAACATTGGAACACATCTCAATAAGCAGTGAAGCAGTGAAGTCATCTTAAAATTATGGTCACAGAATTACAGAATTAACCAGGTTGGAAAAGACCTTCAAGGTCATCGAGTCCAACCTATCACCTAACACCTTCTGATTAGGTCATATCACAAAAGGATAAGGTAGGGAACAGGAAAAATTTATTGACATGTAAAGTTCCTGTCAGAAGTGTTAGGTGAGCACAGGGAGAAGACAAGATGTATTTACAAATTAAGCCTGTTCAGCAAAGCAGTATGAAAGGCATCCCATAAGATAAGGTAAAAAGTGTAACTGCAATTTACATCTGAACATAAGGAGTAGCTTCTTTAATTGAGGAAAGAACACTGGAACAGACTGTCCAGAGAGATTGTGGAGTATCCTCTAAAAATGGTCAAAACCTGCTTGGATCCTGTGATCCTGTGAAACTTCTGTGGGTTTAAGGCACTGGGATGTCTTCAAGCATAGAGGACAGGCCTCCAGAGCCTAGATAGGTCCAGGAGGTGGACCAGAAAGTGTACTTGTTTGTCATTTTATTCCCATAAACCCTATAAAGATGAGCATTTCTGATTGTTCTCTTTTTTTCCCTTCCCTCTGTGCTCCCGAGCTCCCTGAGTTTTATCTCAGGTTTGGTGTGTGGGAGTGAGACGTGGTTGGGCTTTGGCAATGCTGCCAACTGGGACCTGAAGCAGGCTGAGTCACCCTGGAGCCAGCAAGTAGAATTTGTATCTGTGTCACTTGGGTCTCAGAGGACAGAGAATCATAGAATCATAGAATGGTCTAGGTTGGAAGAGACCTCAAAGATCATCCAGTTCCAACCCCCCACCACAGGCAGGGACACCTCCCACTAGATCAGGACGCTCAAGACCTCATCCAGTCTGGCCTTGAACATATCCAGGGAGGGAGCAGACACAACCTCCCTGGGCAACCTGTTCCAGCACCTCACCACCCTCACTGTGAAGAATTTCTTCCTAACATCCCGTTCAAATCTCCCCTCCGCCAATGTGAACCCATTCCCCCTCGTCCTGTCATTACAAGACCTTGTGAACAGCCCCTCCCCAGGCCTCCTGTAGGCCCCCCTCAGATACTGGTAGGCTGCTATAAGATCTCCCCAAAGCCTTCTCTTCTCCAGGCTGAAAAGCCCCAACTCCCTCAGCCTGTCCTCATAGCAGAGGTGCTCCAGCCCTCTGATCATCTTCGTGGCCCTCCTCTGGACTCTCTCCAACAGTTCCATGTCCTTCTTGTGCTGGGGGCTCCAGAACTGCACACAGTACTCTAGGTGGGGTCTGACAAGAGCAGAAGCATGGTGGAGGCTGGGGCCAGGACATTTGTGACCTGGGTTTTTGGCCTGGTTTGGAGGGATGTCTTGCCCTAAAGAGTTTGTTTTTTTTTAAACTGTGGCTGGAGTGAACTATGGATTTTGTGTATCTTATATGCTTTTGTACTGTTGTATGTAGTTACAGATAGTGCTTCTAATTCTTTCCAATCCTGTGTGGAGTGTTTCCTTTACTTCTCTTGAACTTGCAAAGAGTACCTGTCTTTGCTCTCTAAATCCAAGACAGCAGTGTGACCTAGGTGAACATGATTTAGCAGGGAGGTTGGACTAGATAATCTGCAGAGATCACTTCCAACTGCCACTATTCTGTGATTCTGTGGTAATAACCTCATTCTCCTTTCTGCTGCTTTGCTTAAATTCTGATTTGCCATATTATTACATGGCTTCAGCTATATTGTTACTGTACCTATCGGAATAATTTATCCAATATTGAACATACCAATGTCTTCAGTCTGTGGCTGGTTCATCTAGAAATTTTATAAACATAAAGGTTGCTGTTACATATGTGATCAGTTAACCTTGGCTTATGAAGCCACTTTATCACTCCACCTTCACACTTGGGCAAAGGAAGAAAAATAGGATAAAAGACTCATGCTTCAGAATAAAAATGAGACATCACTCACCAATTTCTGTAATGGGCAAAATAAACTCAGCTTCATTAAATTATTTCAATTTATTGACAATCCATCAGAGTAGCTTAATAAGAAATAAACCCAAATCTTTAACATGTCTCCCCTATTCCTCCCTTCCTCCAAGGCTCAGCCTCAGTTCTGATTTTCTCTGTCTTCTTCCTCTGTGCAATACAGGGCAATGGGGAATAGGAACCAGGTATCATTCATCTTCTGTTGTCTCCATGGGAGTCCCTTCCACAGAGCACAGACCTTCAGAAAGTCTGTTTCAGTGTGGGTCAACCACGTGGTCATGGGTCCTGCCAGGAAACCTGCCCCAGCCTAGGCTCATCTCTCTGTGGGGCTGCAGGATCTTACTCCAGTGAAGGTAGCCCACAGGATCATATCCTTCTTTGAGCACACCCACCAAATGCATTGCAGGATGTTCTATGGACTGCAGATGGATATTTGTTCTGCTGTTAACTATCATGAGTTACAGTGGCACAACGTCCCTCACTGTGAACTTCGTCATGGGTTGCAAAGAAATCTCTGCTCTGGCACCTGGAGCATAGAATCATAGACTGCAAAGATCATCCTGTTCCAGCCCCCCACCATAGGCAGGGACACCTCCCACTAGATCAGAATGCTCAAGACCTCATCCAGCCTGGCCTTGGGAGGGAGCAGACACAACTTCCCCGGGCAACCTGTTCCAGTGCCTCACCACCCTCGCTGTGAAGAACTTCCTCCTTTGAACCCATTACCCCTTGTCCTGTCATTACAAGACCTTATGAATAGTCCCTACGTAAAGAATGGGGGCACGTCCAGCCCATTCTTATTCATTGTCCTTGGTGTCTGCAGAGTTGTTGCTTTCACATATTCTTACTCTCTCTTCAACTTTAATTGCTGTTGCTTAGTAATTTTTTTCCCCTTCTTATATCTGTTATCGCAGAGATGCTATGACCATCACTGATGGGCTCAGACTTGGTCAGTGGCAATTCCATCTTGCAGGGAGCTATCATTAGCTCTGTTGGACATAGAAGGATCTTCTAGCAGCTTCTCACAGAGCCTCCCCTGTACTGCACCTGCTACCGAAGCTTTCTCATGTAAAACCTGTACAGCACGTTAGTATGTCTGAAAAGTGATCTAAAAGGAAACAAACAAATAAATTAAAAAAAAAAAATCAACTAGAAGAAAAGACAAGTCCTCTGAAAGTAGAGACACATTTGTCTGCACAGTCTTTGCAGATGTTTATGTGATTCTGAATTACCTCTTTCAGTGATGTTTCCTCAGGGTAACAAGGCCACACTTCCATGTAGTTCTCCTTTATTTACTGGATGGAGGGAGTTTCTTTTGTGAAATGAAGAAAGTTTCAGATCAGGACCCTAAAATTAAGCATTGCCCTTTGGGGATGACAGTTTTCCTTCATTGACTGCAATTAAATTCAGGGCTGCTTAGCCTCTTGGATCTAACACAAACATTTGTGACCATCTCTTCTTCTCACCTCTTTGACCACTTTTTTTTTTTTTTTTTTTTTTTTTCCTGCTAATTTCACAGAATCACAGAGTACAGCTCATTGGAAGAGACCTCAAAGGCCATCCAGTCCAACCCTTGACTGAAGGGCTGATATTGAACCATTTCCCTAAGCACCAAGTCCACACAATTATTAAATGCATCCAGGTACAGTGACTCCAACACTGCCCTGGACAGACCATTCCAATGTTTGAGAATCCTTTCTGTGAAGAAATATTTCTTAACTTTCAGCCTGAACCTCCCCTGGTACAACTTGAACATATTTCCTCTAGTCCTGTCACTTGTCCATTGGCTCTTTTGGGCACCCAGTCACACTGCTGACTCATATTTAGTCAACTGTCAAACCACATCCCCAGGTCCTTCTCCCAAGTCACAACTCTCCAACCACACATGCCCAGGTTTGTAGCTTACCATGGGGTTGTTGTGATCCATGTGGAGGACTGGCCACTTGGCCTTGTTGAACTTTCCATGCATCAGACATGCAAATAAAAATCAGACACAGAGAGTCTGAGGTGATTGATGAATTCTGGATTCTAAATCATGCCTGCACAATGTGGCAAAATTAGTTTCCACATCTCCTGATATGTTGGTACGTTTTTAGGAAGGAGCTTGCTAATTTTGCATGTAAAACACATTCCATTGCAATGCTGAATACTGCAGTCTTGCCCTGCAAATTCCTCCTAGCATATTCAGTGTTGCCACTAGCAGTCCTTGAGGGATCAAGAATCTCTCACTTTCAGAAGAAAGTTATAGCAGATTTTGGGCAGCATTTGCACTGCTTTGTCTGAGAACATTATCCACTGGTCCTTGGAGACAGAACTATACCCTAAGTGACTGGTTTCTCACAGAATGTGCAGTATAATCTACTCAAAACTGCATTAGCAGCAGGGAAAATGAATGTTTGAGCACTAGACCTGTTGCTAAGATTTTTACTTCTGCTGATGACTTTTCCCCATTCCTTAATGCAAATATAATTTTCTTTTGAGTTTTGGAGCTTAGCTTAGGTGTCCTGTGTGCATTCTCAACCCACTGTCTGCTATATGAAGTCAAGTTTTTAATAACACCACCTGTCCATGAGAAGAAAATTAGATGGAGTAGCAGCATAGGAATGCAGTATTCAAAAGCATTTCAGTATAACTAATTTGGGAATGAGGAAAATTTGAGTTTTCTGTTAAATTTCTTCAAGCTTTCTGTTTGCTCAGCTAAAGCAAGGAATTTGGAATTCACCTCTTTTTTTTTGTTTGTTTGAGTTTTTTTAAATGGGTTTTGTTTTGTTTTGCTTTTCTGAGTAAGTGATAAAACTATATTACTACAGAAAAGTAGAAGCATTTTTAGACAGACAAACAAGGTGCAAAAAGAATTATTTAATGGCAATTGCAATTTTCTACTCGATATTTAAATTTTAAATTTTGATCATTCTTGTAAAAGTATCAGCATAATTATATATTAACCAGACAAATGTGAGATAACATAAATAATATTCAGGTTTATGAATATGTGTCTTCTGGTATTGTGTTGTTTCCTTTAAGTCTATTTTTCCATTAAACTGAGAATTTTGTTCATTCTATCAGTTCATAGTTTATAGATGTTTATATGTTTGGCCAAAAAAATAAATTATTTAATCCTCTGCTGTTTGAAAAAGATATAAATTTGTCTTGGTTTCTAATGAAAGAATAATTAAACATAGACTTGTTTCATATTTAGAGCATGTAAATCCTAGGATCTTAGTATGGATTTGTTTAGAAGGTACCCATGGATGTTATCTGATTTGAAGCACTCAAATTAAGACTGATTTGGGATTAGACATATCTGCAAAGGAAAGCAACAAGTAAATTCCTAGCTATTTTGCTTTTTCTGTTTTTATGGGGTGGTTTGTTTTGTTTTAAGAAAATGGAAAATAAAATAACTTCTGCATTTTGCAGATGTTTTTCATCTTAAATATATATTTTAAATTCACCATAGGCTACTTGAAAATATAAAAGTAATCATGTTATTAGGACCAAGTTGGTTAGAAATCAAAATTTGGAATTTCTAATACTCCGCTATGCTTTTAAAAACAATATTTATTGTCTTCTTATGTTCAAAAGAAAAAAAAACCCCATGTTTCTAAAACGAGGCAAAACTGAGCCACTTGATTCTATTTCAATCTGAATATGAAAAATGAACAACAGGATAACTACTTTTAATGAACTTGAAAAATTTACAAGTAAAATGTGCAAAGGCAATGTTTATTCTTCAAATTAGCTCACATCTTTGCTAATGACAAGGCAAGCAGAAATCTATTAGCTTCTTTAATACAAGTAACTTGACATTTTGGCAGACAGAGAAGCCAGTCATTCCTAATGAAGCTGTTTCTTCTGCTTTTAGTTCTTCAAAGATTTTATCTGTAGTTAAGAAAACATATTTCTAACTTAAAAAGTTAATGAAGAGGAAATGTTTACCCTAATGTGATGTAGGATAGTACTTTGCAATCTTGTTTGAGGAAAACATAAAATTGTTCTGTCTGGGAGTGAATTATGAATCAAATGATGACAGATAAGCTGCTTCTAACTTTGTCATATCACATCCCTGTCCTAAACAGAACAAGATGAGCAAACCTCAGCACTTCATTTTATCTACGTGTTTTAAAAGAGAGGTACCAATGCCACAATAACACTGCCATAATATCATGTGGTTCCTAGAATCATAGAATTAACCAGGCGGGAGGAGACCTCCAAGATCATTCAGTCCAACCCATCAGCCAGCCCTATCCAGTCAACTAGACCAAGTGCCTCATCCGTTTTTTTCTTGAACACCTCCAGGGACAGTGACTCCACCACCTCCCTGGGCAGCCCATTCCAATGGCAAATCACTCTCTATGAAGAACTTCCCCCTCAAATCCAGCCTATACTTTCTCCAGCACAGCTTGAGACTGTGTCCCCTTGTTCTGTCGCTGGTTGCCTGGGAGAAGATACCAACCCCCATCCAGCTACAACCTCCCTTCAGGTAGTTCCAGACAGCAATGAGGTCACCCCTGAGCCTCCTCTTCTCCAGGCTAAACTGCACCAGCTCCCTCAGACACTCCTCATAGGGATGTGCTCCAGGTCTCTCACCAGCTTCGTCATCCTTCTCTGGACATGTTCCAGTACTTCAACTCTTGAATTGAGGGACCCAGAACTGGACACATCTTACAGGTAGTTATGGATGGATCATCCTTCCATGTTCCTTGCCTCTTTTAGTACTGTGATAATGGTTACCAATTGGATTCTAATTTACTGATTAGTCACTTTGATCACTGGTGTCTCATGGGACACAAATCTGGAAAAGAATGTGGCTCCTGAAAGAGTAACACTAGAAAAATAACTTCTTGTCTTGTTTAAAACTTTATTATGTTCTCTTTCTTTTTGCACAGTAAATTACATCTTAAATTGTATTTTAGTGTTTTCCTTGGTAAAATGGTTGTGGCCCTTTAGAGGTTCTTTTTTTTAGAGCAGGACCTATGCAGGGAGCAAGATTCAAAGGGCTGTGAATTCTTAGGACCTCATGTTGTATGACAGAAAGGAACATTTAGCTATACTAATAATCAAATGCCCATCACAAAATGCAACTTTCAACTATTTTCTTGTATGAAGGATGGAAATGTTTTTCTTAGTTGTAAATGTAAGAAAACTAATTAGTTTTCGTTTGTGCACCTCTTGTTGACAGAGTCAAACACTTAATACCAATTACAAAAATTTTTTGAGAAGGTACTATGGTAAATTAAAGATTAGTTTGTAAAAACAGCCAAACAAATAAACCAACAAAACAAATCCAACTTTAAACTCCATTTCTGACTGAGTTTCTGGGTTTATCCTAATTTATTCTTACTTTTAAATGGGTTTGTAATTATAAATTCACACCTATAACAGTCATAAAGTTATATTAAAGGCACAGAGTTCTATGTCATGGCCACCACAGATTAAGAAAATCAGAGTAAACTGAAGGTGACATGCTGTCAAAGTATCCAAATTTCCCAGAAGGGCAAGAAGCCCTCTTATTAGGCGATGTTCCCTCGTGAAAAGAAATGTCATTTAGTCAGTGACTACATTCAGTATACTAAGGTTGGATTACTGCAATCACTATATAAATTACCATAGTTAGAGATATAGTGAGAATACAACACTGAAAATAAGGAGCTGAAATAGAAGAGGTAAATAGAAATTAAATTAAGGCAGAAAGGAAAATATTACAGATCTGTTTGAAAAGGGGTATCTGCCTTAGCCAAGACTTACAGACATGGTGTGTGAATTGTGGATGCATTTTATTTCAAGAAACTTGACAAAATGATCTTAACAGCTTCACCATGGCTGTTTCACACTTGTATAAGTACAGCTGAAGCTGAGCACCTTAAATCAGATACAAGTTGCTAGAGAAATATGTGTTATCATACACAATATTTTTGAAGGAGATTATGTCCAATTTCCTGAAATTTAATTTTTTAAAGAAATTTTGCATTGGTGTCATGCTTTCCCACATACTGTCTTAAGTGACAGTCACAATTTATACATTAACTTATAAATGAATATTGAAATGAGCAAAAGGCTAATAAATACAATTCTTCACAGAAGCTGGTATTTATTTAAATGGCAGTAGTGTTAATTGGGTGGTCTGGAACTAATCCAGAGCTAGAGTGCCAAAATTTCATTACTTTTTCTTTTTTATTTCCTTGTCTTTTGAGAGCTGACAGCATATAGTAGTGACTCATATCAGGAAGAGTTCTGCTCTTTTCAAGTAGGAAAAACAGGAAAAAAAAAAAAAAAACAGAAAAGGAGGAGGTAGCTTGTGAGTAGGATTAATGTGAACATTGATGATGCAAGATAGCTGAAAGCAAGCATATGTAACTGGCTTATAATTGCATTTGAACATTCTACCCTTTGACTCCCCCGTTCTACTGAAAACTCTCACACAAGGTCACTGTGCTGTCATTGGTGATGAGGGTATCCCAAAGGGAGAAAAGTATCAGGCACTAGACAAGCCATAACCTTTTTTTTACACCTTCACTACTCCAATGCAAGTCAGGAACAATATTCATTCCGTTGTCATCGTTCTGGTTTATGCTCTGTAATTTCACCCTTACAATGTCACCAGTCTTGGTTTATGTTTCTTGAATTTGTCAAAGATGAGGCTACAGCTACTGAAGCAAAGCTGAAACTGCATCCCTCCCTAGCACACATAATCTCCTCTGCTGCAGAGGGAAAAAGAATAAATCTCCCACACTGCAGATTTTTATTTGGTGTTTTCTGCTTCTTGGTGGGTTTTTTTGGTGTGGTGCTCTTGCTTTTTGTTTGTTTGTTGGGGGTTTTGTTGTTGTTTTTCTATATAGGTTTTCTGTCTCCATTAAAGTTGTGGTCATGTTCTTACATCTTTAATCCTTTCTTCCTTTCTTCCAATGGAAATTGCATTTTTGTTATTATAGGGTAATTTTAAAAATTTTTAGGTGCCTGATTTATTTTATATAAAGAGGAAGTTTCATTCCCTCTCACTTTGCCCTGGTAAGTGGCACACCTGGAATATTGTGTCCAGTTTTGGGTTCCCCAGTTCAAGAGAGATGAAGACCTGCTGGAAAGAGTCCAGCGGAGAGCAGTGAAGATGATCTGGGGACTTGAACCTCTCCCCTGTGGAGAGAGACTGAGAAACCTGAGGCTGTTTAATCTGGAGAACACTGAGAGGACATCTGATCAATATCTATAAATATCTGAAGGGTGGGTGTCAAGTGGATGGGGCCAATCGCTTTTTGCTGGTCTGCAGCAGTAAGACAAGGAATAAAGGCTACAAACTGGAACACAGAAGGTTTCAGCTCAACACAAGGAGAAACTTCTTTCCAGTGAGGGTGACAGAGAACTGGACCAGGCTGGCCAGAGTGGTTGTGGAGTCTCCTTTGCTGAAGACTTTCAAAACCCTCCTGTATGCATTCCTGTGTGAACTACTCTAGGCAATCCTGCCTTGGCAGGGGTGTTGGACTCGATGATCTCTGGAGGTCCCTTCCAACTGCTAAGGTTCTGTGATTCCATTGCAGAACAGTACTGAATATGTGGCATTATTATAATGCTTTAATTTATCCTTTTCCCCTTCTAGTAGCTAAGGTGTAACTGAAAGAATCTTTTTCCTTCTTAAAAGTCCAAAGGAGACATGGTGAAGAGTAAAAGGGGGATGAAGGATATTAGAGAATTGGGTTCAGTTTTACATTTTACCTCACAGAGTTTACATGGAGTCAGCAAAGTAATCATGCAAACATGCAAAGAAATCAGTTACTACTTCATGGTCATCCTGAAGATAAATCTCCGGGGACTGAGATTTCCAGTGCAAAATAGCTAAACTTTACATTCTGAGAAGTGAAGGTAGATGAAGGATATTGGGGAGACACTATGGTATGGTTAGAAATGGAAGCAAAATCTGATCCTTTCACTGGAAAGAGCTGCAATTCTCCCCTTTGCTCTGACAATTCAGAAAACTCTTTAGATCATACAAAACTAAACTGCAGAGATATATTTTGAAGTTTTGCACTGTTGAAACACAGCTAAATTTGCCATTAGGTCTGCATACAAATGTCTTGTAGTCAGTCAGTAATGCACAAGAAAGTTGGAGAAGGACTGCGTGATCCTCTCTGATGGATTTTCCTTCTTACCACTGATCTATCTTTCTTTTTAATGTACAACATTCAAGCTATGTTACTTAAATTTCTAGCTATCCTTAGAGCGGGGAGACAGTTTTATGCAGCATGATCCTGATTTTGGAGAATGTCTCAAACCATTTTAGAATGTAATAGGGTTAAATGGTGACCATGCTGTAACTCTGAGCACAATGAAGGCTACAGTGGAGGAGTGAAGAGACATACCTATCTTTAAATCTGGTGATTTTAAATTCTGTGCTGAAGACCACCACCAGCTGTGGTGGTCTGAGCTAATTTCCCTTTAAGTAGACCACAAAGTCCTCCAAAAAAAGAGATAGAGAATCCTAAAAGACAGACCTGATCATCCCAGGATATTGTAGTATTGTTATTTTATTCTGCTTTTCAGTATCACAGTTTAAAAAGCAGGGCCTTGCTGATATCTCTCCTTTCACCTCCTTGCTTCTCCTCCCTTCACTTCTCCTCTCATTGAGAAGCTCATGTATCCATACTTATCTCCTGGTTGTGTGTGGAAGATGGCTTCTAGCTGGCAGGGAATTTTGAGATGTGTCATTAGGCTTGCTGAAGCCTTCTAGGTGTGAGGTTTGAAGGGCAGTTTTGGTCTACTGTGGCCATTTGAGGTAGATTTCTAGCTCAGACATATTAAAAAAAAAACTTAGAAGTGGAAGCTCTGAGTGGAGAGGTGAACATTCTAGGGATAGGCCATATAATAGCAATGATGGATAAGGTAATATGATTTCATTGGAGCATCAAGAGCCTTATGTTTGGAAACACAGCTTGTGACTTCCCTTTGCTGCTTCTGCTGCTTCTGCTGCTATCTTCTCCCTGCTGCTATTTTTGCTGCTGGTGCTTTTGCCACTTTTCTTCTGCTTGGCCCCTTCCCCATCTTCTTTAAGGTTATTATTTTTCTGTAGTGGTTTATTCTCCTTATGCTGTTATATTTACTTTAAACTATAAGACTGACTTTAAAAAAAAATAAAAATCCGTGTTGTAATGAGTTTACTCTGCTGGGGCAGAGACCCACTCTAAACCCAGTACACCTACTCTCACGCCAACTGAGTTTGGATGGGATGGAGTATTCTAGAACATTTTGTTCTGGTAACCTTGGCCTAGTTTGTGAATATATTCATTCCATGTGACTGCCTTCTGTACATATGCACTTGTAAATAAGAGCTCTCTTTAAACTTCCAATCAGCATGTAGCGTTTTTTATTCTTATTCCCCACAAGGAGTAAATAAAATTTCTGTTCTCTGGTATTGGGTAGCTTGTGGCTGTAAGCCAGCACAATGGCTGATGTGATGCTGTACCTGTACTTGAGTAAGAGACATACATGATCTCCTCTGTAAACAATCTTTGCCTTTTTTTGGGGGAGTAATGAACTTCTGTACTGGGAAACACATCGCAAAAAATTATCCCAATATTTCTGTCTGTGCTGGTAGATTACTTGTAGTTAGAATGACTAACAGCAGAATGAGTGAGTATATGTCATAGCCTTGGTGAAGTGTGTCTGTTTTATGCTCCTGTTTTTATTGCATTCCACAAAGTATCGTGGGCGAGTTAGTTGAATTTGATTAATCTCAGTGAGCCAGAAACACATCTTTGCTGTTTATTTTCTTCATTCATTGAATATAGACATGTGAAAGAGATTGGGAGAGGTCTAAGAAGTGCCTGTATCCCATTTTGCTTTAAATACTCAAGTCATTTGATGTTGGAGCAAATTATCCAATCCATCCTCCCCCATGGCCTTGTAAAAGAGAATGCAGAGTTGAGATGGGCTTGTAAAAGAAAAGTACAGTTTATATTTGTGTTTGGGGTGATCAAAATAGATTTATAAAATATATTTTCTTTTCCTCCTTGGGAGATTTTGTGTTGAAAAATGTCAGATCTAATATTAAATTCTGATCTATGTGACACTCACATAAACTTAAGGTAGTTTCAAAGAAACCATTAGGTTTTAGATAGAGCATTTGAGATCATAACTTGGCTTGTCTTCAGTAATTTTTCCACTCCAAAATTCATGTAATGAATTTAATTGGCTTACACAAGATATCTTGGAATTTGTCCTTCAACATAAATAGATCCTTGTAGATATTTCTAGGAGAAGATTGGTATGAGAAAGCCAGTTCTTAATCAATTGCTTATGGCCCCTATATCAGATGATACTAGCAGAGAGCTGAATGGGAGATGTGCCAAAACTCTTGATGTGATCTAGACTATCCTTCTTTATACAGTCAGACCTCATATTAGCCATGTTTTCCTTACATAACTTGTTTTCAAAAAAACACTTTTGCAGCAACTGGTGCAATCAAGGAAAGTAAATATATGTTTATACAGGAGGCTTTAACCACAAAATTGGCTACAGCAAATTTGTGGACATATCATGAGGATGCCCTAGGTCCAATGCCAGGTGTGTTTGGTAATGTACAGCATAAAGCAGAACCAGATAGCCTGGGCAATGTCTGAGACATTGGACTTACTTATTCATGCATGCTTAAACATACATGCATGATTTCCCTCTCTGGGACTGGATTTTAATATCTAAAACCTGGCAACCATGCTAAGCAGTTTCATTTATTGATTATCTCACTTGTTTCCATCTGGAAGAGACCCAGGGGGTAAACAGGATGAAAAAGGCCTGCTAAGAGAAAGCAGAAAAAATAGTTGATATTTTTCCATCATGAAAAGTTTGCATTGAAAATCTATTTCAGCTTTGGTTTTGCTAGTAAACCAAACATTCAGTTGCTTTTGATTTTTGTTGTAGGAATAAACATGCTGAAAAATGAAAAGAAGTATGACTGTATCATTGTCTCTAGCATGTCTAATAACTTGTTCAAAAAGAATGGGAAATGTACCATCAAAAAGGAGAGAAAAATAAATTGTTAACATCACTCTTCTATGGAAAAAGATTTGTCCACAAAAAATAACATGGGATTTAGACAGGAGGTTTACTGAGATATGACTATAAACACAGATTGTTCCTTTTGACTCCAAAAGAGAAGGAATGAGTCTGCCTCCACCTGCCTTGGCTTCGTATTCTCCTTTTTTCTCTATCTTCCCTCTTCTTCTCTTCCTCTCCTAGGTTATATTACATCTGTGAAACAATAACAACAAGAAAAACAAATAACACACCCAATATAAACAAACAACCCCAAACAGAGAAAACCAAACACAACAAAATCAAAACCAATCACAAGACAAACCCCAAATAAATAAAGAAGCAAAAAATGTAAATCTCTTCTGAAGAAACCTCAAAATATTTAAATGTTTTAATTTTTTGGGGGAGGGAAAAATTGCAAATACTTCTCTTTGTTGCATAATATTCCCATAACAACCAGCATATGGAAAAAGCAGAATCTTGTTGGTTGGTTCATAAATTGACATTTGTGTTCTTCCTATGTAACCCATAGCTCAAGTCAATGATTTACACTACAGTTTTGAAGATGGAGAAACCAAATTCCACTGGAAAAAAATGACCTCATGTTTAATGTGCAGATATTTAAACAGTAAATCAGAAAATATAATTATGCTTTCTATAATATGCAGTGTCTTACCTGCTATTAATATGTTAGTATTATTTTTGTTGGGCTTTGGTTATACAGATCTTTTGTGAAAACAGCATGAATCCACCCCACCAATAGCATTTCTCTTATTTATTTCTTGAACTACTCTTCCTGTCTTTATCCATCTGTTTGTCTACTGATTTTTGCACTGAACAGGCTTTGAAATCTTTCATTTACTTAACACTATTTTTCCTGGCAGCTCCAATAAAGAAGGCAGGTGCCAGTCTCTCCAGAATTTACACTTCTTATTCAGCCATTCCTACTGTTCTTGTGATAACAGATTTCTGGATAATCTGTATTAGAAAGCCAGTTATTTTTAATGTGGACAATAAAAGGGGGGTGGGGCGGGGG
>VWZI01017197.1:0-11332 GCA_013396835.1 Psilopogon haemacephalus | reverse complement strand
AAGGGCCATGCCTATATATTGAAGCTAACTAGCACTATTCTGGCTTTTGTTGTATGCCCACTACCACTGGCATAAATATGCCACAGATCGCTACTTAAAATTCTGCTGTATTCTACAACACAAGAAACAGGAAAATATTAAGAATAACTAATATTTTCTATTTTCTTACTGAGTATATGTTTAATATTTAGAATCATAGAATCAGTCAGGGTTGGAATGGACCATAAGGATCATCTAGTTCCAACTCCCCTGCCATGGGCAGGGACACCCTACCCTAGACCAGGCTGGAGAGAGCCTCATCAAGCCTGGCCTTAAACACCTCCAGGGATGTGGCCCCAAACACCTTCCTGGGCAACTCATTCTAGGGTCTCACCACTCTCATGGTGAAGAACTTCCTCCTCACGTCCACTGTGAATGTCCCCACCTCCTTCTTTGCTCCATTCCCCCTAGTCCTGCCACTACCTGATAGCCTAAACCCCACTTGAAACAGGTGTGTATTATCATCTCTCTCTATTTTTAAAAATTATTTTTGGCAATATCCTATCATCCAATCTGCTTCACGAGAATGTGAGCAGACCTTCCAGTATCTAAAAAGGGCCTACAAGAAGGCTGGGGAGGTGTCCCTGCCTATGGTGGGGAGTTTGGAACTAGATGATCTTTGAGGTCACTTCCAACCTAAAACATGCTATGATTCTATGATTCCATGTCATTCAGAAATGGAGATCAAGTCTGGAATGTACTATCTAGATGTTTATAGGTCATCTGAAAGTTATTAAATGAATTGCTAGATAATTTTTTAAGCTATTTTCCTTTATTTACAACATGAGCAAACTTCAATTAATTGGACTATTTTTCTGTTTTGAAAAACCAACCAACCAACCAAAAAACCCAAAAAGAAGATCCCACATCAATGACTGACAAAGAATACATGCTCCTACTGACAATTTCCGTCCAAGTGGTTCTGTGTTTTTTTTTCTGAAAAGAGATTTGAAACAGAAAATAATTCTCCTGCTTTCCCAAATTACAGTGACATTATCCTGAGAAATAAAGGTAGTATTTGAAATCTATCATTGTAACTGAACATCTGAAATTTGATTAAGAAACTTCTGAAAAAGCTTAGTGTTAGAGAGAGGCTTAGGGTCAGACCATATGTATTACTTTAAATGTAACATCACCTTGCAAAAGCCCTGCTGTATCTCATTGAGTTTGCTTCCATGTTCACTGATGAATTTACACTACAAGAAGTCTGGGCTGATGAGCATGGGATAGACAAGAGGGAGATTGCCCCCAAGTTTAAGGTTTTCTGGAGCCTTTGTTTGGAAGTGAAGTTCAGAGTAATTGTTTCCTTTCACATTCCTAAATTACAGATCTTTGCGGCCTGATTGTGACGTTTTTGGAATTGTTACTGTTCAGAAAACACAGGATGAAGTCTCAAAAAAACTCACCCCATTGTTATAGTTGAGTTTATTTCCTTATCCACTTATCTTGGTTTTCAGTGAAGCTCCATATCTTTTCCTCATTAATATTTTTATATGATAAATTTTATATATTTTTAAATGTTAATTTTCTAGAATGAAAAGGATCACATCATATTTCAAAGCCTTTTCCATGACATTAAACCTTTGAACTGCTGTTAAGGAAATTATTTTCCCAAGGCTATGAGTCTGAAAGTTTATTAAAAATTTAATTTTAAAGACGACACCCAGGCTGAAAAATAACAATATATAAACACCACTTAAAACCTTGGTTATCTAATCTTATAATCTCACTGTTACATATTTTTAAATAAAGTAGGTATTCCTATTAAAAACAGAGGAAACTTAATTTTCATAGCAATATGTCAGAATAAGCACTGAGATGCTGGCTCCTATATCTTTTATGCTGGTTAAAGCTGCACATTTGTTGTATCTGTGGCTGCTACAAGGAGTGAATTTTAAAATTCAGTCCTTTTAAAACAGCTGCAGAGAAACTGTGCTTCACCATCAGAGTATGGGATCAGAGTATGTACCCATACAGAAGGCCATGAGTAGAAATAGCTGGGCAATTGTGAAAAAGTTGTTTAGGTTAGATAATCTCAGGACTAATTTTATTGAAACATTCATGTTACAAATGTAGTCTCTCTAGACTTGCCTCCTGGGGGCAACTGTTCAGTCATTATCTGAAGGATTTTCACACTCTCCGTGACTCTAGAAGTATGAAAAAAAGGCTTCTTCTAGCCTGCCAACTTCTTCAGTCTTAAAGAACAAGTCTTAAAAGGAGCAGCAGAGGCAACAGGGGTTGTTCAGCCTTGAGGAGGCTTAGGGGAGCCCTTATCATTTGCTACAACTACTTGAAAGGAGGTTGTAGTAAGGTGAGGGTTCAATCAAATTGCACCAGAGGAAGAGTATATTGATATTAGGAAAAAAATTCTTCACAGAAAGTGTTATGTTCTTCACAGGCTAGCCAGAGAAGTGGTAGAGTCACCACTCCTAGAAGGATTTAAAAGCTTAGGGACAGTTTAGTGGGTTAATGGTTGGATGATCTCAAAGGTCTCTTCCAACCAAAACTATTCTATAATTCTGTATTCCAATCCATTATTTTAAGTATGGGTGACAAATTTCTGTCCTCTAAAGCCATGCTACCATGGCTTTTCAATAATCTTCTTAATCATGTACTTTAAATTTTTGTTTTCACCCATTACTTTTATGGGTATCTCCATTGTTTTATGGCCTCTGTTTCTAAGTGGCCTTCAGGATTTTTACTTCTTCAGGAGATTTCCTTTCTTGTCCTTGTTGTCATTTAGGAACCTTGTGCTTTTCTGTGCTTTTAAGCACAATCTTTCTTCACTTCAGGGTCATCCATGCTCCATTTCTTAATGTATTGGTTCTGAGTTGCTCTTGCAAAACAAACAAACAAACTAAAAGTTTAGCTTTCCTAAAACCAATGCCCTCAGACATCCTGAATGTGACTTATAAGTCTTTTCACTTTCCTCACTTCATCCTTTTTTTTTCCTAATATTTTTTCCTACAATAAGTAGTGTACATATTATTAACAGTGTTCTATACTTTGTGCTACATGGTTAAATATCCTCTTAATACTGTATTTATTTCTGGAGAGTATGGTCAAACTTTGAGTGACTCTGGACTGTGCCCCTGTGTTGATTACATGGCCTCTGGAGCTTGGATTGTCCGAAAGATTAATTTTGAGAGTACCACAAATTTTCTGCTTGTGAACTTACTTCTGTGTTTGGTAGCATCATGAAGGATGCAAAAGCCTGCACCAAACTGATAGGACTAACCAATGTGGTGAAGTGCTGTCATCCAGAGGAACCTCAACAGTCTGATGGAAACCTCTTGAAATCCAGCAAAGGCTAATTCAGTCAAGCACCTGAGATCAAATAACCTCATACACACATATGCGTGAGGAACTGATGGCAGAAAAGGCAGATTTGTAGGAGACTTGGCAGTGGCAGTGAAGGATCAGCCAGCCCTCAGTGTGCCTTCACAGCAGAGAAGGCAAAAACAAGGATTGCACTAGCAAGAGCATATCCAGCAGGAAAGAAAAATGGTTGCTTCTTACTATTCAGCACTTTTGAGGCTACATCTCACACAATATGTCTAGTTTGGGGATTTTCAGTACAGCCAAGATGTTGCACCAAGTAACCTCCAAAGTCCCTTTACAACCTAAATTACACAACAAATCTGTTTTCCCTTTGTCTCCATCTTACCCTGGTATACCAGGGGATACAGCACAGAAGGTGATCCAAAAGGTTAACATTTTGTACTTGACCTTAACAAGCTCTGCTCGCACACTGGAGCATTTTAGGAAGAGTGTTTCTAGCAGACCAAGGAAAATTCTCCTTTCCCTATACTCTGCCCTGGTGAGACCTCATCTTGAGTAATGCCTTCTGCTTTGGGCTTCCCAGTTTAAAGGGGACAGGGATCTGCTGGAGAGGGTCCAGCAGAGGGCTACATGGATGATTAGGGGACAGGAGCACATGCCTTGCAAGGACAGGCTGAGGGACCTGGGGGTTTATAGGCTGAAGAAAAGAGTGAGAGAGGATTTAATAAATGTTTATAAATATCTAAGGGCTGGGTGTTGGGGGGAGGATGGGGGGGGCAGACAACAACAGATGACAGGCTCTTCTCATTTGCTGTCTGTGATAGGACAGGGAGCAATGGATGTACACTGCAGCACAGGAGGTTCTAACAGCAATGGAGAGATGGGGCTATACTTGATACAAGTAAGGTGTCCATTTATTGAGTACAAAGCATCAACTTATATACTCTAAAATCCAAAGCTTTTACTTTGTGTCAAATATTAATTGGTTAGCACAGCTGTGTCTATCAATCTATTGGCTAGTAACAGCTTATCGAGATGCAAACCCATATTCGAGCAAAGCTTACATTCGTTTTACTTGGCTCCTAGACACTTATCTCTAACAAAAACATCTGCCAAGTTTCTTCTCTTTATGTCTGTTCAGCAGTATCTATCTGTGCCCTAGCAGCAGTTTTCCACCAGCTCAGTGGCACCCTGTACCCATAGCTTTCATTCCACTAAACTCAAAACATCCTTGCACCAGTCCCTCAGTATTCTGCGCAAAGTCTAACAAAGGAATTCCTATCAGGTTCCACCTTAACACAAGGGGAAACTTCTTTACTGTAAGGCTCACAGAGTGCTGGAATGAGCCAAAAAGGCTGTGGAGTCTCTTTCTCTGGAGACTTTCAAAGCCTGAAAGGATGTGTTCCTCTGTGACCTGAGCTAGATTATGGTCCTGCTGTGGCAGGGGGGTTGGACTCAATGATCTCTTTGGCTTCCTTCCAACCCCTGACATACTGTGATCCTGTGATTTTAGGTACAAACTTCTTTTTCTAGTTAACTTCTGATTAGTTTATGGAAAGCTTCTCAGTCTTAATGAAACCATTACCTACTTTTAATTACTGGTACACTGTATTTCCCTTCATATGTCTGCAGTTAAAAAAAAAAAAAAATTAAAAATTGGCAGAACCCTTGTAGCTTAAATTATGTTTGTCAATGTGATTTTGACACTTCAGAGATGAAACACCGCAGGAATAAATTAATGACTAAATTAAGAGGAATAAAAACAAATTAATGAATAAAGGTGTTACAACAACAAAGCCCACACTTAAATGTATGCATGCAGAACAAACAGAAATGTTTCTGGTGACAGCATACATATGAGCGCATTTCTACACCAGTATTCTTATTTAGAATCTAAATTCAAAATTCAGCAATGAATTGAGACTCCATTTGCATATAATTTTATCCTTAAATTATAACTTAATGAGTTATATATATATTTTTTAAATTGATGATTCTTCCCTTTTAAAATTATTTTGCCATGACTGAGTGAAAATGGATGTGATTTGATGCACAATGCGGCATTTTTGTGTACATTTAGACATAGGGTTAGCATAATTACTGGTCTAGCAAATTATTAGGCACGATGAAAGGAAACTACAATTTGTCCAGATTTATGTTTCATATATTCAGATATTTAATATTTTGTTGTCACAAATGTAAGCGAGGAATATTTTTATAAACAATTATTAGTGTTAGAAATACATTTTAATTTCTTCAGGATTTAACGGCTATTCTGATGGAAAGGCAAACGTGAAGGTTTATTACTGCCCATTAAACATATATAGTGTGATGTTGGCCTTTGGATACTTTGGGTAACATTAGAATTTGGATTGTGGCCATGTTCAATTGATTTAGCGGTCTGGTGTCATAATTACTTGCCCCCCCACCCCCCTTACTTTTCTATTTTTCTGTGAATTATAATTTTTTAACTATATTGACCACAGAGACTTAGGGCAACTTCAGAAAAGAAAGAAATTGTTTTACAGCTGAATTACTTCACAAAACTTTGCTAGCTCACAATGATAATGACAGAGAGCTGTACAATGTGCATGACTTGTAAATGTTAAGTTACGTTAAGTTTGGCTTTTCCAAGTGCTGGATGTGCCACTTGAAATGAATTCTCTCATTATCCTTAAGCATGACAACTTGTCATAATAGAAAGGCCAACTATGAAGCTGCGTGAGTATATTAGACTGACATCATTTTACTTCTGTGGCTTTGCCAATTAGTCTGTGCAAATACCACTTACTTGGGAGACTAGGAGAATGAGAGACAATCTCATGGATCTATCATTCATGAAACACAAAAAACCTCACATAAATAAACACCTCTTTCAGGAGTGGTCCCTAAGAGTAAGGATTCTTTGTTCATTTTGAAACGCTGTCATTTCAAGTCTTAAATTACTTTTATGAAATGATACCATTATAGAGGCTGTGTAGATACTGTATGTTGCAAAATTATGTTCCTGGAACTAAAGTTCCTTTAAAATGTCAGCGAGATGACCTTGAAAAAAATAAGTAAGCACAGCCTCAGGGTCAGAATCTTTAATCTCCAAATGAGCATGAAATAATATATTTGGAACAAAATAAAATACTTTTCTGGGATACTGTTGCCACGGGGAGAAGTTTGAGAACTGACATCACAACTATTAAAGGTCATCATATTTACATGTGGTGAACAGTTTCTTCCTGCAACCTTTGTCCTGAGCCCAAACTTCATCTCATTTATCTTCCTCTAATAGAGGTTTATCTCTCCAATGGGAAGGATTATTTAAGTCTGAATGTATTTACAGTGCAGGCTTCTGCAGTTGGGCTAGATACTTCAGCCCTGGTGTCTCTTGCATTATCCATAGAGGCACTGAGATGAAATATGTTTTAATGTCCTGGTTTCTTTCATTTACCCTAAGAAGTTGTAGGGTGACAAATTCAGAGGTAGAGAACTGCCTTAAAACTGATAACTTTGTCACAAAATCTCAGATTATGATTTTTCCCCTGAACCTTTGTGCTGAATCTGGAAGAACTCAAGACCTAAGTCAAACCACTCTGTTTATATAGAATAGTAAAGATAAGACTATGAAGGACCCTCACAAATACCTGATGTGATCCTTTCATTAATATACCTACATGTCGTATTCTATTTTTTTCTGAAGTAAGCTTGTACATTTATTTGAGGTAGATTAAATCTTTAAAGACATCCAGGCAAAGGCATTATTAAGCAGCAAGTCCCAGGTGTTCTTTTACGCTTGTTAGAAAATGTGCATCCTGTCATATGCCTGTGTTTAACTTTCATTTCCAACTGGTAGATTTTACTTCATTTTTTTCCTCTTTTTTTCTTTTTTGTTTTCCTCTAGAAGTAAAGAATAATCATCTGTCAGAAATCTCTTCACCGCGCACGTATTTGTTAGCAGGTCACAAACTACTACATAGAGGAAGTTTAACTACTAAATAAACGGTTTCATTTACATATTATAAAGCACATCCATCAGTCCATGGATGGTGGGGTGTGTTCTGCTATGTGGTTGGTTGTTTTTTTTTCTGCTCTCAAGCTTTTTTCTTGTTCAAGTAAATATCACAATGTAACAAGTTATATACCAAGATCTACAACATGTTTATTTAGTCTAGCAACATTTTGAAATCACTAGATGTGTGGTTTGGGGATGTTGCTTAGCTTAAGACTGTACCTAATATTAATTTTCCATGATGATCCCTCAGAAATGCGCTTTATAGAAATAAATTCCATTTGCTGAGCTTTAGTTGTGTTCTACTATACATTTTACCAGTTATTATTTTATATCTTCATACATATAATTCCTGAATTTAATAAATAACATTGATCCAAGACAAAACCTTTGAGATATCCCACTTAAAATACTCTTACTGGCTGACAGTTCTCTATTTGAGGTTACATTCTGAAATCTAATTATACATTGCACTTGATTTTATATTTTGTCATTTATATTATATTATTTTAGATTAGGCTTCATTTGGATTGTACCCAGCATTTCTATATAAATCATACTTCTGATCTCACAAAATCCCCAATAATATTATGTGACAGTATGTAACATACATAAACCCATTTGCCTGGCTTTGATTTCATTATCAATATGAGCTCTTGTGTTAGGTATCCCACATCACTTTGTGTGATTGTACTCCAGATTGAAATGAAACTAAATGACCTAATTAATCCTTATTTATATTTTCTTAGATACTGCCACAATATCATTTATTTCTGGTTCTCTTTCAGCATTGTCCCACGAATTTTTACTTTTTTTTAATTGAGTTATTTGGATTGATTAACTTTTAAAATATTTAGCAGTTTCTGTTTAATAGCTACTCTGATAACTAGTGGAAAAGGATTATTTATTTTCCAATAAGAAAGACATACTCTGCTCCTCTTTAAGGATGAATCTAGAAACCGTCTTGACANCTTATATAAATATATATATTTAATTACTCACTATGAAATGTGTGTGAAATAGGAAGAATAAATTAAGACCTGATTCATTCCCTATCTATTGTACCTTTCAAAATTTTTTTCATTAAAATTAACATGATTAAACAACTATACTGTGATGATGAAAACTGATTTGGAATTCACAGAGCCCAAAGAAAACACTCTTGTCAACATGTGTGGACACCAGAAAAAAAAAAAACCAACTACAAAAACACAACAAAAAACCCCAAACCAAAGGAACAAAAAATCCCAACCAATTATATATATATATATGACATAGGGGACTTTGCAAAACCTGTGGAATGATTAGAATTAGCTTTGGGTGCAGCAAGAAGTCAAGAGGTAGAAAAAATACGCGGAGCACTGTAACTGTAATCTCTGAGAAACAAGTCTAAATATGTGGAATTTTAATATCCTGTGAAGTATAATTTGATGAGTGGGAAATTAACTGCAGTGAATTGTTTGCTGCCTTTTTCTGTATTAGGACATCTAGTAGTAAAGGAGAAAATATATCTGAATTTTATCTGTAGAAGCAAAATAGTTTCTTTATCTTCTCTAATCTGTAATCTATGCTCTAAATAAAACCCAAATTACTTCATGGAAGCAGCAGTACAGAGAAAGATATAATCTATTTTATTAACTGAAGTATAATCTATTTGATTAAATGAAGTACTACTGTCCATTACAGAGATTCTTATTTATTTATTTATTTCTCTAACCTTTATCTATTTTATTCATTTATTTAACTTTTAAGAATTAAAACTAATTACATTTATGGTCAGTGGCAACAATAAGAGTTTTGTGTCCTGAAACCTAAACAGGCTTGGGACTGGCATTTGGTAACTCACCAATGTGTTCTGCTGCTGCTTGCATAGCTCGAGAACAAGAAGCTACAGCAAAGAAAGGTCTTCTGCAAATGAGCAGTATCATAGCTATCTCTTTATACAGACTCTTCTTCCTCTTCTTCAGCTGTAAAGGGATGATTTCCAAACTTAATTTTCAGGTTTATCAAGAATGAAAGCTTCTGTGAAGATTTAAAAAGACAACTTAGGAAATTTCACTACAATGTAATTCCATCTTGCTAAGTCTTTAGAACTTTGAATATTATCTCCTGGAAGTATGAATACTGGACACACTATTCCAGAATTAATGGGAGCAAAATAGGATCTTTAGCATTCTTCCATCACTTCTCTATTGAGTGGTGTAATATTCAAGTTATCAATGTGACAATGTCCAAACACAGAAGAAAATTTATTTGCTTCCTCAAACCTTCTGTGGCTTCTCTGGGTGAGAGATTATTTCTGTGTTAATAAAATGTTAAGTAATATTAGCTTCTTCACTTTCTAAACTTTACTGCCAATTACAATATGAAATTCTGGATATCTCAACACTGTCCTGGTGATGCAGAGCAGAGATCTCTGAGTTGGTGTCCCTTCTACTCAACACATCCACCAATGCATTACATACTGTGTGAGAATGTGCCAACTCTGGAAGGTGCATTTATGTTTCATTAAGTTAATTGATGCTTGTAGCCTATTTTCTTCCTTTCTAATGTTAGTAGACACAGAGCCAGCTTTGGTGTCCTAGTCTCCACAGTACAACAGTGCTTACATACTCTTTCAGTGTTCAAAGAGTCACCTAACCTCATGATCACTAGGATTTTTTCATGCTAAAATTTAATATCACAATTACATTAAATTTATATTTTATCTATGACAAACCTTCCAGTGGAATTCTTGTCAAGCATCCAGTGTTTGCACACACTGGATATTTTGATAAAAAAAAATCCCTTAAAAACTTCTAACAAAAAAAACCAAAACTGAATATTTGTTCATCGTTTCCAGATTTTTTTTCTACAATTATTTTGTTAGTCTCCCTTCAAGCTATTATCTATTAATCTCACTCAATTTCTATATTTAAATTCCAACTCCACTGAGGTCTTGCATGCTAGTTAATGTTTGTTCAGCTTTTTGAGATTCCTACAGTGGGAAGTATTATATGTCACTGACTATTAGACATAGTTTAAGAGATGTGGAACTGAGAAAAGAAAAATACAATTGGAATACCTGGTGACATACATACCAGGAAAATTATTAGCCTGTGGAAGCTTCCTTCCAGGGAATTCTCATTGTTGCAAAATATTTTAAACTACAGTAATGTCATTCCCTCATGAGAAACAGGATAATTATCCAATGGAATATGTTGCTAGTAAGTAAGACTGGGAGGTATCACCTCCTAACTGATGTGCCTTTGGGTTCGTACTGCTGGCTGGGGTTAAACTAGATTAAATTAGCAGAAGATGTGGGTGAAGTTTTACTGTTGCCTCCCCATGCCTCCAATAAAAACACCACAAAATGCCTGGAGCTGTCTGGCTGCAGCCAGAATAGAGGGAGAAGTGAAAATTTACATATACGATTTCCCCCCCCAGAATTTTAGTGATATAATAATGACATTGACACTTCCAATACTAATCCTGAAGCAAATGCATGTTCACAGATTGTTTATTTTCTCATGCATATATTTGAAAGTGTCCTTCAGGATGCTGAAGATTGCACATAGGGACAGAAATTTCATCTACAAAGCACAGCAAACTTGATGTCTCATTAAGACTGACAGCCATCAAGCTACCTGTATCAATCATGTGATTATTTCTGATAGTTCCGACATTTGATCTTCCTTCTCCTTTTTTTGTGGAAAATAAATGTAATATTTTTTATGTAGACTGCGACCTGATTATTTTTTTCCCTTTTCTCTCATTCCTTCTGTTAAGCTAGATAAAAAGGTGTTGTGATTATTAATTTTTATTACGGTAAATAATTGCATGTTTTCCAGGAATATTTCTCCAGGTTCGTTTGGATGTTCAGTTGGCAAGAATAACTACACAAAATCACTTAAAATACCTAATTAAACAGTTTAAACAGTCAGAACTTAGGAAACAGAGAGCCTAATAAGAAAAGCAACCCTAACCACTGTCGTGGTTTTATCACCGACAGAATGAAAACTCTTCAACGAA
>VWZI01017196.1:55488-98040 GCA_013396835.1 Psilopogon haemacephalus | reverse complement strand
TCTATATTGCTGTCTTGGCAAAAGGTTTGCCAAGCTCACTCCTCTACTTCCTATGGCAGTGGATTTGAAGTTACAGGTAGCCACTTATTTCAACAGAAGTCAGTGATGTAAAAATATAAGGTGTATTTCACCCACTAAGAATAATGAAATTAAATCAGTGGGCAACTTCTGCGAAGAAGGTGCAGGAAGGTAAAAAACCACAGTGAAGCAAGCTCAAAGTAGGAATAAGCCTGGTAGGTCTGTCTGAAGAACTGGACAGACAAAAGGGTTTTTTAGATGGGCAGGTCTCATGCTTGGAAAGATTTTAAGTAAACATGTCTTCATCCATGAATGTCTCTACTTAGTTTGTGCCTGGAATTGAAGCTAAGCATTAGAGTTTATTCTTTTTCATGCTTACAATGCTCTTTGAATCAATCAGAAAGTTTTTTATTCATTAGATTCTCTAGATTCCCTCAGTTGTAAAGAATGCTACTGGTGAAAAAAGTCTGACCTCACATAGTTAGTACTTGATGGGGTACTGCAACTATATGGCTGTACAGGGAGAATATGTCACTCTAGATGATGCCTTTGAGTAATATTTTTCCTGCCAGCATGCAGTTTCATGTGCTTCCTCAGAATTAGTCCCTCTGAAGAGGGCGAGGCAGACAGTGGAGAATCTAACCCTGATGAGCCAAAGTCCAGAATATTAATTGATGTGATAAACTTCCCAAATATTGCCAAAACATCTAAAGAGAGGAAATTTTCAATTAGTTTCAGAGGGCAGCAGTCTCTTCAGATAAGGATAGAGGGAATTTCAGCTTCTTATGTTGTTTCAAATGTACAAAAATATCCAGATTTTTAAAAGTGTTGCTGCAAAATCTTTAAGGTTTAGGCATTAATCTGTTAATTCACAGTATCGTACTTTCAATTTTACTTTAATGGTGCTTCAGTGGTTTGATTATTTCTATTTTGCTTTTTGATAGTTTGATCTACAGTTCACATGAGCCTATCTCGTGGCCATCATTCATATGAGAAAGCTTTTGAAGCCAGGGTTGTTAGCATGTGACTGAGCTCTTCAGGACCTACAGACAAGCAGAGTCTGCACACCCATATAATGTAAGGAAAGAAATGTGCCTTTTGCATTGGGTCAGTAGGCTTCTTACTGCTCATGTGAAGATACAGTGGGGACCAGTGAGGTAGACATAAAAAAAACACAGAAGATTTATTTTTTAGACACAAGCTCCTATGTCTGAAGCACGTTCCTCTTTTGCAAGTAATGGCAGGCTTTGCTTCTGGGGGCAAGTGGCACATCTGGAGCCACAGAAGGCAGAAAGGAGCTCTGGTGGTTTAGATGAGTCATTGTTCCTCCTTAATGGAAAACCTATAAAATACCAAACTGCTAGAGAGTTGTAGATCTGTCAGAGGTTTATTAGTTTTACAGGTCTTATAAAAATTACTGGAAAAACATAAAACTTTAATAGCTGAATACTGAAAAGTTTTCATGAGCTTAAGCTCAGCCTGTTTGGATCACAGCATCACTACACTTCTACAGCTGGGATGTGGCACAACAGCTGCAAAACTTCCCCAGACTCCTTCCCTTTTGTTTAGCTGTCCTCCAAGGTCATATGAAATCTTGCAGCTAGAATTTCCCTTTGAACACAATTTCATTAAAATATTTAGATCTCTGGATATAGCTGAGGTTCTTCCTTAGTCATAGTTTGCCTGCTGATTTTCAAGTACTCACACTGAAGACTGAATTTTTCAGCTGAAGAAACCACCTAGGAGGATTACAAGCACAGATTCAGATGTTTATCTATGCTGCATACTCCAGAGGCTTTACCAGATATAATTGCCAATCAGCAGTGCCAGCTTAAGTAGGAATTTATGTCCCGTTTCGAGATTTGAAGAGGAGTCAAGGAAATTCTAGACTAGACTGTGAACAGATGACAGATGACTGTTACAGAACAGAACAACTACTCAGATTTTCAGTCTTAGACACAGAGGCCATAATTATCAGTTACATCTAGCAACTACCAGCTGCAGCAATTAGCAGAGCTCATCGTCTTGGTCCAGAGAACTAAACCATGCTTTTACATCACTTAGAGCCACTCTAAGATGACGATTTAACTGCTGTTAATGCCAAGTTAGTCAAAGGTGGCTGCATCTCCACCATTAGGTTGGGACTCCTTTATCCTGGAATCAAGGAATGATTTGGGTTGGAAGGGGCCTTAAAATCATCTAGGTTCAAATCCCTGCCATGGGCAGAACACTTCCTACTAAACCAGGTTGCTCAAGGCCCCATCCAGTCTTGCTTTGAACACTTCCAGGCTTGAAGCCTCCACAACTTCTCTGTGCAACCTCTTCCAGTGCTTCATTACCCTTATGGGAAATAATTTCTTCCAAATGCCTAAGCTAAATTGAGTTTCTTCCAGTTTGAAGCCATTGCCCCTTGTCCTTACACTTCATGCCTTTGTCAAAAGTCCCTCTCCAGCTATCTTATAGCCACTTCAAATGCTGGAAGGCTGCTCTAAGTTCTCCCTGTAGCCTTTTCTTCTCCAGGCTAAACAAGCCCAACTCTTTCAGTCTGTCTTCATAGGAGAGATGCTCCAGGCCTCTGATGATCTTCCTGGCCCACTCTGGACCCACTCTAACAGTTCCGTGTCCTTCTTGTACTAAGGGCTCCAGAATCTTCATGGGCATTGGTAAAGACGATGTTTGTGTAGAATGTGCATGTGTAAGGTTGATCTTTCTGCTTTCTGAGTTTTTCACGTTTACAGGCATAACTAGAAAAGAGACAGGGGAAGAAAAGAAATCACAACAATTTAGCACAGCTCAGTCTTGTGCACCCAGCCTGAATATGTGCCAAATGCTTCAGGTGGACAAACAGAAGCCCTGCTCATTACAGAGACATAGAACTCCTCTGGAGGCAGATGATAAATAAGCTTCTAATTAGTCAACTACAAAGCAAGTATAGCACAGATCTCACACAGTGTATGCAGGGACTTGTGCTGGTCACCCAAGAAGAGGCATTACTTCTAGTGACATCAAGAGTCTTGATTTGCCTTTTCCATTCTATAAAGCAATCACGCTACACTGGCTGCTGACAACTTGGCCACATAAACTGTTTTAACACAGTTTGGGGCTTCCGATTGTGAAAATGTGAAAATGTGAAGCTTTATTATTTTGCATTGAAGTGGCCCAATTCCTGGAAAAAAAGGAACAGAAAAACAAACAAACAAATAAACAATGTATTAATGGGTTGGGGTGACCCACTGCCTTATTTTGGTGGTGGAGATTATAAAAACACCTCATTTTGGCTTTCTCCTTCTGCAATGTATGGAAAAGTGGAAGAGACTCAGCTTAGTTATGTTAGAGCTCAAAATTGTTTCTAGCTCAGTTTATGATGATTCTGCTCCCAGATTATCTTCCTTGCAAAAATGACTTTTGCTTTTCAGGTTTGCATATTTAATGCCTCTTTTAGCAGATTATAGGTAGTGACACGCACTTTCATGTTTTGATCACCCAAACCCGAATGGCAGGGGGAACTCTTCATGTTACTATGAAAGTTCCAGCACCAAAGGTCAAAACAAATCTATTGGTAATTAAGTCTTACCAACTGGCAAAAAAATGTGTTACTTCTATAAACTTGTTATGGATATTATGGCCTAGGTGAGCAAGCTCATGTATTACCATATGATCTTTGAGGTCCTTCCCAACCTAAACCATTGTATGAGTCTATGATTCTACTTGTTGCATGATTTCATAAACAGCAGACATTAACAATGTAGTAGGTTACAACTGGGCTGAGCTGGGGTTAATTCTCCTCAAAATATCTTTCTTATGCTGTGTTTTGTGGTGCTGTAGCTGAGCATTGATAATGCATCAGTGTTGTGGCTACTGCTAAGCTGAGCACCTAGGCTGGGTTCTTTTTCCAACATCTCTCCACCCCAAAATGCTGAGAGGACACATCTGAGTCAGCTAATCCAGACTGGCCAAAGGGATATTCCACATCCATATGACATCAGCTGAGATGTAAGAATGAAGTGAAAGAAGGAAGTTTGGGGAAGATTAGTCCATAGTGTCTGTTCTCCAAAAGTAACCACCAAGCATAGAGAGCCCTGCTTCCCAAGACCAAACATCATCCAGCTGATGGGAAGTAGAGATTAACATCTCTCTCTGCTTCTGCTTCCATGCAGTCTATTGCTTTTGCTTGTTTTCATTATTAAATTGCATCTATCTTATAACTGGCTTTTGTTATATTTTCCCTTCTTCCCTGTCCATTTAAGAGGGGAAGTGATAGAGCGGCTCTGGTGGGCATTTGGCCCCCAGCTAGGGCAAAACCATCATAAATACTCATTCATTCCTAATGAATTCAGATTTATTGTAAATGAGAAAAAAACAAATTAATGGAATAGAGTTTACAGTGGATTTCAATTAGGGGCTTGTTTTTTAGCTGCCAGCACATTTTCATTTCCCAGGAATGAAAGGGTTTAACCACAGTGTAATCATTGTTTGTAGAAAATAATTAATTAAGCCATTTAAAAGGTTTTGTAAAAATATTCAGAACAATGGGAAAGTTCCCGGTTGCCTCTTCCTGCTTTCAGCTTGATCATAAATAGATGCATAATTTTGACAGGTTTTGATATAGGGTATACTCATGGTCTCACAGTACGAAGAGTTAGAGAAACAAAACTCTGGAAAGGAAAACCCCTTGTTGAAACAGAGACTTAATGTCTGTTGCATGCTGTGACAAAATATAGTTGTAGCACAAGGAAGTAGTTAAACCCCTTCTGAAACAGCACCAAAACAGAAAAGGCAACTGGTTGCACACGTTTCTGAATTACTTTGATGTCGTGTATTATTTTCATACAAATATTTTGTGTGGGATGGAGAATGGATTGTAAAGAAGGAAGGTGGGCTTCAACAGCAGAATTTATTAACCCTATATCCTTATCCTAGCTAAACCCTGGACACTCTATCACCATAGCCCTGGATGATACTTCAAGGAGGTCACTTGCACCAAAGCTGGATGACAATCTGACTCTTGATATGTTTGTCTAATCCCTCTTAAGAGTCCTTCAGCTGTGACAAAGTCATACCATTCCCATGTCACCCAGTTTTTCAGTATCTTAAGGTAATAATTCTTTTTTTAATAGCTCACCTGAACTTTGCTGCATTTTAAGGACTCTTAATGCATTTAAAGTATTTAATGATAGACATGCATAATAACCAGTAGGAAAAGAAGCAGACAAACAGGGAAGGAACAGATCAAACATATGTAACGACTAAAGGTGACTCAGTGTGATTTGACTCAGTTTTGACAATACGATCAGCAGGGTATGCTATTGTGCCTTTGGCTTCTGTACATAATTAATAAAAGAATCTGATCAATTAATTCAGTCTTGAATAGCGTCTGAGCGAATGACATGATGGGGTAGAGACAGATGCACAAAGAGTCAAAATTAATATGATTTAATTGTGATTGACTGCAAGAGATGGTAAAGAGACGAGTGAAAAATATTGCCTTATCTCGCCTCGCTCTTCCTTGTCAAGATGTTTCTGTGCACAGACACTGTATGCACATTAGAGAGAGAATATACAGTATATACTCCTAGTACAGACAGAAAAACCTTGCCTCAGTTCACCCTGCCTCACTAAGGCTCTTCTGTCTGTATATAGAATAACTACAGAGGGAAAGTTGTCACTTCACGGCACCTCACCTTGTGACGCGTTTTCCCCTGCACAGAACACACACGTTACCTCTGTGCACTCCTGGGTACATGTATTCCTAAGACACAGGAAGCATCTAGTTATCTATACAGACAGAAAAGCATCAACTAGGAAGTGTGTGCATAGTATACATCCATGTCCGGGTGCTGAGGCAGTGCTGATTGGGAGCCAGCTAGCAGCATCCCCAAGGTAGCCACGAAGGCCAGTGGCATCCTGACCTGTACCACCAACAAGCAGGACCAGGCAAGTGATTGTCCCTCTGTACTCAGCATTGCTGGGGCCACATATGGGTTCAGTTTTGGGGTCCTCTCTACGAGAATGGCATTTTGGTGCTGGAGCATGTCCAAAGATGTGCAATTAATCTGGTGAAGAGCCTGGAGGAAAGATATTGTGAGGAGAAGCTGAGGTTGTTTAGTCTAGAGGCTGAGAGGAGACCCTATTGGTCTCTACAGCTCCCGAAAGGAGGCTGAAGTGAAGCTGGGGTCTGTCTCATAGTAAGAAGTGGTAGGGCAAGAAGACATGGCCTCAAGCTACTCCAGGAGAGGCTTAGGTTAGATACTAGGAAAAAAAACTCTTTCCTGCAAAGTGGTGAGGTGGTGTAGTCACCATTCCTCGAGGTGTTCAAAAAACGGCTAGATACGGCATTTCGGAACATGGGTTAATGGGCAGGTTGGTCTGACGGTTGGACTCCGTGGTCTCGGAAGTCTATGACAACCTTACCACTGTGACTCCGTCATTCCCACCCTCCTCTGGCAACCCCATCAGCTGCGGGAGGCGGGGCAAGGACGGTGCCACGGAGGCGCCGCCAGGGGGCGCTGTGGGCAGCGGCAAGAGCGGCGCTCGGGTCTGCCTGCGTGCTCCCGCCCTCCCCGCGCCCGAGGGGCGGCCACGGCCTCCTGGCTTACGCCTAGCTGGCGACTTTCTCGAAACCCGGCTGCCGTCGGAGCCGAGAAGGAGGAAGAGGAACCGGCCGGAGTCAGGAAGCGCTGCGAAAAGCCATGCCCGCGCCCGCCGGGCTGCCGCCGCGGCCCGCCGGTGATGCCGGCGCTTCGCGGGAGGCCGCGGTCCCTCAAAGTGGCGCGTCTAGCTACCAGAACGGTGAGGGGCTGGCGGCCTGCGCGGGGCCTAATGTGGTGGCGGCGGCGAGAGGCCGCGTGTGTGGGACCCAGGGAGAGCTACGTTGCTCCCTCGCCGGGGTCCCACCGGGAGCTAGGGTCTGGGGAGTATCGGGGGCGGGGGGGAGCTGTTCGCTTTTCCCATCGCCTAGGATGGCGGGAGGTGCGGGGCGCCGAGGCGGCCGCTGTGGAGGGCGACGTGGGCGCGGGTCCAACGCAGGGCCTGGTGGGTCCCGGCGGAGCCAGAACGTACTGAAGCCTTTTCTCTAAGGTATCAGAACCCTTCGGAGGTCTTTGGGAAACGCGCGTTCCACCTCCACGCCCCCGCCGTTACGTGCGGAGTAAACTTGTAAGAAGACGCAGGCTCTCCCAGTCTCGCTAAAAGAGAGAGGGAGAGGGTCTCCGCTTTTCTCTAGCGAGTTGGGATATGCTGGGTGTTGGAGCGCCTGGTTTGTGGCGTTTCGGGTGTGCTCTCGAGGCCAAGGCACCTCCAGGCCTCGGCTCTGGCAGATGTACCTGAGTATGGACAGAAAACCAGACTTTGAAGGTGAGAGTACTTACTTTGTAACTGTTTAATGGACTTTAAAGTAGTAGGCAGACAGGCAGGCATTCGCACGACTACCTCTTGAGGCTGATTAAACAAGATTGGACTAGTGTAATGTGGGTCTCTGAAAAACAAGGACTAAATAAAAGTCACAAAATACCGATTTGGTTTTTATATGAAGAGATGTTGAGACTACACTATGAATTAAAATAATTAAAGCACAGTTCTTGATTTTTAAATTGGTGCACCATAAATTCTTTATTAATCCATCTCGTTAACTTCTCAGAATGCCTGCATGATCTTCATCCCCACCTAATGATGATTTTCTGTCTTAAGTTGAGCCTTTTGCTTGCATGGGATTTTAAGATACTAAACCTTTTGTTTTGTAGTCAGGCTGTGTTTTGTACAGGCATTTTTTTCTGTAGAGATCAGTATGCAGGGTAATGACCTGCCAGATTCTTAACTCTCGAATCTTTCACATGTCCGAAGGGGTTGTTGGGCAGTAAGCAGTTACTTGTCTATAAAGTGTGTTTTGAGTCAGTTTGCAGAGAGGAGAAAACTCAAGTGAACGAAAATGAAAGTAATTAGATAGTAGATTCTAGGGAGATAATAAGGCCTTGAATGCATCCAGAATTTAGTATTCTTATACTGAGTTCTGCCAGAAATTCTAAGAAGATTACAAATGATTTGTCGTTTAATGAACAACAGGCTAATATCAGGTCACAGTTACTAAGCCATAACGTTGAGGTGTGTTTCACATAAACAAAAACTGACATTGTACTTCTTGGTGTAGTTAGACGAATGAAATGGTAATTTTAAAGAGCCATCATTATGTTTGTTATTTTCATTAAATCCACGTTCCTGGTAATATTCTTAACACCAGCTTGATTAAAACCTGGTAGTAGAGTTTTCTGCAAAACACTTTTTCTTTAATTGTGAGGATTGTATACACTGCTTAGTAAGAATCTTGAATTCCTACTGTGTAACTTTTTAATTACTGGACTTTGGCTGCTGTGTTCCTTAAGAAATCTTACAGTGATGTGTATTTGGTGATTTGTAGGCAAGGCCTCCAAGTTGGTCATTTTCTGTTATTGAGCAGTAGCATTTTCAAATTTTTAGATTAGTGTATCTATCATTTTTTAAGTACTAATCTTTTAAAGTTACTGCACAGGATTTAAGGCTTTTTAAAAAACTATTGCAATAGGAGCATCAGTAGAGGGGAAGATTAGCAGAAAAAGACCGTGCTAGAAATTTCTTTTCTGCCAGATAGAAACTATATTTCACAGAGAAACTTGTAATGCTTTTGAAATTTATTTTTGTGTCAGTCTAATGGAGTTCATGTGTAAGGTATTTAGTGAATGCATCTATTTCTGTATTGGCTGAGAGATGACACAAGTACATCCTTTCAGTTGTTTAGAGTGCTTTCTGTTCGAAGTCATGAATTGTGATCTTTTTTCAGGGGGGTGAAATGGTGAAATTACTGGGATCTCATGAAGGAGGGACTTTTTTTCATAAAACAAGCAACTTGTTGCATGTACAGAAGGAAGTTTTTGCATGGTCCAATGAGCAAGCCCATTTGAGACACTTGACTTAAGGTGTTCTGACACTTAAGGGTGTTCTGATTGTGGTTTTGTGGTTTTTTTGTGGTTTAAACCCTCCTCATCTACTTTTTTTCCCCTCCTTTTTCTTACAGTGCTCTCAGTTTGATCAGTGTGGTNTTTTTTTTTTTTTTTTTTTTTTTTTTTTTAAAATGAGATGGTGTTCCTGATATTCAGGCTTTGAAATGCAATTTTTGTGACTAAAGCCTTGCAAGTTTAAGAAACTTTTATTGCAGTAATCTTACAGGTGGCTTTGCATCCAAGTGGAAAATGACCTGTTTCCTAATTTCAGCGTAATAAAATAATTCTTGTTAAGTCAGTACTGTAAGATTGTCTTTTTCAAGTAGTGATGGAGGACTTCAGTGCTAGCAATTTAATGTAGTGTTGAGAGGATAATTTTATTGAATCCCTGCAGTAATCCACAAGACTTTTGTCTAAAGCTGGCTTATGAAATTTACACTGGTATCTCTAGTAGCATTTTGGGACCATAATTTACATTACTGATAGTTTTGTTTTCCATTATTCCTCAGACTTCAGGTCTTTCAAATAGTATATTTTGTGAAAAGGGAAGCTGAGTAAATGGAGCTAGACATGAACTCCATGACTGAGCTATCATGAGAGATCATCAGTGGCTTGTTTTGCTGGCTTGTTTGCTAGCAATTAGCAAGGCACAGTAATGCTTCCCACTCCTTGTCAGTCTCATAAGGAATATGTGAGTGAGCTATGGTATGTCTTATTTGAAGTTGGGTAAAGGGGTGTAAAAAGTTTTTAGAAAACAACAGATGTCCTTGGCTAGAAGGAAGTTGCTGTTGTAAAGTACATGAGACTAGGTGGGGTACATGGCAGATGACTGAATTAATCAGGCAAGAGAACACATGAAGAGGAAACCCAAATGTGACACTGGCAAGCAAGCTTCACCTTAATGTTTGTGTAATTATATATTAAAATGTAAAGTATTAGTTTGTCTGCAGCAGGAGGTATTAATTGCCTTCTTTATAGAGATGATGTTTTAGCAGTACATGTTCTTTGTACAGCTAAGGATTTTGACACCTGAAATTTTCTTGAGAGAATTGTCAAGAGGTTTGTGAGAAAGGTAGAGTACTTCAAACATCAGGACAGTTTGTCTCATTAGCCAGACTTCAGAATAACAAGGAAGGTGTACCCAGCTTTCCAGAGTTGAAAGTTATCCAATTATCTAGTCATAATTAGCAGCTTCAGCTAATAATTGCTGTACAAAAATTGCTTTCTACTCATTCCCTGTAATCAAATGGACAAAAAAATCCCTCCAGATAATGGGAATAGTCTTTAATCTGTAATTATAAAACTTGCTTTTAAAGGATTGAGAGTTTGAAATAAAAAAAATCAGTCTTAGTGAGATCTTCTTGGGATTTATGCTCATGTCGTCATGAATCATTTTAAACGTGAATAAAGATGTTTCAGGCATTCTGTAATATAGATGTCTTTATGATGTTTGTTTTTAAACTAGAGGTGAAAAATGGGAAGACTTTGCAACAGATGATTTCAGTTCCCCTGTCCTCAGCACTGGTGAGGCTGTACCTTGAGTACTAGGTTCTGTTTTGGAGCCCTCACTACAAGAAAGACATTGGGGTGCTGGAATGAGATACAACAAGGGTGATGAAGCTGATGAAGGGCCTTAAGAACAGGTCTTGTGAGGAGTAACTGAGGATTGTGTAGTCTGGAGAAAAGGAGGCTGAGCGGAAACCTCAGACTCTGCAGTTCCCTGAAAGGAGGCTGTAGTGAGGTGAGCGTTGGTCGCTCAAGAAAGAACTGGTAGGAGGAAATGGCCTCAAGTTGCACCAGGGAAGGTTATATTTGTGGTGGTTTTACAGTTATCTGTCCCTCCACCTTTTGATATAACTCTGGCTAGGACTCAGAAACAGCTGGCAGTTAATAAATGAAGCTTGGTATATACAGCAGTGCTCAATATACAAGCAGATATTTACAATGTATAACAGCTATTTATGGATACATACAGTGAAAAGGTAATACAGAAACACCACACCCCTCCCAGAGATCCAAATCCCCAAGAGGGGTTTTTCCAACCACCCCTACCACCTTTCCCCCCTTCCTCAATCTTATCTCACCACCTGTTGATGCAGCAGATAGGAAGAGGTATATCTGCCAGGGGGATTAGAAGTTAGTGGAATTATTGAGAATTAGCCACAAAGGCAGAGACAAAGGAACCATGCAAGAGAGCAGCTGCAGCCAGAGAGGCCTGGAGCAGTGTGACTTATCTATATTTGGGTTACAACTCTTAAAACAATTTTTTTTTTTTCTTTCTCAGTAGAGCTCTGAGGGAAGTAGCATCATCTGTTTTCCTCTCTCAGCCAATAGTCTAATTTCTCACTCAAATTCTCCAAGTAGTTCAAACCAGCACAATATTTGTTGACTGAAAGGTTTTTTAAAGACTGAAACAGGCTCCCCAGGGAGGTGTATTCTGGAGGTGTTTCAAAGAGGCAGATATGTGATGCTGAGGGACATGGCTTAGTGCCACACTTCGTAGAGTTAGATGATAGTTAGACTTGATGATCTGAAAGGTCTATTTTCAACCAAGGCAGTTCTATAGTTCTGTGATTATGTAAGCAACCTTTTATTTACAAGTCAATTGCTTCCAATTTCTTAATTATACCTGTTTGGTTAGTGTATTTCACATATTTTGGTAAAACAACTGACTCTTGAGTTGTTCTTCTTACCGTCTGTGATGGTTTGGAAGTTACCTACTCCACTCCCCATTTGAATGCACCCAGACTCAACTTAGCTGTCTGAAAGTTAAGGAATGAAGCTTTATATTTACAGCTTAGCACAATATACAAGCAGATCTTTACTATATATTACAAACATTTACAGCTGTATACAGTAAAAAGGTAATACAGAAAGACAACACCCCTCCCAGAGCTCGGAGTCCCCAAGATGGGTTTCTAACCACCCTTCCACCTTCCCCCCACCCTATAATCTTATCACAGAATCTACCTTACATGCAAGGTAAACAGGGAAGATTGGCCAGGGGGGTTAGAAGCAGAAATTGATTAGTTGGGTTACACAGATCCAACTAGAAGCCAAGGAGAGGAAGAGACCAACAGCCAGAGCTCAGACCAGAGTGACTCTGTCTTTATCTATGTTTCTGTCCTTATTTTAGTACATCTCAGCAAAACTGTGAGTGGACATCACCATTGTTTTCTTCTCACAGCCTATAATCAATTTTTTCTCATTGAAATATTCCAATTAACTTCAAACCAGCACACCATCTAAGTGACAGAACTGCTTAACACAGTATGCTTTGACATAAGTTATTGGTGTATTTTTGATTTTGTTTTTTCAGGCTTGATAGCTGAAACAATCCATTTTCCCTGTATATTTGTAATTTGCTTCAAGTGTTGTTTTTTGCATGCCTAATATCGGTTCCTTTATGCTGAAGGAGATTGACCTCAAAAACACTGACAGAAAACAACAAAGGAATTGTTTGTTAGTTTAAGTGAAGAGTCCACTAACACTACTAACTGCACCTTTTTGTACATGTGACATTTTCTTTTCATTTCAGGTCCTGTGCAGAGTCAGATGCAGTTCCTCTCTGGCTATGGCTTGTATCCTCCAAACTATGGTGCACTCTCAGGACACTCTTCCGAAGTGCCCAGTAAAGCTGCTGCTTCACATTTGGATAACCAGTACAGAGCCAGTTACTACCCTACTTATTATCCAGCACCAGCACAAAATGTTACGGCACCTTCTGTGAGCACCAGTGGGTTGAATACACAGGAATCGCAGCAGTTGTACAACAAGACTCCCCATCATACAGTGGGGTCAGCTGAAGGATCTATTCAAGGAGCAATATCATCTGCACCCTACTTGCATACAAGTGCCCAGCAGGCATATTCTGCATTTGGTGATCACTACAGCACTTCTGTCAACTCTTCAGTTGCATCTCAGGGATTTCCCCTTAATTCTGTTCACTACACCATGCCCGTGGTTTCCAATGCCATGTATCCCAACATTTCTTACCCTCCTGTGGCTGCTGGCAGTGTATATGGGCAGGCATTAACCTCTCAGAGCCCATCTGCTGTTGGACAGTTTAAAGAGACAAATACATTTTCTAGCCAGAGTACAACAGTACCTCATTCACTTCAGCAGCATGTTCCTGTGGGGTACAGTACATCATCATCTGTTCCTTCTGCCCAGTCTGTTCAAGACAACCTCAACAGGACTATCACGGGATCTATTGCTAAAGTCAGCAACCAAATAAATACAGGTATGGTATTATTTGAAAGATAGTGAACTTCCAGATGGCTGGGAAACATCCTGTACTTGACACAGAATTTCACTTAATGAACATATTTTTGAATTCTGTTATTCTGGCTGTGTAGTGGTGTGTAGTAGGTACACTGATCCACTGTCTCTGTTACACTTGAGTAATGTTGTAGTACTGGTTTGTTTGCAGGACTGCAGCATAATTACTTAAACCACATTCAGTTTCTGAGCTTGTAAAGCTGCTGAGATAAGTATGCTCTGTGCTGCTTTGTACAGTGGACTTGGTTGTGGAGCTGATGTAGCTGGAGAATAACTTCTTTTTGTTTCTCTGTGAATCATGGTTGAATCTCAGCTCAAATTATTCAGTGTGTACTGACTGGGAAAACCTAGCTACTGGTTACTACCATTATTTGCTGTATGGGGCAGCCTATTTTATTACCAAATTCTGAAGACCTTGCACCATCTCTGAAGTCTAGGGCTGAATAGACTGCCTCAAATTATATCCAACCTTTCTATTTTTTTTACTCTAGAATACAACATATTTGGCTAAAATACAGTATGAATTCTATTGCCTCGTCACCTGGCTCATAAAAGATGGTAAATAATTGTTTGGTCCTGTGATAATTTTTTTGCTTATTGGAACACTGATATGATTTCTAAATTTCCTGGTGCAGCCTCATCGTTCTCATATGGAATAGATTTCTATATAATATTCTGATTGCTTGCAGCCTTAAAAAAAAAAAAAGGGAGCAGCATTTTGAAAATTATTTGCGGAGTTTGGTTATGTCCTTGTCAAATGATGGAATTTAAGAAAATAATGAATGATTTTTTTTTTTATGAGTATTTAATTCTCCCTGCTCTTCTGCAGGAAGGAAACAGTGATGGAAAACAGTTGCAGTCTGTTCTGTGCATGGGTTTTAGCCAAACTGTTTGAAGAAAAAATGTAAGATGCACTGAAATTCCAAAGTGTGCTTTCTATGACTATTCATAGAAAGAAATTTTGATGTAGTATCTTCCTATTAGTCAGACTGTCAGATGTCATTGCTGCTGTGTTGAGAAATAAGATCCCTTAAAATCCTTAAATTATAAATGAGCAAAACTTAGACTGTCACTGAGGATTCTGCTGTCTTAATGTATTATTCAATAGCAGTTCTGTGCAGTTAGTGAACACTGAAAAGTCTCTGAGGTGAAAACAAATAATTCTTTAGATAGAGGAATGCTACATTTTAAATAAAATCTTGTGTGTTTAAGCAGGGCTTAGGAAACAGACTGGCATGAGCTTGTGAGAAGCTTGGTGGTTTCTGAATTTTCTACTTCAATCAGAAAAGTTCTCAGCGTTCAACTTGCAATTGGATTTGAAAATAAACCCATTTGTTCAGGGCCCTGGAAAAAAATATACTGAATCTAGTAATATAAAACCTCAGAGATGTGTTCCTAGAACATGACATACTGCTAAACTGCAATTAAATACTTTTCTAAAACTTTGGTAGCCACTGTCTGAAATCACTGAAGTATTTTCAGTAAAACGTGCTGAGATTTCTCTCTAAGAAGAAGAGAAATTTAAGAGGAATCTTTTGCTGGAACTTGACATGTTTTGATAAAGTAGCCAATGAGATTAATTTTATTTACTTTACGAAGAGTAAGTTAATTAGAAAAGAAATATATAATTGCAGATTTTTCTGCTTGCTGGTTTAAAGTAGCTTCATCTAGCCATTACACCCTCTTCTAGTTTTAAATTCTGTATTTCAGCAGGACGATGTTGGTATAAATTTGTCCAGAACTACTGTTATGCTATATAGATAACATACTTTGTATTATTTTTACTTTTTGTCTTCCATGTCAGTAGGTTTTTGTTGATGTTTTGGTAGCTTGTTTCATCTGAAAATAGTGCACTTCACCGATTTTCTTCTGGTGCTTTCCAGTTAGTGTGGATGTCAACCAGGGTGTCCAGATTTTACTAGACTCCTCTCTGCCTCCTTGAGAAGGAAGCAGAGAAGTCCTCCTGTAGGATTATGGTGTGGGATTCTGTGCTTCCTGGATCATGTCTCCTGTCCTGTAATTGTAGGCAGTCTGTTTGAGTAGGAGACACTTCAATTTCTCTATGCCACTCGCATCATTTTCTGTGTGTTAGAGGAAGATTTTAAGTCCTTGCTGCCCTAGTTCCACAGGAATGTAGGCTATAATTCTCTAAATCTGTTAATATAGGTGTGGTTGGGAAAGGGAGAAGGAGTGCAGCCAAGATCAAGTCAGAGAGGTAGGATACTGTCGAAAACCAAGCAGGGAGGTGGTAAATCTCTCAAGTAGAAATTGGATTTATGTTGTGGGGTGGAGAGGGCAAGGAATCAAGGCTGCAGCTGTAGTGATGGTTATTGCATCCCTTTTCAAAACTTTGAGAATATGGTGGTGATGGATGCGCTTTTTAAGTGGTACCTGCAGGTCTCAAGTTGGAAATGAAATAAAAACTTCAAATGATTGTATTTAAGAAAAATTATTAACTGCATTTTTCATGTGCACAGCTCTGTAGATTATTTCAGTAAAATGGCTTTTGTAACCAAGGAGCACACTTGATTGTTTTTAGTGCAAGAGGTGTTCATAGTCAGACGTCAGGAAGGAAAACTTCAGTGCATGTTGAAAGTGAGGGGAGTGGAAAGTGAAAACCAAAAAATACTGAGTCACTGAGACTGGATTTTATATTTATTGCAGCCTGACAAAACTCATGCTTTCTCATGATACTGGTTGGTGGGAATGTTGTATAGCCTGACTGAGGTTGTCCTGGATATGCTGATAGGAAACTTGTCTTATAAACTGGTATTGAGCTACAATACACCGTCCGAAATGGATCAGTAGTTACGTGAAAGGATGCAATCTTCTTACTGAAAGAATTGATAGTATAGTTACTATAACCATAGATTGTCTGATGTGATGAGGATTACTATGGATGTATTTAGAAATTAACGTTCAAGTGTTTCCTCTGGTCATGGTTACTTTCAGCTTTTGAAAACTTCCCAGGGTGTCCAAATAAGTTTAACATAAAATTTTGCAGGTTAGATTTTTGTTCAAATAAAAAATCAGTTTTTACTAGTTTAAAAAATGTTTTCTTGTAATACACATAGAGGATCCACTTAGTTTTGGAAAATATTTTGGATAACTTCTGTTTGAGAATAGATAATAGTACTTGGCAGATATTATATCTACATCTTCAGCTAATCTGGTATGTAAATTTGGTTTGAACTTGTGACAGTGTGACATGATAGTATGTAGCATGCACTACAGCAGTACTTGATTCTGCAATCATTGCTGTATTGACTTGAAATATGGAAAATAGCCTCTCTTCTGCAAAGCTTGAGTAAGTGCACTCATGTCACAAAGACCTTCTCTTGTCATTTTGCATTTCATGCTTGAGAAAGCTGTGTGGCTATCCTAACAAGAACATTTCTGCTGGCAGGTGCTCATGCTTCTTTGAGGAGTCTGCAAGACAGTCTGTAGAAGCAAAGGCTAGAGCAAATACATCTCAATAGCAAATACTGTACTTTGGAGAAATACCTGTTTCAATTTCAAAATTTCATAACCAATAAAACTTCAGTTAAAATATATGCTGTTAATTTTGATGGTAAATTACAAAAACAGAAGGATCACTTTAAGCCACCCCTTTTTCCCTCTCTAAATAAAGTCCTCTCATATCAACTCCACTGTTTCAGAAGTCAGGGACTGCACTATGTGGAGAGCAACTCAAGTCAGTATTGCACATGAATCCTTTAGTGAATTCTGTAGCTTTAAGTACAAACAATGAATGTTGTTCTTTTAAAATTTTGTTTCGTATTTGAACATTTGTCAGTTTTTGTTAGAATCAAAATGTGATTAATTTTTCCAATTTATAGACGAAGAGGGACCCTTTTAAAAGCTATCTTAATTGAAGTTAGATTGTCCTTATCTGATAAGAATTTCAACTGCACTGTATTAAATCTCTCAAAGCACTAATCTGACTTTTAAAGCAGATTATATCTAGTCCAGATGTTTAAAACACATCAGAAGTTCTGCAGAATATTCAGAGTTGATTAGAACAGCTTGGTTGGAATTTGAGTCTCATCATTGAATACCAAAATTGCATAAATGCTATGCCTCTGAGGAAGGCGGAATACTGGTCTGCTTTATAGCTGATTTTCAGATTTCCTTCCTAGGAGAGGAGTGTAGAGAGGCAACTATCCTGCAGATAGCTGCAGGAGAGTAACCTGTGAAAGTGGGGGTGTAGTAGGGATGGATCAAAACCATATCAATTTAGCTTCTGCATAATCTTTCCTTTTTGCTGCTAATTGTCAGAGCATTTTGTTTATTGGAGTCTTATAGTCTAAAAAATAAGCAACTTTTCCATATATGTTTGTTTGAAGGCATCTCTCTTTGAGGAAATATATTGCTTTTGCAGCAACAGTGAAAGATGTGGTTACTTGCATTGTGTAATTGTCTATGCAAATAAAGTGCTCCTGCTTTCTGCTGCTCTTTTCAGGTGGTGGTGGTGATTCTTCACAACCCTTGCACCCTGTGAGTCACATTCCATTTAGCAAGCCTGGGGCTGGAACATCTGTTTCTTCTGCTGGGATTGCATCAGTAAGGACACCTGCTCAAAGCCTTTCTTCACAGCCACGATCTCTACCCTCTGCTACGCAGTCACCAGAGTTGGCCCTTCAGGAAGGTACTAAAAGGCAATGGGAAGTTACAGTACAGATTTCAGCGCTGTTCTACATGTACACATGAGTGCTGGAAGCTTTATTGATGGCCTTCTGCATTTGTGAGACAGGGGTATATCTCCTGCGTCTCATCAGACTTCATTAGTGTCCTTGTTTCATACCACCTTGGTTCTAGCTTTTCTTAACTCTTCTATTTGATTTCCTTTGGCCATATGTCATCTTTGACTTGTTTGTCTTGTTGACAGTATTCTTCCTGAAAACTCCCTTATTCTAGTTTCCTTATTCTTCTAAAAAACTTCACACTACTACCTGGAAAGAGATTTTAAAAGTAGTTTTTGTAATTACTCTGTATTGAAAAATCAGGTATAAACTGGCAGTTTGCACTGGGAAAGAGCAACTTTTAGAATTGAGTTCTGATTCTACTAGAATCCTTTTGTTATTCACTACCTGTAAGCTCCTGTGGAAAGCTGCTGCAGGAGTTTTTGTGGAAGAACATAGACGTTCTTATATAAGCGCTTTCCTATTCTGGTGTTGGTAACCTCTTCCCAAAGAAACAGTTAGGTTTTGGGCCTTCTTCAGTGTTAATTCTGCCCTCATTCTGATTTGCCTCTTGACTGTTACATTGTTGGTATATAGTATTCAAATCTGATTTATTACCCTATTTTTTTCTACTGTTGAAAACAATTCTCAATAGCACAGTGTGTGACTGCCACAGTGTGGTTTTTATTCTTAAATATTAAAATCCTCTGACATAAATGGTTGAATTTCTCATTTTCTTCCATTTTGTCTTTTTTCTGGTAGAGTGGAGAATGTAAAAAGTAACTTGACTGTGAATCAGCTCTGTATTTCTTACAGGCGTAAAACATTTTTCATTGTTGCAGAGTCCTTGGCGCACCATTTGAAGGGAAACTCAGGTTTTAGAACTGTGCTTGGTTCTTGCAGAGTTTTATAGTTGACTTTGACGCTGAGTGGAATTTGTACTGTAAATGGGCTTGCTACGAAGTACTGTTGCTTCGTCTTCAAAAAGTGGCATAACCATGTTTGTAATGGTAAAAAGGAGTTTAGCAGTTTATCTGTGCTTGCAGTGGTACATTTGATATATGAAATACAAAATCACTGTGGTCACTACTGAGCTCTTCTCTTAATTCAGATCCCTCCTTTATAAGTGAAGGTTAATGTGGTACATTGAAAGAGCATACTTTGAAACCAACACTATATGCGTGTCAGGAATATAAGTTGTCAGGAGTCTCCATGCATTTGATTACATTGACATGAATATAATCAGTAATAAATCCATAATGTACTTAGATGGTATTGTTACAAGCATTAGAAGGTTCTCTTAAGTTTCATTTGAGAAATCTGAAATAAACTACTATTTTGCTGGTAAGGTACCTTTTTATCAACAATTAAGTGTGGTAACTAATTGTAGAAGTTAACTTACATCTGCATATTTGTCTGGATTGTGACAATTTGAAGTAACACTGCAAAGAGTAAATGAACTGATTTTTTTTTTTTCTTATAGTGTTATCTACATAAAAGCATTCTGGAAAACCTGTTTGGATTAATTTTTTAATTGGATTTCATTGTTTTAAGCTCCTATATGGGCATTCCTATGCAAATTAAAACATTCTAATTATTTACTTGTCTAAATTCTAAGAGGACAAAAAACTTAATGTATTGAAGCCTCTTTAATCTTAGATAAATACCCATATAGACTTAGGGCAGATAAACTAATTCTAAGATCTTGACGTTAGAGTAGATTCTTTGAAAATATTTGGATTATGGATAAGGAAGAAGCTGGGGAACTTACTAGTTCATTTTTTTCATGTGGGGCTTTTAATTTCTGATGTAGTCTGCATTGTCAAACTTCAGCCACATAAAATGCATGCATTAGGTTTTCAAGTTATTCATTACATGGGTGGCTGTATTTAAATCCCTAATATAGCAAGTTTATTTCATAGGCAAATGAGTTTTTATCCCAGATTATCCTTTTCTGTCCTCCCACCTGCATTTCCAGGTGTATGTAAAATGTGGCACGATAATGCTTTGGAGCTTGATATTTTTATATTGCAGGTGCATTTGTAGCAGGCTTTAGAAATTTCTAGCCGAAGAAATTTGTGACGATTTAAATGACATGATGGTATTTTAAGGCAGACCTATGAGTTAATCTCGAATAATGATTTCAAAATGAGCTTTTGCAGTTTTAAGAGTGGGAGATTTTTGTGTTACTAGTGACTCTATATAAGGATCAACAGAAATTGTCGCAGTGACACTTGGAACTCCTGACTTCAGCTACCCTTTCTTGCCTCTATGGTGTTGCTGGGCTACCTGTGACTGACTTTGCAAACTAGGATATTTTTTCAGCCAGATCAGTTGTCAGATTGATTTTGTGGATGGACAGTTGTGCTAGCACAACACAGCGTATCTTCTAACAGTCAAATTTCAAATTTTTCTGGCAATGAAAATTTATGCAAATGTAAAAGGCTGGATAGATTCAATGAAGCCCTTCTTCCGTAGTTCATCACTCCTAACTTCTGTGTCACAAGCATGCTTTTTGATTTCTGTATTTATTTATTCATTCTCTATTTACTTCTGTATTATTTCTGAACATGTGCATCCTTTATGTATGTGACTTGAAAAGGGGGAGTAGAAGTTTTTTTTTAAAAAAACATTCCAATGATGCCAGTGTAGCATTAGCAGAAAGTCTAATTCAGTCTTCCCTCATCTAGTCATGCATGCCACTTTCTAATTTGCATGGCCTTTCTGGGTGAATTTACTTTCTTTCTTCTTCTGTATATGACATTTGTTAGGGGCCTGTCTTTGCATTCACGCTATGCCCATCTTCCTTTCTTTTACCTGTCTGCCTTACAATGCATCTCTTCTCATCAATCTGTTTTTTCCCTTTTACTTGTATGTTAATTATTTGAAGTTGTTTTTTCCTCTTTCCTAATGACACAATTGCTCTGTCAGTGGCTCTGCTAGGCCCCAGGAAAGACATAGTCTTCTTGGCTGTAGTCTGGTTTGGCACAGAGAAAAATTGTCCTGCACTTCCTTACAAAGTGCATCAAGTAGCTTTCATAAAAGTGGCTGTGAATCATTATAGAATTAGTCCTGTGTTGTAGCAGTATAGAGAAACTGAAATACTGTACTTCTTGGTTACATTGGGCTTATTTTGCTTTCATTGCTGTGACTACTGAAATGTTTTTAAAAATTTGTTGCCATTGACACCACTTGTAACCCATAGTTTAAATAATAGAAAGTTTTATATAGTTGACTGAAGTGGATTGGGAAGATGATTAATGACCATGGTGGTTTCACAATGTGTAATATATATAACAACACTTCCATACTGCACAATAGTGTTAAAATAAAGAACACTAAGTGCCACAGTGCCTTTACAGGGGGGAAAAAAAATCCCATGCTTTCAATAGTCTGAAAAGTTCTGAAGAGCTAGGGATATTTCTCACGGTAGCAATCTTTTGGACCACCAAGAGAGAAGCAATGGTCACTTGCATTTTCTTAGAATGTCTCTGCTTGACTACAGGCACATTTAAAATCCTTGCTAACCCTGCCTTGTGACAAGAGAAACTTAAGATTTTTTGGAGGTGCTAAAATTGCATCAGTGATGATCAATGCAGAAAATTAATTAACAAGCCACTGCTGCATGCTCTACTGGGTTCTAAAATAGTGTGTGTATGTGTTGCGTATGTGTATTGTTCACAGATGCTTAGTGTGGAAATACAAACAAAACCATTGAGAAACTTCACTGCTAAAACATTATTATTATATCATTAAATATGGGTCTATGAACCTGAATGTAGGCAGTAATTTAAAATTAAGCCTAAACAATTTGGGGTGTTTAGCTCGCTTAAATTTAACGGCCTTTGTTGCTGGGGTATATATTTGCACTTCTGCATGTTGCAGCAGCAGTGTAGTTCATTGATTTCTGACAGTGTTCAGAATTCTAGTCTGAAGCATTCCTGTCTTAAAAGGGACAGGTGTACCATGCTAAAATTTCATTTTAGTGTTTTGCTAACAAAATTTGAATTTATCTGGGAAGGAAATATTTCATTGCTATACATTAAGTTATGAAAGCATTCCAGTAGACAAACTGGTAGTAAATACAATATAGAAAGTCTGTGTATATATTTAACTCCCTGACACACATGAGCATACATAGTTATATAAAATTTCCTCCTAACTTCGATGTGCTACTAATACTTTGTAAACTAGCCCACTGAAAACTGCTTCTGTTGTGCTGCTGGTGTAGTCATATATGAACGACAGCTCTGTAGTTTAGGGTTGTATATTTAACTTCTTGCATGTTGGGGTTTTCCTTAGAATGGCTCATTTCTCTCACTTTTAATGCAATGATTTGTGACTTGTGTTTCTCATCTTTCCTGTCTGTCTGATTCTTATGTTTGTGCTTTCCACTTCACAGGCATGCAATATGGTGGATATGTTAATAATCAAGCTAGCTCTGCACCAGCTACCTTGTCATCAAGTTCAGATGATGAGGAAGAGGATGAGGAGGATGAGGAAGCAGGTTGGCTTTAGCTTTACACCAGTATCTTGTTCTCTTCCTACTCAAGTTTCCTTCCATATTTCCATGCCCTGAAACTTCTTTTCCTGTAAGGCAAAACATCACTCTGCTTCATCTTGTACTGAGTTAACTAGGAATTTTGTAGTTGTTATTAAAATAGTAAACAGCAGTGGTCAGCAAACAGCCTTTTTTTTTTTTTTCCATATCAGGTGGTTTATGCATCTGACAAAGTAATATTCACAATTTGCAAGACCTCCATATTTTTGATATTTTGATTTGCATTTGGATTTAAACTTTCCCCTGAAGATAACCAGCTCTAGAACTTAACATTTCTAGTAATTGCTTATATAAAGCAGCAAGATGCCATTTTGTCATTGAATTCCACAAAGTTTACATTGTCTTTCGTTTTGCATATAGAAAACTCTTAAAGTTCAGGTAGTAAAAATTACTAACTGTGCCTTTTAAAGATAACAATAAATCTGTGCTGCTTTTTTATTCTCTTCCTTGCAAATGTACAAATTTTGTTCACTTTTTTGGTCTTTCTCTTTTAAGAAATTGTTCCAATTGTTACATTGGTTGCAACAAATTCTGCCTGTGTTTTGTCAGAATGGCCTGGTTTTGTGCGTTCAGTGTTTCTCATCATCTTATTTTATTGGATAGTAACTTTTTTCTTCAAACTTGAAGAAAAATCTTTTTAATTTATACTACATAGGAGTGGCAACAGTGCAAAAAGCTTTTGGAGGTTAAATGTTAGACTTGTTAACAAATTAAAATAACAGCACATTACTTATAAACCACTCCCATCTGGTTGTGCTGGCTTTGAGTATTTATTTGGGATAGCAAACTTGTGTAACTTTACACTGAAGATTATAATTCATATTGTAACTAGGCTGAAAAAAGGCAGTGTCATATAATTAAGTTTTACTACAATAATTAAATCACAAACCCAGATTACTGTGAAAATAGCTTAGTGGGCTCTTAATGATGCCATGAAGAGTGGAGCAATACAAGGATGACATCCATGTCATGATTAAGAATGGTGTGAAGGGTAGATGTTATTAATTAAATAATAGTGATTATTGAATTATTAGTAGAACATTGGAAGAAAATAGTTGTTCTTTTGTCAAGGAAGAAACACTTTCAGATGAAGACTCATTATTACAGCCAGAGGACAGTAGTTGGAGAGTGTGATTGTATGAGTGGAAGTGATATTACTACCTTATTCCTTGTGGATCACAAGTATTGGGATAAGTTGCACATCTTACGTGTGTTTTGCTGTTCTCATTTATTGGTTCAGTTTCTTTACTTTCTGAGCTTTTGCATCTAACACAGTTAATCTTTGAACAGACTTGAATATTGATATTAAGTCATGCATAGTAACAGTTGAATAACTCTCCAGATCTAAGGATGCTTCCTAACTTTGGATACCAGGTAGATTTTTTTCCCTAGTGCTATGAGTGTGTTTTAGACTTCCCCAGTTACAAAACAGTTCCACTTTGGGATATAAAGTTTTCTTAGGCTCTTGTGATGCAGTAGCTGCTTGAATTCTACTTTCTAAAGAGTAGGATAAAATAGCCTGGTGAGCATTTTGGGTTTTTTATTTCAGGACAGTTTAGTCAATTTTCTGCAGAAAATAATTGTCCTGTCCTAATCCCATGCCAAGATTTCTGTCAAAGGACTTGTCAGACATTTTGTTGTTTTTTGTTTTTTATCCCAATCAAATTTTGTCTCCTTTATTCCCTAAACCTACCACAAAATTTTCATATTCCTTATATTCTTTCTTTCCCTCTCAAGTTCTGTATTTCACTAAAGCCTGTAGCCTTTTATCTATCATTGTACTTAAATTTATCTTACGAAAAAGATCAGAGATACCCATTCTCAATACATAGGCTACCTAATTAATAAGTATCCTGTGTTATGCTCCATCATCAGGACTTAATGTAAATTCTAAATGGATTCTGTAGACAGGTTTTGAATTCAATGACTGTGATTTTATGAAAAATAGGTGTTGACATCTGGTTGCTTGAATTTGTGTAGCTTCTCAATTGTTTTGTGACTCTTACCAGTTAGATCTTCAAGTGTGTTGCCAAAGATTCTTGAAAACTCTGAAAGAAAATTTATATTGGTAAAAAAATTAGTCAACTCTAAAAGCATGTTTTAAGTATTGCTTTGTTTAAGCAGTGTTTTCTAATATTCTTTTTCTACATGAAACTTTTATTTTTCTGTCTTCCTAATTTGTTCTCTGGTCTGGTGCTTATTCTTATTATGCTTAACTGAACTTCGACAACTGTTTTAGTGTGACTTAAGCATAAGAAAATTTGTTTGATTTTTGTTTTTAATGGAAGTTCTTGTGGTTTTTTTTTTCTTTTACATGGAGAATCTGAGATTGCCATGATACTTTTGGACTGCAGGAAACTCTCCAACTCACTGTTTTTAGGTCAACTATTTCTTTTCCAGTAGGGAGTAAAAGGGCACATCATGATTCTTAGGGGCATTGGAACTAGGGAAAGTTGTCAAGAGCGTTGCAAAAATTGAAAGTTGTTTAGAAGCAAAGACCTGAAGTGATGGATCTTTAGATAAGTATACTCAGTAACAGGATTGACTTTCCTGCAGAGCTTGGGAAGCATGTAACTTCTTTTTTGCAACTCACTGTGTCATTCACATAGAATAATAGAATTGTTTCAGTTGGAAAAGACATTCAAGATAATCAGGTGCAACCATTATGTAACTACCAAGGCTGGTGCTAAACCATGTCCTGCAGCACTGTATCTCTGTCTTTTAATTACCTTGAAAGCTGGGGATTCAGCCACTTACTGGCACAGGCCCCCCAGGGGTTCAAGAACCCTCTTGGTCAAGAAGTTTCTTCTATTATCTAACCAAAACCTCCTGCCTCCTGTGATGAAATTTGAGGCCATTTCCCCTTGTACTGTCATTTGATACATCTTCCCAGTGAAGAGAGCAAGCTCATTTTGCATGGAATATAATTATAGATGGATATAATTTTATAAATATTGCTTTCTGTGGGGGAAAATACTGTAAGAGATGACATAGTGGTTAAATCAGCTGGAACTGGTGTCTTCTGTTCACAGCTGTGTTTCTGTCCTTTTAGAGATTTTCTTGGTATTTTTTGTTTTTACATGAAAAATAACTTCTGATCAGACAAGAGAAACCTCTTGCAAATCCTTAAATCTTGATTTTGTTGAACTACTTAAAAGTGTATTTTGAGGTTTCTATGGTAGATTTGTTAATATCTTTAACAAATGTGTTCCTGAGCGGTAACCAAAATAATGAGTGCTCTTCCTTTTGGGTTCGGAAAGAGAGTGAAAGATAAAGCTTTAGGAAATTACATCTTGCAATTATATTCTTTTAGAAAATTCAGGGAAAATAATGGGAAATTTTACAATGAGAAACAATGTGAAAATATGAAGGTTGTCTGTGTTCCACAGTGCTACTATATTATTTAAAATAGAATCTGTTAGTGCTACAGTTTTTTGGGCATAGTTCTTCTGTTTCTCAGCTGAATGTTTTAAAGCAAATGTGTGCAAAAATAATTTATAGAGTTGTGGTATTACCCATGCTTCTAATGTGTCACATGTCAGTGATTTTCTGTTTCCAAAGTCTCTTTACTTGGAAATCTCAAAGGGGCATAAAGTCTCAAATGTTCCAGCCCTTGAAATACTTTGAGTTTTACAATGGCCTTGTCGGAGCTGGTTCTTTTGAGTAGAGCAGTATCAGTGAATCTGTTCTGCCACACAAATGTCATATATGTAATTGTCTTTTTTGAATTCATGAATGTATGTTCTGTCATACTGCTGGCTTGAGGTGTTTTAAGAAGCCTTGGCCCCTTTTCTTTGGAAACACACATGAAATGACAGTGGAATAAAGGTTTTTAAATATTTCTTAGTTTATGGCAAGGTATTCAAGACATATATATAGGATGAACTAATAATGAAGCATTTGAAGTCTCTCCAGTGCTTACATCTGCCTGTGTGCTTTTTCACTTCTTGTTAGTTAACTCCTGTTCCTTACTTTGACTTTTGGTACAGCCAGAAGTTACTAAGTACTATTCATTTTAACCTGAAGCTGAGACCTCTTGTCAATATTGGATAGAAAACAAAAGCTTTATATGAAAAACAAAACAAGCTCCAAATTATGACAGTGCAGAAGTGAGTAAAGAATTAGATACTCAAAGGTGGAGATGGTGCAGAATGACTCTGAAGATGATGAACATCATCTGCTGTTTGCAGATGTGAAGGAAGTCACAACAGAGACTTTTAGAAAATTATTTACATAGTTTCAGTTGATGTTGTCTAGAAACAAGCTTCTAATAGTTTTGGGTTTTTTAAGAAGCAACATTTTTTGTTGGTTTTGTCCTTTTCCCATTGATCTCTCCCTTGCTATTTGTGGGTCGTGTGTGTTTGGTCTTAATAGCGTGTTGATTGTTGATCTCTTCTTCCCCCTTCTCTTTGCAGTTATAATAACTTTCAACCTTTAGGGCTGAAATGGTGTTTATCTCCCCAAGGTCTTTTGAAAAAATTCTGTCTCTTATATCTCCAAAATTTGTCATTTCTGAAGCACCTCACTTAAATTTACTTTCCTCCCCCAGCACTTGATAGTTCCTCTACTACAAGCAGTGCCTCTCCCGTTCTGAACAATTACGATGCTCTGGAAGGTGGTGGCTATCCAGGTAAGTAGTTTATGCATCTTAATTCTGAATTACTTGTTTAAATACTTAAATATTTACTGGCTATGAAGTTGTTTTTCTATTTCTTTTATTGCTTATTTGCAGTTAACTGGTGATTTGGGAGTTCCCCACCCCACACACTGTGAAATTGCCCTGGGAAGACTCAGATGGCTGGAAGTTAATAAATGAGCTTTGTATTTACAGCTTTGCACAATACACAAGCAGATATTTACAGATATATACAGTGAAAATACAGAAACACCACACCCCTCCCAGAGATCAGACCACCCTATCACCTTCCCCCACTTCCCAGTCTTATCCTGCTATCTGTCTTACGTGCCAGATAAGCAAAAGTAGATCAGCCAGAGAGATTAGCCACAGGAAAGTAGTTAGTGAAGCTACACAGATCCAGCTAAGAAGGCAGGGGGAGAGAGACATGCGTAAGCCAGCACAGGTCAAAGCGGTCTGTCTTAATCTTTGCTTGAGTTCTAACTTGTATAAATTTTTCAGTAACCTGTGAGTGAAGTAGAATCATCAGTGTTTTCCTTTCTCAGCCTATAGTCTGATTTCTTATTAAAATCCTCCAATTGGTTCAAACCAGCACATTAACAAATGGATGAAATGAAATGTCTGTGAATGGAGTGGGGACTGTCAGAGGGAACACAAGGCTTCTTGCTTTGGGTTATACTAGTTGCCTGATTGAGTTGACATCAGTAGCTGAAAATAGTTGACATGTCACTATGGTTTTGAAAGGCAATGATACCATTTTGCAGATATGCTTGGGACAGTTATTTTCTGGTCTTCTTCATTTAAATAATGTGAAATTTGTTATAAGTGAACCTACTAAGAGACTACTTCAGACTTTAAATCAGTAAAGCTGTGCTTTTGAGAGCAGGTGGAAATGGTGTTCTATATTTACCAATATTGTAAAGGGTAACTGAATTAATTTGGAGAGCCTTCCCCTTTGGCTCTTTTGCATTGCTTTGGCATCTGAGGATGGCACAGTAGTTTGCTTAGTTTGACGAGCTCCTGTTGTAATGGAAAGGTAATTAATTGATGTGAGGTGGTATATTTTTTTAATTGTTTATTAATTTGGATATGTAGAACTCTTGCCACCCCAACCACTAATTTTAATAATAATCAAGTTCTCATGCAACGGTTATGGAAACATGAATAATACAGGATCTAGAACATTTAAGAAACAACAAAATAACAAAAATAACAAAATAGCAAAAATATAAACATTGAAACTCAATTGAAATGGAAGATAAGATTCTTGTGGCCAATACACCACTAGCCCACTGGATGGATGCAAGGAAGCTCCTTTCTGCTTATGACAGAAGGCAGTTAGTGAATTTAAATTTAAGTATTTACTCACAAAATATTTCTTGACTCACAGGGCTAACTACAGCTTCAGACAGTAACCAGAACACTTGCAGTGAATTCTATTGATGTCTTGTCAGCTGCTGAGGCTTCTGATTCTTCCCAGGATACTGGGGAAAGGAAACAGACTATCTCTGACCTGGTCATGGTTTCTCTGGATCATCTGTGTGTCCCTTCCAGGGGTCCTCATCTTGGCAGGTGTAGGCAGGATGTCTTGCAATGTGCAGTCCTGGCACGGATATCACTCTGGCTATGCAGACCTATGGCGTGGAGGTATTCGGTGCCTATTCCTGGTAAACTGGAAGCAGGCAGTTTCCAGGCAAACCCAGAGTATCAGGTTTGTTATTTTGTGGCAGAGCTAGTTTATAGCTCAGCATGGCATGGCAAAATGCAATAAGGCAGTGAGGCATAACACTACCAGAAGCAGAGAGCAATGGCGACAGCAGGCAAGCAAACACAAATACAATGGCAGAGCACGTTGTGTTATCTGGTTATCTCTTTTTGTCAGTGTGGCCCAAGACTAATAGGCCTTTGGACACAGAAGAGCCAATAAGTATGGCAGTTAGCCAAGCTTGACCATATTAAGTGAAGCCATTCTTACATTTGGGAAACACATAGGCCTTGTGCAAAGCAGGCGTAAGCCAAGTGTATGTACTTTGTTTACCACAGGATGTAAACAGAAGCAAAACAAGTCTGGTCAAGCCAAGGTCCTTAGACTCAGTCGCTCCAGATTCTTTGTCCTCTTTCCCATGGTTGCTTCTCTCCACAACAGAAGGAAGTAGAGCAGAAAAACATGTCTGGGCAAGCCACAACATGTTCAGGCCTATTTTGGCCTGTTTAGGCCTACCACGACACCTGTGTAAACTGAAATCTGGGTAGTAAAAGGCCACAATTGCTGGGTAGTAAAAAGCCACGATTGCTTCTGCTACCATTATCATGTGGTAATGGTAGCAGAAGCATGGATACAGGATTACAAATTCTAATTTCTCACCTAATAACTAACTATTTGGGTTCTGCTGAAGGCATATTTCAGAAGTAATTTGTTCCTTCTGTTTCCTTTAAAGACTTAACAGGATCAATTTTAAATTGCTTAATTTTTAAAATTAGTTTTGATTATATTTTTTGTGATTTTTATTTCTTCTGGAGTGTTCATGCCAGATGTTCTTGTTGAGTGGTTGATTTCTTTGCATGCTGGTTTTCCTGGATTTTACTAAACTTAAATTCCTCTGAAACTTAACTCACATTTTTATACATTTCTTAAGAGTAGCTTCATTTCTTCACAACTGTTGTTCTGTGAATGTAGGCCTATTGTTACTTAAAATTTGGGCTTTAAAAAGAAGTGAGACTGTGCTGTGCTACAAGAGGGACTTCCATTACTTCAAGAAGAGCTTTGTCTGCGTTTAGAGAACGGTTCTGTCACCTTAGCCTTATGTTTTGAATTCATTCATTAGTCTGTGGTCACCTGCTCATGTATATCCCCTTCATCAGCAATTTCCCTTGCTAATTTATTTCATCAGTGATGAGGAACAATTTGCTGGATAATAAAAAAATATAAATTAAGTGTTGTTTGTTAAGCATTTAGGATTTTACACTTAAATTAAGAAAGAAATAGTAAGCATATTCAATATGTGTGGAATTTCTCTTGTCCTTCCAGAGACACGTTCTGTGACCAGCAGCCCAGTTCCTGCACCACCAAGTCCCCAAACATCAAAAACTTCGAAGCCCTTTGGTTATGGATATCCAGCACTGCAGCCTGGATACCAAAACGCAGCACCACCTGCACCAGTACAGACCAGTAATTCAGGACACCATCCTGGGTTTCAACACTATTCACAGGTTTGTGTTGTTAATTAAAGAGGTACTTCATGAGACAACTTCATGAGAAAAGTATTTTCTGTCTGATGCATTTCTTTTCTTACTTTTGATTTTCATACTTTATAATTTCTGAGACAATAAATGTTAATTTTGATGTCATAGCTCTGGATCACAACCTATGAGAAGATTTTTGAATTAAGATTTTAAGTGTGTCTCTGTGTTGGTTTGAGCTAATTGGAGAATTTGAGTGAGAAATTAGACAATTGGCTGAGAGAGAGTTAAACAATACAGTGTCACTTCACCAAGTTTCACTGAGACAGAGGAAAAAAAAAAAATTGTTTTGAGAAATGTTCTCAAAACATGAGATAGCCAGTGTGCTTGCATAGGGCCAGTCTGGCTTGGGTCTGTGCTGGCTCCGGCAGCTTTTTTCCTTTGTCTCTCTGCCTTTGAACTAATTCAGAGTTAAATCACTAAAACGACTAATTTCTGCTTCTATTACTAATCTCCCCGACCTTCAGCTTATCTGCAGCATCAAGTGGTGAGATAAAGCTGGGGGAAAGGGGAGAAAGGTGGTAGGGGGGTTTGGTTACCCTCTTCTGGGGATTTTGGTCTCCAGGAGGGGTGTGCTGTGTTTATTACCTTTTTTACTGTATATTTCTGTAAATATCTGTTATATCCTGTGAATATTTGCTTGTATATTTGCATTGCTGTAAATATAAAGCTTCATGTATTAACTTCCAGTGTGTTTTTCTGAGTTTTAGCCAGGTTTCAAAAGGTGTGGGGGGGGCAGGTCACTGCAAACCCACTACAGTCTCCTAGTAGGCTTAGCAAGTTTGTTTCATTAGATGTTTGCAGTGTCTACAGTTAAAAGTTCTGGTGTTTCAAGAAGCTGTACTTTGACTGGAAAAAAAAAGGCACAATGAAGCATTTGATCAGAACTATGGGCTATGATCTCAAATATTAAATTGTCTTAAGAGCAAGGCCAGGCAGAGCAATGTAGAAAATGAAATGTATTGATTTAGAAATCCTCCCCTCTTAAATATTAAGGCCCAACTGGCAGATGTACCCAATGTGGTGTTGCAGATGGTCCAAATTCCTTACTGATCTGAGTGTAGTACCTAAATTAGCATATTAGTGTGAGTAGCAGGGCCAGAGATGATTGTTCCCATGTGCTCAGCATGGATGAGGCTACACCTTGAGTATTGAGTTTGGTTTTGGGACTCCCACTACAACAAAGATGTTGAAGTGCTGGAGTGTGTCCAGAGAAGGGCAGCAAAGCTGGTGAAGGGTCTGTAGTATAGGGCTTATGAGGGTTGTCAAGCCTTGGGAAAAAGAAGGCTAAGGGGAGAGACCTTCTTGCTCTCTACAGCCCTCTGAAAGAGAGTTGGAGCCAAATGGGTGTTGATATGTTATCCCTAGCAACAAATTACAGGATGAAAGGAAATTGCCTGAAGTTGTACTGGGGAGGTTTCAGTTAGGTACTAGAAGAAACTTGTTGACTGAAAGGGTTCTTGAAAACTGGCACAGGCTCCCCAGGGGAGGTGGTTGAATCCCTATCCCTGAAGGTGTTTTAAAGACACAGAGATGTAGTGCTGAGGGACATGGTATGGCACCAGTCTTGGTAAAGTTATATAATGGTTGGACTTGATCTTAAAGGTCTTTTCCAATCAAAATAATTCTACATGTAGTGGCTTAGCAGTTACTGCCCCCCCCATCTTTTATAAACCCCAGCTAGTACTCAAAAACACTGGAAGTTAATAAATGAAGCTTTATATTTACAGCAATGCACAATATACAAGCAAGTATTTACAAGATATAACAGATATTTACAGATATATACAATGAAAAAGTAATACAGACACCACACCCCTCCCAGAGATCAAAATCCCCAAGAGAGGGTAACCAAACCCCCCCTACAACCTTTCCCCCCTTCCCCAGTCTTATCTCACCACCTGTTGATGCTGCAGATAAGATGAAGTAGATTGGCCAGGGAAATTAGTAGCAGGAAAGTATTTAGTAGAATTACTCTGAATTAGCTACCAAGACAGAGAGACAAAGGAGACCATGCAGAGAGAAGCAGCCGCAGCCAGAATGGCCCAAAACCGTCTGCTATCTAGTTGTTTTCAGAACAGTTCTTAAAAACAACTTTTTTTTTCTTTCTCAGTAAAACTTTGGTGAAGTGACATGCTGTGTTTTCCTCTCTCAGTCAATAGTCTAATTTCTCACTCAAATTCTCCAATTAGCTCAAACCAACACACTATAATACTTCATAATATCCAGGCATGTTGTCATTGTTTTGGAGGCTATGTAAAATAGGATCCTGAGGAAATAATTACTTCAGTTTATTTTTTTACATTGAAAGATTGACCTTCATCTTCACAATAACAATTATGTGGGGAGTTAGGCTATTTCAGAGAAAAAAAAAGAAAAAAGCAAACAATTCCAAATTGCAGCAAGTGGAATTGCAGTTGCATGCGTTTGGAAAATTCTTCAGAATAGCAGTGGGGAAGCACAAAACCATCTTGTTCTGTGAAATCTTCAGTCCTTAGGCCTTTTCAGAACTCAGCTGGGCAAGGCCATGAGCAATCTGATCTAACTGTGGAGTTAGTCTTGCTTGAGCAGGGGTTTGGACCACCAAATATTGAAGTTGCTTTTTCTCCTCTTCCCTGGTATTTTCATTTGGTTTAATTTAAAAACAGACATGTAGAAAAGATACATTGTGAACCTTTCTGGTCACTTATTTTGTTATGACTGAAAAGCTTGAAGTTTGACTTTCAGTGTTGATTTTTTTCTCATTAATTTGAAGCTTGCACTCAATGATTTTTAAGACATTTTCCGACTGAAATGAGTCTCTGATTCTATGAATTTGAATTTTGTCCAGTGATACATATTTGCAAAGTATGTCAGATTTGTCTTAGCATTTTTCAGTTTTTGATATAGAGCTCTTCTTTGTTTAGATTTGTTGCTAACTACTGCTGTTATGTTTTGGGGTTTTTTAATACCAATCTGGAAGAATTTGGATTACAGGAAGATTTGAGGTGATTATTTAAATGTGATTGTTTGTATGCCCATTTGCAATGCTCTTCCTTTTTTCAGCAATATCCAGGTGTGAACCAGCTGTCCACTTCCTTAGGAGGGTTAAGTCTGCAGCATTCTCAGCAGCCAGAAAGTTTGAGACCAGTAAACCTTACACAAGATAGAAATATTTTGCCTGTATCATCAATTCCAGCACCTGTGCCTAACTTGAATTCTGATCTTAGGAAATTAAACTGCAGTCCAGAGTAAGTGTGTAGAGCAACATCTTTATATTTTTTCAGAGCATCTTTATGTTCTTCAGAGGCTAATCTTATATTTTTCAGAGACTAATAATATTAGCATCTTACATTTTTTCAAAACTAATCATTATCTAGTGTCAGAAAATGTCTAAACTGAAATGTGACTTTAAATATCTATAATAAGCTAGTACTTACACTTGAAAATAAGTTTAATCCTCTGTGACCATGCACAAATGTTGAAATTGTCCTGCTTTCAGAATGTTTTATGCAGTGTGAGTTTAGCTCACTTAAAACCTTAAGAAACTTTCTTAATCTATGCCTAGTTGTATCCATCTAAAAAACCAAGTTATTAATAAACATCTCAGTGTTATGCAGCACATTTCATAGAGTATTTTTGTAATATTACATAGGATTTTTTCCAGAAAATTATGCTGATCATGCCTAATAAACTGAATAAACTGTGAGTATATTTTACTGTGGTAATTCTACAATCATGTTGTATTCCTTTCATCTCTAATTAACAATAAGTAATATTATCTGCTATCCCAAGCCAAGTGCAGTGTGATGTAGTGGAAATTATGCTCCTGCAACAATCTTAATACTAAGAGATTTTATTCATTACTCCAAATTAACTCAGCTTACTGCTCTAGTGACAATGCATGGTCTAACCAGAAAAAAATCAGAAAACTGGGTCTCTTGAAATCATTCTGAGGTGTGGAATGCTTTGGACAGCGCTATTCTTGCATTGGGATTTTTAGTGCGCTTTATTTATCTGTAAGTCACTCCTTCACTTTGCATACACAGAAGAAAATATTTTTGTCTCTTTTGGAATTTGACATCCTTTTCACCTGTTAAATATTACTTTGAGAACTAGTAAGTAGTGTGCTCCTTGTTCAGTTCCTCCTCCCCAAAAACTCTTTATAATGCATTAAAAAAAAATCAATTTACAGTGAGGATTGTACATAAATCAGTGTTATCTTTTTATTGCAATGTCAGTTGCATTGCTGAACTAGCAAATTGGGGAGCAAAGGAGAACTATTTGTTGAACGCTTTTTAAATCTCTGATGCATTAAATTTTGTTAAATAAATCAGCTTTGTCAAACAAGGGATTTCTTAAATTTTGAATCTTTTAAGTCATGTGTTAACACAGTGTTTTCAACATCTTAAAATTTCTCTTTCAACAAAAGTTTTCCCTTTCCTTTCAGATCATTTCGATGTACACTGACAAATATTCCACAGACACAGGCTTTGTTAAACAAAGCCAAGCTTCCTTTGGGCTTGTTGCTGCATCCCTTCAGAGACCTAACGGTAAATTAGCTTGCATTTTTCTGTTAGTGTATGTATGAAATATGTGCATTTTCATTGAAATGATAAATTCAGGACTTATAGTTAATTGTATTTTAAAAGTAGCAATAACTTGTTTGGGACTTAGAGAGGAATAGTGGGGAGAAAGCTTTGAAGTTGCTGCTTCATTGAAATTCTTAAGAGAAAAGCTTTGGACAAATTCTTCAAACTTTTTTCTGTATTGGAAGTATTTGCTCTCTGAAGCTCTGAATTACTGCTCTGCACTGGACTCAGAACTATCAGGCACTCTTGAAAAGATGTTTACAGTGCCCTCTGGAGGAGGAGTGCTTATGACAAATGTGTTACTAGCATGTCACATGCTGTCAGTAGAAAGTAAGCGCAATGTAAAACTGAGAGTTGTGTTCATAATTGTTAAGCAACTCCTCTCCATCTTAATTATTTGTTGTTACATGAACATGCAAGTGATGAGTAGTGTTCCTCAGGGGGTCAGTACTAGGACTGGTGCTGTTTAATATCTTTGTTGGTGATGTGGATGGTGGGATTGAGACAGCCTCAGCAAGTTTGCTGACAACACTAAGCTGTGTAGTGCGGTAAATATACTGGAGAGAAGGGATGCCATCCAGAGGGACATGAACAGGCAGGCCAGTGCCAGCCTAATGAAGTTCAGCAAAGCCAAGTGCAAAGTCCCACGCCTGTGTTGGGGTAATTCCAAACACAAATATAGGCTGGGTAGAGAATGGATTAAGAGCATCCCGAAGGAGAAGGATTTGGGGTTGATGTTGATGAGAAGCTCAACGTGAGCTGGTAGTATGTGCTTGGAGCCCAAAACACCCAACTGTATCCTGGGCTGCATCAAAACAAGTGTGACCAGCAAGTCAGAGGAGGTGATTCTCCTCTTCTGCTCAGCCCTAGTAAAAACCCATCTGGAGTACTGTCTCCAGATCCAGAGCCCTCAGCACAAGAGGGACATGAAACTTAAAGCAGGTCTAGAGGAGAGCCACGAAGATGATCAGATGGCTGGAGCATCTCTCTTACAGGGACAAGCTGAGAGAATTGAGGTACATCATCCTGTGAAAGAGAAGGCTGCAGGTAGATCTTATAAAATCCTTCCAGCATTTTAAGGGCCCTCAGGAAAGCTGGAGAGGCATGGAGCAATAGGTCAAGGGGTAGTAGTGGCTTCAGACTGAAAGAAGCTTGATTTAGCTTATACATTAGGAATAAATTCTTCCACTTGAGGGTCATGAGCCACTGGAAGAGGTTGTATAGAGAAGATGTAGAGGCTCTGAGTGTGGAAGTATTCAAAACCAGATTGGATGGAGTTTTGAACAAGCTGGTCTAGTAGGAGGTGTCCGTGCCCATGGCAGGGGGCTTGGAACTAGATGATCCTCCAGGTCCCTTCCAACCCAAACAATATAATTCTGTAATTCAGTGAAAAATGTAAATAACTGTCTTGTATGACTTCTTGCTATATAATGAGTGTTGTTTGTTTAAGATTTGCTGGCTTTCATACTTAGTCACCCAAAGTTGTCTTTAATTCCTCATGACGTAGTAGCTGTGTTACCGTAACTGTAATTGAAAGTAACTTTATTAAAAATATTATTGCATCTTTGATTTCCGAGATTGGATTAAGACAATTACATGTTATTTCTCCTGATTTTGAGGAGGAGGATTTTTTTACCAGGCATCATAATTGTATGAAAATAAAATAAAATGATACAGGGAAAGATGATAGAAGATCTAGTTTTGTGAAGCTTTTATACAATTTACTGCAGAGTGATTTTTTTTTTTTTTCCCCCCTAAAAGGTATTATGGACTTTTGTCACAGCTTTCCATTATTTCTTTTCAGCAATTACCAGTAATAACGTCAAGCACAATAGTGAGGTGCAGATCCTGCAGGACATACATCAACCCTTTCGTTTCTTTCATTGATCAAAGAAGGTGGAAATGCAATCTCTGCTATAGAGTTAATGATGGTAAGCTTTGGTTGAAGGAGCTGCTTGAATTTATACAGTCTCTGTCAAGTATTTGCTTTACATTAGTCTGTAGAATATCTTATATTAAAATGATAATGTTCTTAAGATGTGTATTAAAATCTCTGGATCTCAAGTTAGATGAGCTGTGCATTTTCTGAAGCAAAAGATTGTTTTTCAGTTCTCTGGGAGAAGAAAATGTAACTATATGATCTTGATTATTTGTATAATGAAATCAGCTCACTCCACTGACTGGTGTTGCAGTATGCAAACACAGCAGGATGACAATACTGTCTGTAGTTCAGGCCAGAGATTTATGAAAGACCATACAGATTGGAGCTTCTTGCTTTGAAATGTTTTGTTTGCCTCGTGTTTTATGTGGGATATATTGATGTTTAAAAGAAACCTTCTTTTGTTTCCAGTTATTTAACTTTGACGTTGCATGAAACAGTTGAAATGTTCTTGGTTCTATGTATCCTTAATGTGAGTTGTTTTCTGTTGTTGATAGTTGAAATATCTCTGCATTAGATTTTTCTGTAGTTGCCATAATGGCTTTTATTTGGAGACAAATATACAAACACTTCTTGTGGGGGGGGAAAAATCAACCTGTGAGGTGGTTTTGTTTGTTTGTTTTAATAGTTCCTGAAGAATTTATGTATAATCCTCTGACACGATCTTATGGAGAGCCTCACAAACGGCCAGAGGTCCAAAATTCTACTGTGGAATTCATTGCTTCCTCAGACTACATGGTAAATAAAGCTTTCGTGGTAACTTCAAAAGCGTATGAAGATAAATACATTTGCAATTAATTTTGCATATTGGTCCAGTGATGTACATTCATTTTCCTGTGAAGGTCCTCATAACATTGAAAATCATTAAAATTTGTATTTATTTGGAGTTTTGGCAAATGTAGCTATTCAGAGGCTTGTAACAGTTAAAGGCATTTGCAATGTTTATAGTTTAATGTGGTGTAGCGTAGCTTGAGTCTGATGCAGTGTGGCTCCTTAGTTTCTCCCTCATTTTGAAGAGGTCATGAAAGGCCAGTAATGGAATAACAGAATCACACAGAATGTCAGGGGGCTGAAAGGGACCTCAAAAGATCATCTAGTCCAACCCCTGTGCCAAAGCAGTGTCTCCTATACCAGATCATACAGGAACATGTCTGTGCAGGTTTTGAATATGTCCAGATAGATGGGTTCAAATGTTTAGTTAGTAGTTAGAAACAGTCCTAGCTGGGAGTTAACCTGCAGTGGCTGGGAAAAGGCCCTGTTCATAATGACATAATTAACAACAGCAAAAATAAATTGCTCTGTTGTCTTTGAATCGAAACACTGTGGCCAAGACTTTTGGCAGTGAATAAGTGCGGAAGTGCAACTTGTTAGGTAGTTGGGAAAATGATGGAGGTAAAATATTTTAACCTAGCTTAATGAATTTTGTTGTTCACATGCTGAAAGAACAGTGGTTTGTTGAAGACTGAATTCCCTGTCTGGCATCACAGTCATGTTTGAGTTGACTGTTGTAAGAAACTAAAATACCCAATCTATGTTTTGAAATACAAAATTATATGCATATAACAAGTTTGAATTATTAACCACTGAGTATTGTGCTTGTCTATCCACATGACTCTTGGTAATGCATTTTTTCTTAAGTGTACCACTTTCCCTATTCTCTTGCTAATAACTAGTCGTTTTTAATGTTTCTTTAAATACGATTTTTGAACTTTATTTTTATGTCTTTACTTTGTAGCTTCGTCCTCCTCAGCCTGCGGTATATTTATTTGTTTTAGATGTGTCTCATAATGCAGTGGAGGCTGGATATTTGACAATAGTCTGTCAGTCATTGCTGGAAAACCTAGACAAGTAAGAATATCAATCATGTTTGCAAAATAGCTGATGTGTTACTGTGAACAGTACTAATGTAGAATTTTTCAGGGCACTTGCACTTAGTGCTGAATCATTCTGTCCCTGAAGGACAAAAGCTGTGTTGTCTGAGATTCTGAAATTCAACTTACATATTTTAAAAAATAAAACAATGACCAAAAAACCCAACTCGTAAAGCCAAAACAAGCACAGGAAATTGTCTGGGACTTGTGCTGAAATGGCTGAAACTACCACTGTTAGACTGCCTAGGTGAATTGTGATGTCAGCTAGGAGATTTTTAGGTCACTGTTACCTGTGCCACTTTCTCTCTTCTCATTTTTGCACTGAAACATCATACGTATGGTTGTCAGTGCTGGTTTTTTTGAGTGAAGAGTAATAAACATCACTGTCTTCGTATCTTTTTGAAAATGCATTTGTATCCTGTGGAGGCCTCACTCTGAATGTTGTTGTCTAAAAGTTTTTTCTTAGGAAATTTGTCTTGATCAGAAATTAAAATCATCTACATGTACAGTAAAATTCTTTGCATTTGTTTACTGGTTTAGTCTTTGTTCAGGTCTTAACAGATGTTTTGTCAACAGATTCTCAGAAACATGCTTAATTACTCTAGGAAAACTCATGAAATCTTGTGCCAAATCAGTAAATCCAGTTAATTTATATAAACCAGCTAGTAAAAGCAATATTTGTGTCTATTGCTTTTGCTTGCCATCACTGTTTTTGTCACATGATATTTTGTGTTTTATTTCTGTGATCATTGTTTAGTTTTTCTTTCTGTATTTTTTTGCATAGGAGCACGGTCCAGATGTTGTAGAGATACTGGATTTTCGTTTAGAGCTCTTGAGTACTCTATTAAGTACATTAGGAAATGTGGAATTTGAGTTGTGGAAGAACAGAGCAGGTTTTTTTCTACTATAGAACTAACTGAGAAGGCTGCCTTCTTTCCTGTGTCAGTGTAATGTTTAAATGAAACTATGCTTTCTTTCAGAGCAAAACGTCAATATATTAGTGAGTGTGCTTATTTGTAACAGTCTAGTGAATTGTTTCATTATCCCAGCTTTTCAGAATTTCCTGAGAAAATACTACTTAGATTCAAGTTTTGGACCTCCTTTCCTTCTCCCTTCAGCCCTGTATACATGAGCAGAATTTCTGCCAACATCAGCAGTAGCTGTGTGGATGTATGTATCTTGAGATGGAAATTTAGGTCTTAATAATTTTGTTTTTAATGCTTCAGGCTTCCTGGAGACTCAAGAACAAGAATAGGGTTCATAACATTTGACGGCACTGTTCAGTTCTACAACTTGCAGGAAGGTTTATCCCAGCCTCAGATGCTGATTGTCTCAGATATTGATGGTAAGTGGAAAGAAAATGGAAACTAAATTTTTGAGAAGCTACTTTTTTCTGAGAAGAGACATCAGAATCTCTCAGATGTTCTGTTACTAGGTCATTTTTGTTGAATGTATAGGAGATGTATTTTTAAAATACCATACAGAAACTTGAGAGATCTTTAAAAAGTGAAATTCAAATGCTAATTTTGCTTTGAATAAGGCAAGCTTTGTATAGACTGCATTCTTCTCTTTAGTACTGTCTATAGAAAAGTAGACTTTGTTTTGTGTTATGTGTAGCAGTGGGCAGTGAAATGTTTTATTCTATTTTAATGTTTGGGGTTTTTTGTTAATAAAATGCTTTTTTTCCTCTCCTCCCCACAGATATTTTCCTACCCACGCCAGATAGTTTACTTGTAAATCTCCATGAAAGCAAAGAGGTATGATAGCTCAAAATACATCATTAAATGAAAGAATTACTTATCAAAAGCTCTTTTTAAACTTCGAATTCAAACTTGTTTTCAGAATGCATAACTCCAGTGTTCCTTTTTAATTGCAGAAATATTGCAAGTAGTTTGGTTGGTGCATCATAGCTTTTAAAATTATGACTGCATTTTCCTCAGCATGTTGAAATGAAGCTGAAGTAGTTGGCACTGATTATCCCACTTGAATTACGGCAATAAAGCTTTTTAGGAACAGCGGAAGATCTCAGGCTTGCAATAATATCTTAAATCTCCATTTTTTTCCTGCAGCTGATCAAAGATCTCTTGAACTCATTACCAAATATGTTCACCAATACCAGAGAAACTCACAGTGCATTGGGCCCTGCTCTTCAGGCTGCATTTAAACTCATGTCTCCAACGGGTGGCCGGATATCTGTATTTCAGACTCAACTGCCATCTTTGGGAGCAGGACTTCTGCATTCCAGAGAAGATCCCAATCAAAGGTCAAGCACAAAGGTATAAAAGTCCGTTTAATATTCATCTCATAGGGACTGGACATGTTTTTCTGGCTCGTATAGTTCTTCAGGTTAACTCTTGGGTCTTGTTTATAATTTCACTAAATTTTAACCACTGCATTTCTGTGTTTGCACATTTAAGACCACTAGTTCATATACATGGTATTATTGCTTCAAAGTGTGTGAGCTGATCTTATACCTTTGGCCCATGGTTTTTCTTTGCAAGCAAAAGAAGCTGCTGATCTCTAACTCGGTTAATGCCAGCCTGCGTTTTGAACCAAAGCGTGGATATATTAATTTGTACACCTAAACCACGATTTTTATTACCTTGTTTAGAGTATCCAGGAAGTGTTACATAGTTGTAGGAATGTTTTATTTGTATGAGAATATAAACTTCCTTGCAAGTGGAGTCTTAACTGCCTGTAAATATAAACTAAACATGGAGCATAAGGAAAACAGTTTCCTCAGGTGGAAATGCCTGTAAATTACTGCTTAAAGGAATCTTCCATATGATACTTCGCTACTGAATACTGTCCATGAAATTTTAAGTGAGCACAATCATTGTCTTAGCACTTTACTGAATGTTTTTTTTTAATTTTTTTTTTTTCACCAAAGGTGGTCCAGCATCTTGGTCCAGCAACAGATTTCTATAAGAAGTTGGCACTGGACTGCTCAGGCCAGCAGACAGCTGTGGATTTATTTCTCTTAAGTTCACAGTATTCTGATCTAGCTTCTCTGGGTAAGGAGTACCTAATTGTATGCGTTCACTCTTTCCACACTATTGTCTTTTTTCGGAAGCACAGGCTATGCAGGAGTTCTTAAATCTTTTTGCAATTGTGTAAATGCAGCTCATGCTGCAAAGGAATTAACTTGAAGCTGATAGAATTAAAGAACAGGAGTGTTGAATTGATGCTATCAGGCAATTTATTCTGGGATTTCACAGTTTTAAACAAGAAGGGACTCCCCTGCTCAAGAGCAGGAAACATTCACACAGCAATAATATAACAAAGTTGAATCATGGATGCAGAACAGGGTTCACACCTTCAGCATTAAACCACTATTGGTTTCTGCACACACTCTAATGGTCTGGAGGCCAAAGTATTTCTGCATGGGCTCCTGTCTTAGCTGCTACAGGTGGAATGGTTTAGGTTGGAAGAGAGGAGTGAGCTTGGCAAACCTTTTGCCAAGACAGCAATATAGAATCATAGAATTGTAGAATGGTTTAGGCTGGAAGGGACCTCAAAGATCATCCAATTCCAACCCCCCCACCATAGGCAGGGACACCTCCCACTAGAACAGCTTGCTCAAGACCTCATCCAGCCTGGCCTTGAACACATCCAGGGAGGGAGTAGCCACAACCTCCCTGGGCAACCCATTCCAGTGTCTCACCAGCCTCACTGTAAAGAACTTCCTGCTAACATCCCATTTAAAGCTCCCCTCTGCCAGTTTAAACCCATTATCCCTCATCCTGTCCTTAAAATACTTTGTGAATAGTCCCTCCCCAGCCTT
>VWZI01017196.1:8294-55214 GCA_013396835.1 Psilopogon haemacephalus | reverse complement strand
CACTCACCACCCAGCCTGTATTTGTGCTTGGGATTGCAGGGACCCAGGTGCAGGACCTTAAACTTGGCCTTGTTGAATTTCATGAGGTTTGCCTGGGCCCACCTCTCCAGTCTTTCCAGGTCCCTCTGGATGCCATCCCTGCCCTCTAGCAAGTCGACTGTGCCACACAGCTTGGTGTCATCTGCAAACTTGCTGAGAGTGCACTCGATTCCTCTATTTTGGTGTTGGATATCCCTAGGTTGAGCTCCATGGATTCCAGTTTATCACTGATGTAGAGGGCTACACCCCCTCCTCTTCTCTCCTGCCTGTCCCTCCTGAAGAGTCTATACCCATCTATCCCTACGCTCCAATTATGAGATACATCCCACCATGTCTCAGTGATGCCAGTGATGTCATAAACCTGGAAACTTGCACATATTTGTAATTCCTCCTTTTTGTTCCCTGTGCTCCTTGAATTAGTGTAGAGGCATTTCAGTTGTGCCTCTATTGGAGCTGACTTACTCACTGATTTTCCTTTATCCTGTTCTTGGAGCATGCTTTTCTCAGTCAGTGCTTGGACTTGTCTACGCTCAGACACGTCTTTATCTACTAGCCTGTCTCTACCCCTCATGTCATTACTACCACGTGAATTACCACTTGATGTTTCCCTGTTGGCAGATAAAACCTGAAGTGTATATGGCCCATCTCTGCAGAACTCTGGATGCACTCTTCTGTCCTCAGGGTGCTTCAGGGCAGCAGGTTGAGAACCATCACCAAATCCCTATTGCTCCCACACTGATGTGTCCTCCCACACCTTACCACATGGAGGTCTGATTACTTTGTCCCACTCCCTTCACATCCCATTTAAAGCCCTGTCAACTAGCCAGGGCTTTAGAGAGGCGCCTCCTGTTTGTTGTCAGCAGGTAACATGCTTATTGAAGTGTATTGTTAGATCATTGTTTTGGGGGTGCTCATCACTGTCCTCAGTGGTCTGAGTCTGAGCCAATTCTCTGTCTTTACAGATGTGGGTCATACAAAGAAAAAGATGAACATATATGTGACTTGCAAAAGGCTGGACACAAGTTTGTGTCCTGACTTCCTCTTATCTTACTGTATGTTTTTCTCTTTTACAGCTTGCATGTCCAAGTATTCTGCTGGATGCATCTATTACTATCCATCTTTCCATCATAGCCATAATCCTGCTCAGGCCGAAAAGTTGCAAAAAGACCTTAAAAGATACCTTACAAGAAAAATTGGATTTGAAGCAGTGATGCGCATAAGATGTACAAAAGGTTTGTTTTCAGTACCGCTTTTCATGGCAAAATTAGCATTAAACATGTTGACTAATGTTTGGAATGTGCTCAGGCTTCAGCAACATTAGATTTTCAATTAAGATGCAGATAGTTGTCTTCTCTAAGTATGTTATGTTAGATTTTACCATCCAGTTTTATGTATTGTTTTTCACTTAGCATGCCACCACCTCATTTTGACTACGTTAATATATACTATAAGGGTGTAATTCAGTTCAAAGTGTCCAAAACTGAACATGAGTGCTGTGGGGTCATGCTGAAGTGAGTCATGATTTGTTATTAGTGATTCTGTGCAATGGTCAGAGAACTAATTTTAATTTTTTTCTTAAACAGAGCTTCGGGAATGTGGAGTTTAATTATTGATAGGAGTTTTCCCTGATGTTTTAACCTCACCCTGAATTACTTCATCTGCTTTCAGGTCTTTCAATACACACTTTTCATGGGAACTTTTTTGTACGATCTACTGATTTATTGTCCCTTGCCAATGTCAACCCTGATGCTGGATTTGCAGTACAAATGTCCATCGAGGAAAGTCTGACTGACACATCTTTGGTTTGTTTCCAAACAGCTCTCTTGTATACCTCCAGCAAAGGTAAATAAATTGAAATCAATTGGCCATTGGGCTTTTGGTTTTTTTTTTCCTAACATAACCTTAAAAGGCTGTGTAACTACCTATATAGTTATTCTCTATACTCTGAGAGAATCTTGGTAAACTGTGGAGCCTACTTTGCAGTTAATGACTTAATTAAATCGCGGTAAATTGTATTTTGATGGGAAATGTCATTTATTTCCATCTTTTTTAGAGATGATCCAGCAAGATTCTTTAATGTCATGCTGTTGTCACAGGTGATAGCACATTTGTCACATGCTTTCACCAGAATCATAGACCCATGATGAATTAGAGTGGGTTGCTGGTACGTTGGGTGGGCAGAAAGAGGAGCAACTGCTTTTTAACATAGAAGTTGCCACAAAACTTGGGAATAATGTTCTTCATTTGTAGGATTGAGTCGCTTACTGTGGATGTTAGAAGCTAGTTTGTATTAGGAACTTGTGGTGTCTGTTAAGTTTCATTCTTTAGAGTGATGCATAATTTCAACAGGTTAGGAGACAAAAATGGGAGAGAGCAGTTTCCTAAAAGGTGTTTGTACAGAGTGAGTGCATCTTAAATGAGAGGAGAGATGAATTCAGGCATTACAGCATATATTTCTACCAGGAGATACTGCAAGTTATTTTTACTTCTATTAGGTGAACGCAGAATTCGAGTGCACACACTTTGCCTTCCTGTAGTAAGTTCTCTGGCTGACGTGTATGCAGGAGCAGATGTACAAGCAATTGTATGCCTCTTAGCAAACATGGGTGAGTACAGGCCAGCCAGATTTTATTATCTTGCTGGATGTTCTTTTGTTTAAATGAACTAATCAGTGAAACTTAGGTATTGTAGAAAAGGGTTGGAATGGAGCACACTGAATTCTGAGAACAAAAAAAATTACAAAATCCAAGTTACACCAAACTATGAACTGAAATGTTCCTTAGTCTGAATGCTTAGTTGACTTTCAGTCTTTTCAAAGGAGCCTTAAATTGTTCTCTGGAGTTAAAGGGTCATGACACACTGGGATGAAAAGTCAAATTTGTGTTATCATGGTTATCTTCAGCATTAGCATGCTAGGATTGCTTAGAGTGATTCAGTTCGGTGAGTTGCTTTAGAGTAAAGGAGCTTCAGACAAAAATTAATCCAAGATGGGAACTACTTTTCTGTGCTGGGTTGAGGATTTTTTATTTTCCCCTACTAGTGTGTCATAAGTAGCTGTTTGATTGACTCATCTCTACCATTGTGTGTATGGCCCTGTATGGGCTGTTGTACATTAGTAGTCAAATAAGTTAGAAGAAATTCAGTTTCAAGAAGAAAGACAGTTTCAAGGCCCAGCTTGACAGAGTGCTGGGCCAGCTCATCTAAACTAGGTTCTTACCCTGAAAAACTGGACTAGGTGATCCTTGAAGTCACTTTCAACCTGGTATTCGGTGAATTGATGCAAAAAATAGATAGTACTTCTGTGCCTGGTCTTAAATGTGCATTCAGTCCAGCAGATGGCTGCCTCCAACCAAAGGATCTGTGGCCCTTTCTCAGCTGAGATAGATGAAGCTTCATTTACACTAATCAGAATTATGCCACTGAAATAAGGGAAGAAATTTCAGGTGGGGGAAAAAAAAAAAACACTCAAACCAAAACCCAAAAACAAGTGCTGCAGCTCTGAGATGGGACAGCAAAGAGTTTTATTGATAGCTAAGTTATTTATATAAGGTTCAAGATAGGACTTATATTTAGTCTTAAGCATATACCACAACTTTGAACAATTTATTTAATTCTTCAGAAGTAGGAACAAGGGAGTGGAGATCAGCCCGCGCTTTATTTTTTAAGGCATCATTACACTGAGTTTCTCTATGAGCATCATGTGGGCATCATGACAGTGAGCTTCTGTTAAGAGTGCATGTGTGGGTTTTTAAAAAAATAATAAAATCATAAAGTATTAACCAAAACCACAACTAATATCTTGGGAATTCAAGGGAATGAGTGACACTGACTGGTAACTTCTTGTTCCCTCCTAAACCAACAGCTGTGGATCGCTCAATATCATCTAGTCTTGCAGATGCAAGAGATGCCTTAGTTAATGCTGTGGTAGACTCCCTGGCAGCATACATGTCAACAGCCTCAAATCTGCAGCAGTCCATGCTGATAGCACCAAATTCCCTCAAGCTGTTTCCGCTCTATGTTTTGGCCCTTCTCAAACAGGTATGTGTAATCCAGCAGGTTGATGTTTGTTGATCTGTTCTTCAGCTCCAGGTAACGCAATGGCTTCAAACTGGGAGAAGCTAGGTTTAGATTAGGTGTTAGGAGAATATCAGCCCAGAGAGCTCATGGAAACTCCAGTCTCAGAAATGTTCAAAGCCAGGTTGGCTGAGGCCTTGAGCAACCTGGTCTGGTAGGAGGTGTCCTTGCTCATCGAAGAGGTTTGGAGCTCGATGATCTTTACAATCTCTTCCAACCAAAACCCTTCTGTGATTCCCTAATAAATGGTGTCAGCACACTTCTAAAATTAGGAAAATCAGTTTCCTCTGAGCTTACAGAAAATATGAATAATGACTGTTAGCTTATTTTATGTTAGTGGCTGAACAGCTTATTGGTTTACTTGATTTTGAATTTTTTCTTATTTTTGTTTTAATCTACAAGATTTTAGCAGGTGATTGGTGTTGCCCATAAAGACTATTGGCACATGCATTTTGTAACTTATTTAATGAAAAAATCAAGACAAATATTCTTCAATTAATATGCTTTGTACTTTAAATTACCAACAAGGAAAATTAGTTTCCTTGGAGATACAATGAAATCTATTAGGAAAACTGAAGTGATACAACTTAAAGTTCACATTATTTTGATTATTTTTTTCTTTTAATCTTTATATTACCAAAATTTATATTTAAAAATAGGTTGAGAACTTAGTGCAGGGTTCTGCGATCAATAAATCTCCGTGCTTAAAGATTTTCATGTCTTGACAATTCCTTCTTTTCTTAACATGAATAATCAACTTACATAAAGGTTTATAAGTAATCTAATCAGAACTTAATTTCTTTGACTTAGTGACTACTTCAGTCTCTAATATGCTGCAGTTGTAGTAGTGTGTAGTAAGTGTAAGTAGTGCAGTTGATAGGGAAAAGTTGGACCATTTATTGTTAATAGGATCTGTATAAAAGAAACAAGAGTGGCTAAGGAAAATAAGTTGTGTAGGATTGTGGGTTTTTTAATTATCTTTGTTAGCAATAAAAAGCCTGGGTTGTAGAGAAGTCAAAACCAAAATGTAGCAGCCCTCAACACAGGAAAGACATGAAACTGATGGTGCAGATCCAGACGACCATGAAGATGATCAGGGAGATGGAACACTTCTTCTCTGAGGACACACTGAGGGAGCTAAGGTTGTTCAGCCTGGAGAAGAGAAGGCTCTCGGGAGACCTAATAGCAGCCTTCCAAGTACCTGAAGGAGGATTACAAGAAGGATGGAGAGGGATTGTTTATAAAGGCCTGGAGTGATAGGACGAGGGGCAATGGTTTCAAATTAGAGAAGAGTAGATTTAGGTTGGATGTTAGGAACAAGTTTTGCACCATAAGAATGGTGGAACGCTGCAAAAGGTTGCCCCGGGAGATAGTTGAGGCACTGGAGATATTCAAGGCTAGGTTCAACAAGGCACTGAGCGACCTAATCTAGTGGAGGATGTCTGTGCTGACTGCAGGAGGGTTGGACTGGATGACCTTTGGAGGTCCCTTCCAACCCAGACCATTCAGTGATTCTATGAACTTTGACTTTAAGAATAGTCTCCTTTGAATCAAAGTATGGTGGTTCCTCCATTGTCTTGCATCTCTCGGTGATCTTTTATTGGTTGCTTCCAAAAACAATCTGAAAACAATTCAGTAGGAACAAGAGTTTAAAACGAAATTTATGCTGCAAAAGCCTGGTTTCTGCTGTAAAACGTGGAAGTGTATTTCTCTTCCAAAACTTCCTTAACATTTACTTCTTAAGAATAGAAAATCAGATTTAATCTTATCTACAGAGGTATCTTTACTTCAGCTAGGTGCATGTCTTCCTGTGATACCATGCACCAGTGAGCTTCATTGGCCAGTAACATCAAGAACGAAAATGAAAAAATGCTGGCACAACCATAACAATTTTACACAGTGTGGGAAATAAGTTTTTTCCTTTGTTCTCCTTCGTCAGTAAGGAGCAAGAATGGCATATGTCTTAAGAGTTATTCTGTTGAAGTTGAATTTAAGTTCCTATTGTATCCCAGTAAGATTTCTTTATGAAAGCTTTGCTGTCTTACCTTGACACTTTCAAGTAATCTGGAATGCACTGATTGGATGTAATAAAAAAGAGAGGATTAATTTAAGTGTATCTACAATTAACTGAAAGGAGGATGAAGGGCAGTGGTTTGTTCTCCTTAGTTGCAAGTGATAGGAGAGAAAATGGTCTCAAATTGCACCAGGGGAGGTTTAGGTTGGGCATGAAAAGAAATTTCTTGATGGAAAGGGTTCTCCAAGACTTACTTGAACAGGCTCCTACAGGGAGGTGGTTGAATCCCCATCCCTAGCAGTGTTTAAAAGAGGCAGAGATGTGGTGTTGGGGGTCCATGGTTTAGCACCAGGTTGGTTAGAGTTAGGTAATGGTTGGATTTGATGATCTTAAAGGTCTTTTCCAACCAAAAGGATTCTGTCAGTCAGAGTAACAACACTGTTCTCTTACAGAAAGCGTTTCGAACAGGCACGAGTACACGCTTGGATGATCGCGTCTATGCAATGTGCCAGATGAAGAGCCAGCCTCTTGTCCATTTGATGAAAATGATACATCCCAACTTGTACAGAATAGACAAATTGATTGATGAGGTAATATATGAAGCCTGTTTGATAACATTTTTTTTGTTTTATTTGTCTGTTAAACCTGATGTTGAGCTAGATGATGGTTGGACTCAATGATCTTAAAGGCCTTTTCCAAAGAAAACAATTCTGTGATTTTCTGAATGATTCTGGAAGTTTGGCATCTATAGCATGAGAAATGTTAAATCACAAATTAACTTGTGCTGTTCTTTTTTAGTTAATAAACTAGTTGTTAGGTTAAGCAATGTACTACATTTATTTGATGTATATAATCATTTTAGGTTTAACATGGTGTTTTGCTTTGTGGGAATCCTCAAAAGTTTGCTAGACATTAACAGTGATTTCTCTTGTTTTATTTTACCTTGTAAAGATGGAAAAAGGATTTGTTTCTATTTCACTGTTTTGGGTTTTGTTACAGAGTACAATACATGTAAATGACAGAGTTGTTCCTCAGCCACCTCTTCAGAAGCTGTCTGCAGAGAAGTTGACAAGGGAAGGAGCTTTTCTTATGGATTGTGGTTCAGTAAGTTACTGATTTCACACATTCTTGTTTGGGTGTTTTTGTGGTATTTTGTTGTATTAAGAACAAAAGAAAGCCATTCATGCTGTATTAATAAAAGCAGTCAACCCTCTACAGTAACAGCGTGGTGAGTCAGCATTCCAGACAGCCTGGCAGTAGTCTGTGCTCCAGAGAAAGTCTTTCATAGTTTGTTCAGAGGAGTACCTCTGAGGTCACGTTAAGGCTTTAGCGTTAATTTTTTTTCCATACTGGTCAGAACATACTGAGAGCTACGTTGGGGTTTTGTATTGTGGTTTGCTTTTTTTTTCCTGTAAATAATGGATTTCTGTTTTCCTGATTTTCTCTTAGTGGTTAGAGAGAATGTAACACATACAAAGGATGCCTTCATTGGTGCAGGAACCTTCTCAGTACAAATAGAAGTGGGTTTGTGATTTGAGACTTGTGTGACCTAAGAATTGGAAGAGTGCACTTGCAGAGAGTGAACAAAATCTGTAGATACAGTTCAAGGCATTTGTAGGAAATTATACAAAAACACACTTAACTGGATATATCATTATGCTGCTCACGGCAGTCTAGGAAGTGCTAAAACACTTGTGTGAACTTAACTTCCCCTCAACCTTGTATGAGGTCAGGGGATCCAAGTAAATGTCAAACTAGCTTCTGTCTCCAGATGTCTGGAGTAATTACTCTAACCTGTTTTGATAACTGATCCTGCTCTGACTGTGGGTTTGGACTTGGATCTCCGGAGGTCATTTCCACCCTCTACCATTCTGTAACGCTTTACTATGACTTCCTTAGACTGGGATGTCATTGCATGGTAACTGGCACAGTGGTGTGACTTAATACAATTTCAGTTTTTCATTTCAGGACATAGCATAGGAAGTTACTGCATTTATTGTCCCAATGTTCATGTGTCCTGCATTCTCAGTTTGCATTCCATCTACTTGGGACTCTTAATGGTCTTATTCCAAATGTATTAATAAATAAATAATGACTAGAGAGATGTACATCTGTGTATATATACATGTTCCAAGTGTGCATACATAGAAGGAGTATGCACATAGGAATATATGTGAATTGCAGCTGGAGCTCCCAAGTGATTCTTTTGCATGCAAGCTATTTTTCTGGGGTTACTCCCAATTACATCTACTCGTCTCTTCCACTAAAATGTATGCAAGGCCTTTCCTAAAACTGACTCTGACATCTCCCAGGTTTTCTACGTTTGGATTGGAAAAAACTGTGATAACAACTTCATCAAAGATGTTCTTGGATACCCAAACTATGCGTCAGTGCCACAGAAAATGGTAGGCATTTTAATGAGCTGTGCTCTACAGTGCCTGTGTTTGAAACCTATATTTAATCTATTTCTGCTGCATTTTCAGTTTTTAATTATGCAACTGTGAACGAGGTAATTTTTGTTGGGTGCTTTTTAACCTCTGGACAGCTTCCTGAGACAGAAATTGTCAAATGCTTTCAAGGAAAGAATGTAAACATGTATTTCATGAATGTTGAAATTTACCAGAAAAAGTACTCTGTGATATTACTGGTTTTATTATTGTTGTGGAAGTATGTATTAGTTTACAAGAATAGGATTAAATTTTATACCATGAATACAAAATTTACCTATTCAGACATGTTAAGTGGTTAGATTAGAGTTCTTTTATTAATGCAGTTTTCAGAAGCCTTGTGTTCTCCTGGTGTAAGGTACCGAGTCTGTGACATGATGTGATAGGCCTGTAAGTAATGGGTAAGAGTTAAGCTTTGCTTAGCTTCCAAGTCTTGATTTAATGTTAAAAAGAAACACATTTTAGCTATCAGAACATTGAAGACCCCTGCATCTGTGTTTTCATGGAGATGTTTTTGTCATAACCCGTGTCCATAGTCTGTCTCATACCTGAAATAGAGCAGCAGTTACAGAGAATACCCCTCTTCTCTGGGTAGTGATTCCAGAATGTCTACAAGTGATGTGCAAGAACAGACCCTTTTAAGATACCAGGAAATGTCAGAATCAAATGGTTGTATTAAGATAGTACCAAAAATGTGTTAACTGTTGTAGAAGCACATAGGAATGCATTTTCTGCTTGTAAAACTTGCTTAGTATGAAGAGGAAAAATAAGTGGCAAGTGGTAATTAGGGTTGTTCAGAGATTTTGCTTGTATTAGTTTTCAGCTGTCTCCTTTGATCAGCTGATGTATGTATTAATTGACAGGGTTTTGTGGAAGAACTTGAATAAAGGAAACATGATAATTTTTTTTGTTGGTTACATAGCAGGAAGTTCTTTTTTAAATATTTTTTTCCAGCTCATTCCCTAACCAAATAGTCTAATCTTTGTTTTGAAATTAACTTTACAATTTGGGTTTCACTTCATGTTTTGTTCATTCTCTCAGCAATGCAAAACGCAACATGTATAGACTTGATTGACAGAGAAAGAGGAAGTCAGAGAAACTGGGAAAGCAGCATCTTGATGACATTTTAAATGAGCTTGCTTTCAAAAATCTTTTTCACTTCTAAGGCTGAATTTAAAAATCTGTTGCTTCCTACAAAACAGATATTACTTTTGGAAAAATGTGTGTATGTAATCCAGGGTTGGAAATTTTTTAAAGGAAATTGTGGTTTGGGCCATGTTATGACTATCAGGATCTGTTTCTACAAGGGTTTTGAGAAAAGATAATTATTTCTTTCAATTTCTTTCAACCAGACACAACTTCCTGAGGTAGATGCACTTCCTTCAGAAAGAATGCGATCCTTTATATCTTGGCTTAGAGACAGTAGACCTTTAAGTCCAGTTCTTCAAGTAATAAAGTAAGTATTTCTATTAAGATAATAAGTAATTATTGACAGCTTGTATTTACAATTTCTAGTTGACACAGATGGAAGTAGGAATATGTGTCCCAGAAGCAACAGATTCTGTATCTTTTGAGTTGATGTAGTGCTGTTATCTAAAACCTTTTGGTGGTAAAGGTCGTAATTGAATCTAGTGCGGATTCAGTTGCTACTAGTTTTGTTGGTAGGAATTAGTTACATGTTTTTATGTTGTTAAGAATATACTAAAGCAGTGGGTGTCCTCCTTATCAGTGCTCTTAACCAGGTAATTTCTGGTGTATGTTTTACAACTTAGATATCTATATGTGTGTATATACACCAATCCAGTAAGGTTAATAATCTGTAGATGGTTTAATAATTTTATGTATTAGTTACTGAGCTCCATACAGCAGATGAAGTTCTGAAGCCTTTTCAAGCCATGACCCACTTCTATAATTCATGACCCTATTCTATTCTGTAAAATGTTTATACCTCAGTTTACAGTTTGTCTTCTCTGGAATACTCAGCTTACTGAGCTAGGTGAGAGATCACATTTTAGAGAGCATGATGACATTCTTTCTCAGATAAATGATTTTTAAACACAGGACTGACCAAAGCGCTTCCACTGTTTGCTTTGTGGCTGCTACTTGAATTGCGAGCAGTGCTGAGACCATGATAAACAGCAGAGCTTTATGTCATGCTGCACTATAAAACTACAAAACACTGTGCCTCAGCAAATATTTGCTGTGTCCCAGCAAGCTTTTATCAAGATGGGCATTTTAGATATTAGGTCTTTGACCTCTTTTCCTTCTCCCTTCTGTTGCTAAGAAAAAAAAACTAGGGAGGAGGATTGACCTTACCTGTAGCCAGATGTGGTGGTTTAGCAGTTACCTGCCCCCCCACCTTTTGAAATAAACCCCGGCTAAGACTCAGGACACTGGAAGTTGATAAATGAAGCTTTATATTTACAGCAATGCCCAATATACAAGCAAATATTTACAAGATATAACAGATATTTACAGATATATACAGTGAAAAAGTAATACAGAAACACCACACCCCTCCCAGAGACCCAAATCCCCAAGAGGGCTAACCAACCACCTCCTACCACCTTTCCCCCCTTCCCCACTCTTATCTCACCACCTGTTGATGCTGTAGATAAGCGGAGGTAGATCAGCCAGGGGATTAGTAGCAGGAGAGTAGTTAGTAGAATTACTGAGAATTAGCTACCAAGGCAAAGACAAAGGAGACCATGCAAAGAGAAGCAGCTGCAGCCAGAGCAGTCAGAAACTGTCTGATATCTAATGTTTTGGGTACAATACTTAAAACCAATTTTTTTTCTTTCTTAGTAAAACTCTGGTGAAGTGACATACTGTGTTTTCCTTTCTCAGCCAATAGTCTAATTTCTCCCTCAAATTCTCCAATTAGCTCAAACCAGCACACCAGAGATGTAAATTTTCCTTATTTTGGTAGGCGTTATCAGGTTTTAATTTAAATTATTCAGAATTCTTTGCCACCAGCCTGTCTTAATTTCTAAAACAAAATAATTTTTGTGCCCTTTTTTGTGTTTCTGCAAGATTCTTTAAATGCTACATCACCCACTTTTCAACTGTTTTATAGTTTGCAAAAAGATGCTGTTGTGTTGTTTGTTTATGTGGTTCCTTGAGAGTATATTACAAACTTCAGGTTCCCTCCTGAACTTGAGATTATTTGCAATTGTTGTATCTTAGAACTGAATCTAGACTCCAAAGGGTAATAAGCAATTCATTAGAATTTATGCCTTTGCTTGAAGTTATGGTGGATATTTTTGTTCTGTGTTTGAACTGAACTACCTTCCTCTCTTCTTTCAGAGATGAGAACCCTGCCAAAACAGATTTTTTTCAGCATTTAATTGAGGATCGGACAGAAGCAGCATTCTCTTATTATGAATTCTTACTTAATATTCAACAGCAAATTTGTAAGTGAAAAAGGAATAAATAGAAGAAAACTCCTGGGTACAGAAAGAAGTATGGGCCAAGAGAAGCATATGGAAAGTGATGATTGTGGATGCTCATTCTTTACGATCTACAGTGACCAGCACTGTTGTGGAAGCTTTAGAGCTAAAGTATACATTTCCAAAGGAATTTTTCAGATTTACTTCAGTCTAAAAGTGCTAGGAGTGATGAAGCTGTTTCACTAGTAAACTTTGAATTGGTTTATACATGTTTCCAGTTATGCAGCAGTATGGTGCTCTGTTCATTGCAAGCTGGTGAATTTATGTAGCTATGTGAGATGATATTTCTTGATGAAAAGTACAATTAGGTGAAGCCCTTTTTCTTACGTTGATTATAGTTGCCCTTCCAGATACAAATTCTTAAGAGGTGGCCAAGGGCAGTGATCTATGTTGGTTGTTCATATGAATTTCTTTTTACAAGGAACAATTCATACTTACTAAAGACTTTAGCAAATTCCCTGTGAAAGTTGTAGACTTTCAGTAAAGTACATCAATTGTAGAAATAAAATGTATAATGTACAGAAGCATTACATTTGTAAGAAAATGTAAAAAATGTAACTAAGAAAAAAGCAACAAGACACTTAGCTCAGTGTGAAGAATTGTTGAGTGCTCAATGATGAATTGTTTTGTTCCAGGCTAGGTGATGAAGTTGACTATTAAAACATGCTAAAGAAAAGTATCCACGTAGAAAGAACACACCTGCTGTTAATTTTAGGTGAATTTATTTATGATTGGCTTACTAATTAAAAATATTTTGATTTATCCTGTGGGTCCTCTATATTTATGCAAGTGTAATCTTTTTGCAGCTAAATTCTTACAGAGCTGAAGAGAAGGTGTTTACCACTTTATTTCACAGACCTCTGGAAGGGAGGAGAAAACACTGCATAGTCTGAAGTGAGCTACTGATAGAGTTTCTAAACCCTTTATTATGTATTATCCTCTAAAGAAGGCATATCTGTTAACCTTGTTTTTTGTTTTGTAAACTGCTGTAGTCTTGGTCCAGGTTTCTGTAAATCGTGTTATCTGTGTGGGTGAAGATTTGATTTTTGCTGTGACCTAAAGAAAAAAAAAAAGGGGGGGATGTAAAAATTAATTCCTTACATTGATGAAAGTAAAGGCTTTAAAATGTCACCATTCAAAATGCAATCACATGTTGCATCTTTCTGAAGCCTTGTTCTTGCTAATGTTTTCATAACTCTATGGTTTGGCTTTTTGATTAATTTATCCCAGATTTTTAAATTGGGTTAAGTTAGGATGGCTTTGGGTTTTGCTTTGTTTGTTTCTTAGAGGCACACTAGAAATAATTAATTAAGCATAAGCACTCATATTTATCTTCTGACCTTATTTGTTTGGATTAATGAAATATGACTACAACAGAATAATTACAAAAAGAGGCAAATGGTTATTAGTATGATTGTTTTTTTTTTTTTAAAGTAGCCTTGAAAATTCTAACATTGCATTTTAACTACCATAGCCCCTGAATCAAATAGTCAAGGAAAAAAATGTAATAGCTATGGTTTGCAAATGCTTTAAAACTATACAAATTATATTCTGCAAGTGGTGTTATTCTGCATGTTAGCACAACCTTATTGTTTGGAGAAGATATCTTCTAAGTTTGTGTGTTGTCCTTAACTAAATGTTTTTTAACTTACCCAAAGATTACTGAAGAGAAACTTTCCATTTACTAACTTAATTTATCATGTAATAAATGTCTGAGGTGATGCTGAATGTTGTCCCTAAATCAGGTCTCCAGGATGTCAGTACTTGTTTGTAGGTTAATTTGCACTGGGTGAAAGCTGAGTACTGCTGAAGGATGGGGCACCTTAATAATAATTTGTAATTGCAAAGATGAGATGGGCAAGGCCCAGTTTTAAATGCCTTATGGGAGATGATTCTGACACGTGAGCTGGGTATTAAATATATGGGAACGTACTATGCCATGAATAATTGCAGCATAATCTGTAAAACCATTACTGAAAGCTTTATTCTTCTATGATTTTGTATATAAGGATTATGAAAAATACATCTTGAGAACTATTTGTTCAGTAAAAGTATGTTACGGTGCAGAGAATCTAGTTATTTTTGTACTAATTATAGAACACATCTCCGTTCTGACTGATCTTTGGTTTAAATTTTGAAAAGACAGTCTCATGCCCTCACTGCAAGAAAGACATTGAGGTGCTGGCGCTGGCCCAGAGAAGGGCAACAAAGCTGAGGAATAGTCTGGAGAACAGTTCTGGTGAGTAACAGCTGGGAAAACTGGGGTTGTTTAGTGTGGAGGAACGGAGGCTGTGGAGAGACCTTGCTCTCTACAGCACCGTGGGTGTTGGTCTCCTCTCTCTGGTAACAAGTGATAGGATAAGAGGAGACGGGCTCAAGTTGCCCCAGGGGGGTTTCAGTTGGGAGATTAGAAGAAACTTATTGAGTAAAAGGGTTCTCAAACACTGGAACAGGTTCCCCAAGGAGATGGTGGAATCCCCTTCCCTGGAGGTGTTTCAGAGAGGCAGAGATGTGGTGCTGAGGCACATGGTTTGGCACCAGCCTTGGTAGAGTTAGGTAGTGGTTGGACTTGATCTTAAAGGTCTTTTCCAGCTGAAATGTTTCTACAGAAGTATCTTGAATTTGAAACATCTCTGGATTTAGTGTATCAGTTTCACCATTTTGAACAATAGAATAGCTGCAGGCAGGGCAAAAGTATGCACACCAAGAAGATTAATTGCTGCTAATCCTGGGAGCTGAATTTTGTTCAAAACACCTTCAAAACTCCATAACAGAAATATGCCTATTCCATTAAAAATGTAAGATTTGCTGAGGAAGCTGCTTCCAAGCCCCAGCAAATTATGTCTTTGGGGCATCAGTTCAAATCGTCAGAATTCTGAATACTGACATTGCACAGCTTTTTCCATGTCTTGCTTCTAAAAATAGTATCTCATACTTCTTACCAAGTGGATAAATGTCAGTAGTCACACTTCACAGAGTGTTGAGACACTGGAGCAGGTTGCCCAGGGAGGTTGTGGAAGCCTCCTTGGAGGTGTTCAAGGCCAGTTTGGATGAAGCCTTGAGCAACCTGGCCTAGTGCAAGGTGTCCCTGCTCATGGCAACAGATTGGAATTAGATGACATTTAAGGTCTGTTCCAACACAAACCATCATATGAATCTCTGAAATAACCTTATTTAAGTAGAGCTTCATGGCAATAGAGAGAAGATGACTCGGGTAGGTGATTTTGTTCTGGTTTTCTGATTGTCTTGTCAGATACTTTGTCGTTACTGTGGTTTTAAAAAGCCAAAATCAGTTGTTAGCCTCCTGATTCTCAGGATTACTCTTCAGTACCTTTACATATGGAGTCTTAACATCTTCTGAGACAAAATACATTTTAAGAATTAAATGCAGAATTTTCAAGTTACAGGACAGAAGTGGGTTCATGAAGGAATAATTTCAACTTCAATCAGTAGTTTCTATAGGTAGAAGTATTAACTCATGCATAACAGTCCTGAAAGATCTTGTTTTGATTGCGGTTTTAGAGTATGTTTTGTTTCATTGCTGCATTCTGATTCTGGGCAGGATGCAGTTTCAGTCATAGCAAGTGTGGATGTCTGAGGCCCAAATATCTGTAGGTTTCTATGTCAGTAATTGCTTCAGCATCTTTTTTTGTGCAAAAGCAGTTCTTTTTATTTCAATGCATATTAAATATTTTCTATAATTCTTTCTGTCAGTTTAGTCTGTTTCAGCAAAAGGATGGAGGCATATCTACATGTATCATTTATTGCTTCCCAAGTTTTCATAAAGCAGGTAGAATCTAAAAGCTCTTTTAGAATCACAAGGGATAAGTTCTTACCAGAAGAATGTAATCGTAATGCCTGTGGGACTCACGTAATTCCAAGATGTAACACAAAAGGGTTTTTGTTCAGTTGCTTTGTTAGGAGCACTCTAAAACTGAGATTGGGCAGACTCTAATGGTTTGTTGATGTAATTTCTTTACCTGTCGGTTCCTAGAACAACCCCACATAGGAGGTTCCATGTAAATATAAGGAAAAACCTTTTCACTGTGAGAATGGCACAACATTGGAGCAGGCTGCCCAGACAGGTTGTGGAGTTGCTTTTTCTTGAGACATTCAAAACCAACCTGGATGTCATCCATTGAAAATAAGTGGCATTTGAAGTTCTTCTTGAGAACATTTTGTTTTTTCTGATGATGCCTTTACATGAAAAATCCAGAGACACCCTGCTTGTTTGTAGCAAGAGGTATCTCACATGATTAGTGCATTGTGAAAGAAGATTATTAGAAGAACAATGAAAATTCACATAACCGGGTGTGTTTGTAGGTGTTTCTTCAGTTTACATTCCAATCCTGAGTTCTGAGTGATTTCCGCCTCCAAAGCCTTTGATGTCTTTTCGTTTGTAATTCTGATAGCTAGAAAATATCAACTACTGCACAGAATTTCATCTTTTCCTTTGAAGGTCCTTAGCAAAAGCATCAGAGCTGCCTAATTAGGAGGATCAATCATGCACGAGATTGCAGCAGTTGCACACTTCTACAGAAGAGAAATAGAGGAGGTGGCAGAACAGGAAATATTTCAGAACTCATTTGAAAAATAATTTGGAAGATAGTTCGTTTTTAATCACATTTTTCTTGCACCTGTTTATTTTCTGGTTTATATTTTCTTACAGCTACATATGTGTGTTCTATTTGTCGGTTTGTTGGGTTTTATTTGTTTTTTTGGGGGATATTAGGGGAACACCACTTTAGAAATATCAGCAAACAACTATCTCCCATTAAAAGAGAAGTGTCAGCTTTAAAAAGCTCAGGAGTGTTGGAGGGATGTCCTATTTGGCTGTTGGGGAGTTTAGTGTTTCGTCCCTTGTCTTTGTCAACATGATCAGAATCTCTGCTTTTGAGACACTGAGGCTTTGTGATATTCTTGAGTGAAGTGTTTAGTGGCATGACAAGTTGGAGGAAGAGTTGGTAATAATTAAGTCTTGGCAGTCTGCCAGTCATGGGTAATGTTGTTCTCATAAATTGTTTAAAAATATGTTTTAAAAATTAACAAAATATTTCAGTGTTAGAAGAGGAGGAAGGCGGAGCAAAAATGGAAGAAACTCAAATTTAGGAAAACTGCCTTTTGTTAGTAATTGCTGTTTCCGTAAAAGTTCTGTAGGCTATAAATGTCAGCTTTTCTGAATACACCATGTTGTTAAGAATTACCTGACGGCTTCATACTGAAGCAAAAGAATAATAAAATGTGTAGCATTGAGCTGCAGCAAAAGGATTCCCCTTCTGATTTGGCAGCTGAATGTTATCCACAGTAGAGCTCAATAGCATCCAGGAGTCAAAGTGGAACTGGAATCCCTCGTATGTATGCTGGATGTCTTCATTCAGCCTGCTGAGAATGTGCAGAGCTTCTGAAGGGTTGGTGCTCTGACTACCTATCCAGATGTTCAAGCTTAGCAATTTCTGGTACTGTGGTTGTGTTTTTAAGTGCCTTATATCTTTACTCAAAAAGCCATTTTTTTCCAAGCTTCCCCTTTTCCTCACCCCATCCAAAAGGTGATTTCTAATTAATGAAACTTGATTTGCACAAAACCTTTCTGCCTTCCAGTGTGTTTTGGAAGTGGAGTGGAAAATGTTTCTGTAACCACAACTGGCATCTGTAACAGTGGGCATGGATTGGTTCTGCAAGAGGAGTGCAGCTGCTGAGGAATGTAATGTGAGGGGTCTTTCTGCTGCACCATCTATGTCAAACTGCAGCTAGACCATGGAGCAGTGAGCCCATGGAATGGAGCCCTCCCAGCTACTTCAGCATCCTGTCTCCTTTCAGAGTGACTGGTACTGGATGGTCTGGGGTGAAATGTAAGGAATCCCTGGTGGGCAGATTGTCCTTCCCAGCATTGTGTTTCTACCCAACCTGTTTAGAGACCATCTAAAAACTTGCTGATGTTTTTTTCTAATCACATTAAGTGTTGTAGACCTTAGACTGAATAATTTCATCTAATGAAAAGTTTTGTAACATAATCACATGTGAAGATGAATATAATGATTTTTCTTCAGTCTGAGAGTTGCCAAACACCCCCTGGGTTCCTGCTCTGGAGAGAACACAAGGATACAGAGAAGGATAGAGACAATTTTGTAATCTCCTGTTCTAGGGAGAAGAGAAGATAGCAAGGCACTCTGTATCCATCTTTCTTTGATATGCTGTTACATCCTCTTAATTTGCTTTCCAAGTCTTCCAATGTCTTGGTATTCTTGGGTTTTGATGATGTTCTGTCTTTCCACACCACCTGCTAGGACTATACTTGAGGGTAGGGTATCTGGTACTCTGCAAGGTACTGCAAATGGTGCTGCATGAACTGATTTACATAAAGGTGGGTGTCACCAGCTTTTTCTGCTCCTTTCTTTTCATCCTTATTTTGTTAGTGAACTCTGTTAACAATAATACCTGAATCTTTAAATAAGAGTATGTGATAAAAAACGTTCTATTACATGGCTTCCTGGAGAAGTTCAAAGCAAGACAGAAACAAACTGTTAGCTATCTTCTCTCATCCATGGCAATTTCCTAAGGTAGCAGTGAGAACCTTTCAGTTCCTTCCTTCAGAGTTTAGGACATGCCTTAAAAAGAGCCAATTGGAAGTAACAGAAGTCTGGTAGAAACTGCGCATCATGGGAAAAGTCTAGGTGCAGGATTTAGTGAAACAATGGTTAGGATTCCTAGGAATGTCCTTCAGCTTTAGTTTGTGAATTTTACACGAGTGAACTATATAATGGCTTAGAATCTAACCTTTTCTCCAACAAGTTAGCAGTCTGAACCTGAAACACTTAACAGGCAGACAACACATCAGCTCAAAGGGAGCAAGAACTATTAGCCAGAGTGTTATCACAAAGCCCATGCACAAACATGCTTTGGAGAGCAGGTGAATGAGGTATGATTTCCTGGAAAGGGAGTGTGGCTAAAGTGTATTTTCTAAAATGTTTAGGGATGAAAACAAATTTTAGAGATGCTCCCTAAGTATTTGCATAAAATGGGATGGCAGAATTTTTAGAATGGATGGTTGTGACTCAGTTTGTACTGAGCTCTGGTGGTTGTTTGTAATGACTAATGTGAAATTACTTAAAAATAAGCTGTGCATATAGGTGCGCCTAGTTTGCTGTAATTAACGTTTGTTCTTGTCTTGAGGTCACTTACTGTTGCCTTTTATAGGTTTGGGGCTGTAAAGTATGTGTTTTTTTTCAGTTCCTTTCTGATTCTCTCCTGTGTATTTGAGTGAAGGGTTTAAAGCATTGCAAAGCTATTACTAACTTCATTACGAGCACTGAGTAGTTACACAGGGTTCACTGAGGACCCCTGACCACAAAGACTGCACTGTGCTACGCTTTGAGTATTGTTTCCTGTTTCACAAGGAAGACATGAAATTTACATATTCTCACACTTAAAGCCATGAGTCAGTCAGAGGTGTAGTGTAGGTCCTTCAGACTGCCTGAGTGAGAAAACCACTTTGGTAAATAAGGCATCCTCAGCTCTTTTTAATACTGCAGGTACCAAGTTAAGGACTTGACCGCTGTGTCTGTGGCAGACTGATGCACAGGGCTGGAGCACCTCTTCTGCTGAGAAAGAACTGGGGCTGTTCAGCCTGGAGAAGAGAAGGCTTCAGGGAGACTTACATTTCAATATCTGAAGAGGACCTGTGCGAAAGCTGAGAAAGGACTTTTTAGAAGGGCTTGTGGTGATAGGGTAACGGACAATGGTTTGAAACTGGAGCAGGGTAGATTTAGATGGGACATCAGGAGGAAGTTCTTCACAATGAGAGTGGTGAAATACTGGAACAGGTTGCTGAGGGATGTGGTTGAGGGCCTGTCCCTGGAGATGTTCAAGATCAGACTTGATGTGGCCCTGGGCAGGAGGTGTTCCTGCTTACTACAGGGGTCTTGGACAGAATGGTGTTTGAAAGTCCCTTAAAATCTGATGGCATCCATGAAAAAGAAGCCTGAAACTGGCAGAAGCTCTACCCGGTGCAGGTGATATATCAAGGGAATAGGGAACAGCTGAACACCACTGCTCTGTGATGACAGATTGTATTGCCTTGAGCAGGAGCCAGACTTGGAACGGCTGCAGAATTAGGAAACCCTACACGAGAGATTGCTGCCTGTATTTTCCTGGCATGTTGGTTGGTCAAATGTTAAGCTGCAGCCTTTCCCTCTTGGGCTGGATCACTTGAACTCTTTTGGGCCGTATTCTATGCACTGATTTCCTGCCCCATGTTAGCCATGTTTGTGTGTGCAATCCTGACCTGGGTAATAGCTTACTACTGAGCCCTGATTGTTTTGGAGAACTCTTCTGCTGCTAAGTGACCCAGTGTGTCATTCCTGTGTTCAAGTTCCTAAAGATGAAAATTATTTCTTTCAGAACTTAAGCTTGCAAGCACACCAAAGATAAATCTACAAGCAGGAGAAAGCATACAAGAAAGTCCAAGCCAACAAAGAGCCATTGAAAAGTCTTGGAAGAGGGAAGAAAAATTATGACTGTGGGTGATGCAAGCACCTTATAACTGCGGCTCAGGTCTCTCTGCTACTGACTTAATGCTCCAGTGTAATTTAGACAGGCTGGCAACACTGTAATTAGAGTGTAATTTATCACCCTCTTTCTAGTATAAGCACTTCTCATGCCTTGAGTAAGAATTTTTCTCTGTAACTGGAGTCCAGGTCTTTTTCCATGTGGTGTCATGCCTCTAGCCATCTATTTAGGAAATCTTACAGGTGTAATCCACTGCTCTAGAGAAAAAAGAGAGCTTCTATTTATGCTCTGTGCAAGCTGGTTATAGATCTCATTAAGATTAGGTATCAGGAAAAATTTCTTCACTGAAATAATGGTTAGACATCGGAATAGGCTGCCCAGGGAAGTGGTGGAGTTACCATCCCTTAAGGTGTTCAAGAAGTGTGTAGACATGGCACTTCAGGACATGGGTTAGTGGGCGTGGTGGTGTTTGGGTTGATGGTTGGACTTGGTGATCTTAGAGGTAATTTCCAAACTTAATGACTACAATTTGATGGTTCATCTCTTCCTTTACTAGAGCAAGAAAATTACTATATTAGTACTGGCAGAGCTCACATTCTTCATGTTTGAAGGGAGATTTTTTTTGCAATTTGTGTACTGGTGGAGAAAAAGCTTGTCTCTATGTTCAATGGCCAGAATGCTGTTACCATGTCCAGAAAGAGCAAAAGAACTTTTAATGCATGCCTCTCTTCATGAAAACACAGGAACCTGGGTTTCATCCTTGTGAATTTTTTTGAAATCCCGTTTACTGAAGGGGAAGATAGCAGAGAACTGTCTTAGCAGGAGAGCTTCAAGCTGTCTGCTGTGGGTTTGGTATTGTACAGGTGGGGACTTCATTGTTGTCAGGGCTTTTTCTGTGCTTTCTTATACTCCACCTCTGGAAGGGTGCCTGTGAACAAACAAGGAAGCATTGTGATGAAGGAAACAAGACAGAGGATGAGGAAAAGGGCTCGGGCATCCCTGTAATAACAACTGAAGTTGCATCAAACCGTATCAGTTTCCTTCATGAAGGAAGCACCATCCTGTAACTGGGGTCCTGATTAATTTTGTGAGTGTATTCTTATACCTGACTAATAAAATTGTTGACTGTAATTAGGTTGTGTGCTTTCCCCTTTGGAATGAGTTTGTAATATGATGTGCAGCACCTTCAGTTATGTTCTCCCTGCGGTGAGGGAAGAGATCTCTGCTCTTGCAGTTTTGTGCTTCTGACAATGTTGGGAGTTACTGTGCTCTTCTAGAGCTTGGCGTTTTGCATAGTAAAAAAAGTTATTAATTCAGAAGGTCGTCTGTGTCCTTCTGTCCTACCTTAAGGCTTGTTTCAGGTTTTCTTTTTTATCATGACAGACTTGAATGCCCTGAAATAAATGAAAAAGACCTTTTGCCACTTGGAAACACTTTGGCCAGGGTCTCTCTTACTACTTTTTAGTGTCACACTTCCCTAGAACTCTGGGTTTATTTTAGTAAACACTCTCTTGATTAAAAAAGAAACCTGAGAATATGGCTTGAAACGTTTCACTTCCGTAATTATCTGCTTGATTTCTTAACCATTTTCTTGCTGGAAGAACAAGGATTTGGTGGTTCATATTGGGCATGAAAATGTGTTGATGGGCATGGACATCCTGTGGGACAAGGTAATGTCAAATGACTGACAAGTGAGCCATGTCAGTTTCTTGTCAAACAAACTCCAAGGGTGTTCTGTGCTTTGCCACTCACTTATGTGTTTGTTCCACTGAAACACAATGGTAGCAATAGTCTTGTGCCTAAAAGAGGCAATATTGATTAGTTTATCACACTTAGAAATCATTGTCCTGCCATGATGGCAGCATGATATTGAATATCGTCAGCTTCAACTCATGCCCTTCGTAGAACTGGTTTAGGTGGAAAAGACTTTTGAGATCTTCAAGTCTAATCATTCTCTCCCTCTGCCAAACCTAGTGCTTAAACCATGTTCTACAGCACCACATCTCTGTGCATGTTTCAGTCTTTGAAAACTCTTTTCTTGAAGGAGTTCTACTAGCCAAGGGAAATGTCCCCTGGTGCATCTCGAGGCCATTTCCTCTCATACTCTCACTTGTTAGTAAAGAGGAGATCACCACCCACCTGGCTTAAATCTTCTTTCAGCCTCCTTTTCTCCAACCGAAACTGCTCCTCCCAGGACCAGACCCTTCACCTGTTTCGTTGCCCTTCTCTGGACCGCTCCAGCATTATGTAGCTATTGAAATCTTTCTATCAGTTGCAAAAAGAAAAATGCGGGGACACACGCAGGGACGGGACACCACCTGTGCCCAACGGCCGGTGGGTTGCGTCCAACTGTGGCCAGCAGCACGCAGATCCCACTCACCCGGGCTGCGGGCCCCGCCTGCCCCGGGGATCGCCCCTTCAAACAGGACTGGGGGAGCTGCCCCGCCCAGCCCCTCCTCGGCGGCTGACTGGGCAGGAAAGAGGAAAAAACACGCACAAACCACCCCGGCCGCCGGAGGAGACGCCCTCTTTTGGAGCTCGCCCACGCCCAGTGTAGCAGGCAGCGCCGCCTGCCCCAGCCCAGTCGAGCGCGCCCGAGGCGGCCCGCTTCCTCGGCGCTGGAGGAGAGGGGCCAGGGCCATGCTAGCAGGGCTGGGGCGGGTGGTGCGTAGTGGTTGGCTGCCAGGCAAACGGCATTCCTCGGTGCTGCTGGGCTGCCGAGCAGCGCGGGGCAGGTGGGGTGACTGCCCAACCCCCTCAGCGCCTCAGGTAAGGCGGACAGCGGGACAGCGGGACAGCGAGCGAGGCTTAGGGCGGGAGGAGGCACAATTCCCTCCCACGGTTGCTGGCTCCAAGCCTGCTATTCCCCAATAACGGCCAGGGGCCCCGAGGCCGCCTTGAGCCGTGACGGAGTTCGGGCATGGCGGCGCCGAGGGTTAAAAACTTGGGGGAAGTTGAAGCACCGACGCTGGCCAGGCTGCAGACAGGAGCTCCGGGGTTCCACCGAGGGGGCAGTCCTTTGCCGGGGGTTGGGGGAGCTTGGAGAAGGGACTAGTTGCGGGGTGAGGCCCCCCGGACGCCGCCTGGCGTTAGGCACGGGTGGCCAGGAGAAGCCGCGGTTTGGGGACAGCCGGAATGCCCGGCGTGGCTGCTGCTTCTCCCTTCGTACAACTTAAGGAGTTGTTTTTGTGGTGGTTGTGCTGCTTTTCCGAGCCCGTCCCGACTGGAGAGTAGTTGGTGAGTGACACACTACTGCGGTATGGTACGAGATGGAAAAGGCAAGGCAAGCTCCTCTTACAGGCTCTCTTGGCGCTGCCTGTGCGTGTGAAAATAATGAAGTCCATCTGCTCCTGAGTTTTTCTCATCTTTAACAAGTATCAGAGAATCTAGGACTAGGAAGAAACCATAGAATTGTTTCGGTTGGGAAAGACTTTGAGATCATAGAGTCCAACCACTACCTTACTCTACCAAGTCTGGTGCTAAACAATGACCCTCAGCACCACCTCTTTGGCTTTACAGCACCTCCAGAGATGGGGATGCAACCATCTCCCTGTGGACCGTATGCCAGTCTTTGAGAACCCTTTCAGTGAAGAAGTCACATGAAAGCACAGTGACTTTAGACATCAGCTAGGACACAGGACAATGCAGTTATAGAGGCCTGAGTGACTGCCTGCTAGGAGAGAAAACAGTTTACTCCTTGGTTGTTGTTGTTAATAACAGTGTTTATGCTTGCAAATGTTGCTGTGGTGAAAAAGTCCTGCCCCTGTATCCAGGCCCAGTCCGTAGGAAGGAAGTCGGTGGCAGGCCGTGTGGTGACGTCGTCAGAAGCCCAGGGTGCCCCTGGGTCTTCTTAATGAGCAGTTTTAACAGCCAGGATCTTGAAATGTGTGGTGGCAGATGGACTCGAGCAGTTGTGCAGGATGATGTCTCAGCTTTTTGCTTTTTGCACAAGCTATTCGAAACCCCTTTTTTTTGAAACTTCTATGAGATTAGTTCACCCTGCCTCAAGTGAGTGGCCCTTTTTTGTTTTGTCATGCATGTATGAGGACATTTAAGAAGGGGATTTAAGATAAATATTGGCTTAGCCTCTAATCTTCTAAGGTTCAAATGGGGTGCACTAAAAACATCTTGTGCCTCACTGACTGTGTATGCTGTCATTCAGCGCACACTGATATTACATACTCGGTTTGTCACCTCTAACTTCTGTAGGATACTGCTTTGCAGACAAGCTTCGTGCTTGTTCTAAAGCTCTAAAATAGGACTGAAAGCTGACAAAGCTTCAAGAAGAGGAGGAGGACTTGCTTTGGCAGTCCTGCCATGGTAAGAAAGCAGAACAGTGATTGTCCCTGTTAATTTCGTAGGATGGAACATGATGATGACGTGACTCAGGAGTTCAGTTCTTGCACCGAATAGATTAAGGAGAGACACATTGTGATGTTGGGGAAAACTCTAGGGAAAAGTCTTTAATGCAAGGTTTTACTTCTTTCATAAATTGAAATTTTCCTGTTCTGTGTTGCCAGTTCCGCTGCTCACTGTTGCTGTTTGATTTAGGTATTTTGCCTCTAGTTCTGGGAACAAAGGTTAGAGTGCCACAAAAATGATGAGGGCACTGGAACATCTGTCTGACAAGAAAAAGCTGAGACATTTGCAGCTCTTTAGCCTGGGGAAAAGCAGAGTGAAAGAGGATCTTATAAATGCTTATAAATATCTAAAGAGTGGGAATCAAGAGAATGAGGCTGGGCTCATCCAGTGATAGGACAGGGGAAACAAACTGGAACACAGGAGGTTTCACTTAAACATAAGGAAAGATGCCTTTATTGTGATGCAGACAGAGCATTGCCCAGAGGGGTAGTAGAATCATCTTCTCTGAAGACGTTCAAAACCCACCTGGATGCATCCCCATGCAACCTGTTCTAAGTGACTCTCCTTTAGATCATCTCTGAAGGTCACTTCCAACCTCTACCATTCTGTGACTCTGAGTGGCTGAGGAAAGCAGAGCTCGATCACATGTTGCTTTCATGTTTGGTGCTGGGCATAATCTCTAGTTTGTTTCATGCTGTATTAGATGAGGAAGGTATTTTCTGGGCCATTAACTGCAGGTTTCTATTTATAAAGCTGGAGGTGAGATACTTCAGTGGCTGTGCAGCATTGTAGTGTGTGTACTTAGTTATCACATACTGCAAGGCATTCAAGTGTTCCTGTGTTTGTGTAAGCACAAGAACCCTTTTTGTGTGGACAGAAAACCCCCTTTACTACAACGGCTAATTTGCTGGAACTTTTCTGTAGAGGCTGGGATTGCTCTTCTAAGGAGATGTATCCTTAATTGTTAGTTTCTCACCTCGTAGTTTAGACAGAATCCACATCTCGTCAGATGGCTTTGGTTAGCTGCTTTGCCTTCTGAGCTGCTTTTGTTTGTACAAATTCCTCTTCATTTTTTAAAGTTAAGATTTTTGTTATCTGTGCCTTTTGATACTTAAGTGTGAGTTGTTCACACTACATGAAGCATGTTCTATGGTGTTCTTTGGCCAGGCGGTCTTATTACACAGAGTTTTGCTTCTGGAAAGGTACAGTTTGTTTTGCTGGAGTCCCAGATTTGTAACTGTGGTGGTTTGGGAGTTCCCCTCCCCCACTTTGAAATAACCCAGGCTAGAACTCAGTTGGCTGGAAGTTAAGGAAATGAAGCTTCCTGTTTATAGCTTTGCACAATATACAAGCAGATACTTGCAATATATTACAGATATTTACATATATATACAGTGAAAAGGTAATACAGAAACACCATACCCCTCCCAGAGATCAGGATCCCTAAGAGGGGTTTTCAACCACCCTACCAGCTTTCCCCCACTTCCCAGTCTTATCTCACGATCTGTCTTATGGGTCAGAAAAGCAAAGGTAGATTGGCCAGGGGGATTAGCAGCCAGGAAAGAAGTTAGTGAATTTATTCAGATTCATCTAAGAAAGCAGGGAGAGAGACACAGCAGCAGCCACAGCGCAAAGCAGTCTGTCTTATCGTTATTTTGGTTATAACATTTATACCATTTCAGTAAACAAATGAGTGAAGGTGACACTGGAATGTTTTTCTTTCTCAGCCTGTAGTCTTATTTCTCATTCAAATCCCCCAATTAATTCAAACCAGCACAGTAATGCTGCCATTATTTTGCACATGGTGAAACCTGAGGGTAGCCAGCTCATTACCTTCCTTTTCACTTGAGCATTTTAACTCCTGTGGCTAGTACTGATGGAAATAGCCTACTTGCACTTGCACCTCAGGAGGAAGATCTTTCCTCATTGTGTTGCAGAGAACAGATATGTTAACACTGAACCAAAGCTTATAATTGATGAGGGTTTTATAGGTTCATAAAGATTAAAGCAACTGGATTTAATTTTAGATCATCCTAGTTAGTTTCTCTGTAGTGCTGAATCCAACTGATCTAAAATTGGGGTTTTATGGCCATTTGTATATGTGACATTTAGCCTATACTATGGAGATCGGTACCAGCTTGCCTGCATCACTTGGAACAGGCAGCAACTGTATAAAATGAAGCCTGGGTTGCAGAGTTTCTCTTATGCTTAAAACCAGATTTCTTTGCAGTGGCACAGCTCCTTTCTAGCTGAAGCTATTTCTGTGCTGTATAAAGGTGCTGAAGTGGTGACATTTCTCATGCAAATTGCTTTGAACAAGCATGAATGAAGGAATTAAAATGGGAAAACTTCCGTTTTGTCCAGCATTGGACGTTAACATCATTAATTCACAACTTGTTCCATTTCTGTGTGCAAAATTCTCTTAAAATTGTGCCTCAGGAATATGTTGGTGAAGGGAAAGTGTGTGTAAGCTGGCAAGATCAAATTGCAAAGGCTTCTGTGAAAAACATGCCAAATTTGTTTTCTTCCTTGATTAGGCTATCACATATGCTGCTTGCTGAAGAGAATTTTCTTCCTACTTGCAAATGGCAGCCAGTAGGAGAGTCACTGGTTTTGTTTATCTGCAGAAAGCAGAGTCAGAGGGAGTTGTTTTGCCTTGGGTTTGTTTTTGTTGGGTTGGGGTTTTTTTGTTTTTTTTTTGGTCAACTCCCAGTGTCATCCATATCTGTCAAAAAATGTTTCTTGTAATGGTTTGAGCTGGTAAGTTGTTGACTAACCAGTTTCTTGGGCTGGCGTGAACCTTTATCCTGTTCTTTCAGTTGATTTTTATAGTTTCTCTTCCTACTCTGAAATTACACCCAGCTTTATACATTCTTATGGGAAAGGATCTAAATGTGTCCAAAATAGCCACAGGAAATTAAGAAAAATTTTTGTTTGATTTTTTAATTTTCTTTTTTGCACATACTCAGAACAAGTCTTACGGGAAGCAGCTGAGGGAACTGTGATTGCTGGGGAAGAGGCTCCTGAGGGGAGATCTCTTTATTCTCTATGGCTACCTTAAAAAAGTTTGTAGAGAGGTGGGCATCAGTCTCTTCTCCTTAGTATTAAGTGATAGGATGAGAGGAAATGGCCTGTAATTGTGCCAGGGGAGGTTTAAATTGGATATTAGTAAAAATTTATTTACAATAAGAGTGGTCAGGCAGTGGAACAGGCTGCCAAGGGAGGTGGTGAAGTCACCATCCCTCGAGGTGTTCAGGAAATGTGTCAACATGGCAGTTTGGAACATGGTTTAGTGTCATGGTGGTCTTAGGTTGACAGCCGGACTTGATGATCTTAGAGGTCTTTTCCAATCAAAACAATTCTCTGAGTCTATACTCTTTTGTTGGGATTTCAAAGATACTATGTCAAAGCAGCAACCCCAGGATGGTCCTGGGCAGATACAGAAAAGTGGGTTGTGCAGCTGAAAATTTCTAATAAATGTAGTTTACTCCCCTACTTTGTATTTTCAGCCTACTCAGGTTCTTTGGAAATTGATATCTAATTGGAGCCAAGAAGTAATTTGTGGCTGCTGGGCCTGTTTTCCCTTTCTTCTCTTCACTTTGAAAAGTCTTCCACAACAAAAGTTAGCTTGTTGATCTAAGTTTTGTTTCATAAATAGAAACCTTGTGCTTTTACTGGCAGGTGCCAACAAAAATACACAACCTCCTAAGCTGTTTGTTTATGGCAGTACTATTTACTGTTCGCTCTTAGAAATACTAATTTCCAAGTACCTTACAAAATCCATATGAATTTTCTCTGCCTTGCTGTAGAAAATGTGTCTGTCTCAGTAGTTTGGTTTATTTGCTTTTGATATTGTGTCTGTGCCAGAATAACAGGATGGTGTTGGGAATGCTGCTCTCCACAGGCTGTTGGCTCTTCTCATCTGGCAGCTGTCAGTATTTTCTCAGATAAATACACTTTTGGGGAGAGGTGTGATACATAGGATAGAAATTAATCTTTCTTTGTCCTTCTGAACGTGCTGTCATAGAATGGTTTGGGTTGGAAGAAATCTTAAAGATCACATAGTTCCAGCCCCTCCCCCCCACCATGGATGGTAGTAACATCTTCCACTAGATCAAGTTGCTCAAAGCCCTGTCCAACCTGACCTTAAACACTTCCATGGAGGAGGTTTCCACAGCTTCTCTGGACAACCTATTTCAGTGCCTCACCTCCCCCACAGTAAAGAGTTTCTTCCTAATCTAAATCTACCCTTTTTTCAGTTTAAAACCATTACCTATCACTATACTCCCTGATAAAGGGTCCTTCCCCAGTTCTCCTGTAGGTCACCTTAAATACTGGAAGGGTGTGCTTTCAGCCTTTGCTGCTCTACACTGAACAACACTGACTCTCAGCCTGTTCTCATAGGAGAGGTCCTCCAGCCCCCGTTCACCTTCATGGCCTGCCTCTGGACCCAATCAAGCAGGTCCACACCCTTCTTGTGTTGGGGGCTCTAGCACTGGACACAGCTATTCAAATGAGGTCTCACCAAGGAAGAGTAGAGATGTGGACTCCCCTCCTATAACCTGCTGGCCATGCTTCTTTTGATGGAGCCCAGGACACAGTTGGCTTTCTGGGCTGGGAGTGCACATTGCTGGCTTTCTCATTTTGTTACCAATCAGGGCTCCCAAGTCCTTCTTCACAGAGCTGCTCTCAGTCCACTCGTTGCTTTTTCATGTACTGTTGTCTGTGCATGTAAAATTGCCTACAAAACACTCATTTCCTTGGAGCTTGAGGAAACTTTTAGTAACCAGCCTCAGTGTTTTGAAACTGCTATCAGCAGTGTAACCTTTAAAAATAGTTGGTGATTGGTTTTTTGGTTCCAGCAGGGCAGATGACACAAAAGCAGCAAACTGAGATGTGTAGATCAGACCAGCTCTCCTTACATGGAATATTAGGATGCTTTTCTGCGTACTTTGAGTAAGTGTTAGTAGGTTGTGTGTCTTTAGTGTTTATGTGATTTCGACAACTCCTGAGAAAGGAGTTGCTTAGTCCTTTCTTAGTCCTGCTCTTCAGGATCCCAGGATTAAAGAAGTTGGAGTTTTTGTGTGCTGTGTGAAGCTGTAGAAGATAAAAAGAAAGTAAAACTGAAATGTTGTCTCCTATGTGATGTAGGAGGAAGAGGCTGTGCTTCCCAAAGGTTGGAAAGTATGTTATTCCAAGTATGTGCAAATAGGCTCTTCATAAAGGAAAATAAAAACCTGCATAACTTCCTGCCAGTAGTTGCAGTGACATTGTTAATTGATTTTTAGATATTTTATTAATTCAGGATGAGAATTGGATTAGTTATACCATGAAATGATCCCTGTATTGGGTGTTCTCTTGTTAATGACAGAAAATGATGCTGTGATTCCATTTGAAGTAGATGCTATGGTCATATAGTGCTCTAAGCATAAATAATTTGTAGTTGTTGTTCATGAGATGGCTGTCTAAGTCTGGCACTGCTCCTTCTAGCACTCTGGGCAAAGCTTTTATTCTCAGGTTCAGTCTATCTGTTAAAAGACTAATACTGAACCTCTAGAGGATGTCTGAGAAAATTGCTTTGCAAGTGTCTTAGGTGCTCTGAAGATTTACTATAAATCTCTGAAGTGCTGAGTACTTAATGCTGTTTACAAGCCTAGTGCGTGTTTTAAGACTGTGAGTCTACTGGTGGTGTTTTGGGATTTTTTTCTTTTTGCATTTCTTATGTTTTAAAATCCTGTCTTAAAGCTTACAGGGAAATAAAAAGCTAGACCTTATTCTAGGATTTATATTAATCTTAGTTTCTGAAGGAAAGAGAAACAATTTGTTTTGCTTTGTTAGGTTATTGTTTTTGTGTGTGTGGTCTTTTTTTTCTTGTGGTATGGACTTCACCTTCTGAAGTCCTTCTTGCACAGTAAGATTTTGTTCTTGAAGAAGCAGCAAAAAGTACTCCTGATCTCAACATTAAGTTAAACATTAAAATATTGATTTATTTCTCCCTCCTCCCCCCCCCTTTCTCGAGGGGGTATGAACTGAAGGAAAAGAACCAGAATAGATGGGTCTGAATCAGGCTTGCTTTCTTTAGGGTCATTTTCACCCTGATAGCATACTGGCAAGTCAGAAGCAAAGGTGACCTTCTCATTGATTAGGTTGCTCACTGCCAGCGGGGTTCCTACATCCAGGTGAGAAGGAAGGCTGTGAAACTCCTCTGAGACCTAAGGTGTTTCACCATCACTTCTGGTCTCTGTTAGAATATGATGTTAATAAAGTGTCTGTTAAGGGCTTGTGACACCACCTCTTGCTTCAGGTTAGTTTCACTTCTCTTTTGCTCTTTTTCAGAAGGGTGAAAGGGAGAGACAGGTTGTCTATGTTGCTGCCTTATCCTCTGTCTTGCTGTCAGGATACTTTGGTGTGGTGGGTTAGGAACTTTCACCCCCACTATTGAAATTTACCAGACTAACTCAGACAGCTTGGAAGTGAGATGAAGCTATATTTGCAGCGAAGCAAAATACACAAGCATATATACACACAATATATTTACAATTATATACAAATTAAAAGTAATACAGAAATCCAGACTCCTTCACAGACAAATTAAAAACTGCCAGAAGGGCTCAAAGCTAGCCCCTCTTTCTCCCTCTCCATCTCCCTTCCCAACCAGAAACCAAAACAACTAGACAACAAAGATTACTTGTTAGTGGAGAGATGTTAGAGTGGAGTGAAGAGAAAGTGAATAGAGAAACGTCTCAGGACAGAGTAGGACAAATTGTTGGCATTTCAGCTTTTTATCCCCCTCAGCAAACCAATGAATGACACAGAGTTCATAATTATTTTCTTTTTACAACCAGTGATCTAGTTTCTCTCATGAAAATATTCCAGTTAGCTTCAAATCAGCACACTTGTGATTAGGTTTGTGGGGAAGGGGTGGCTTTTTGTAAGGTCACTTCTGCTGCTCTTTTGGCTTGTGTTGTTTGTTGGTATCCAAGCTTGGTATCCCAAGCTAACATGAGAAGTCCAGCAAACAGTCAAACTGTTTCTCTGTGAGCTCATAGGAAGAGGGCAGTTTTCAGGCCTGCAAGTTATTTGCTGTGTTTTTTTCCATTCTCAGCAGATAAACGAGTCCTGGGCTATCTTGAAATTGCATCCAGTGCAATTCTTACTTGGATTCTTACATGGCGTCTCCAAAATACATTGTTGGGTTTTGTCTGTTGTTTGTTTTTTCAGACAGGCCACTCTGTAATTCCTGCTATCTGTGGAAAGTGGCTTGGTTTGTAAGAACTGCTGTATACCTGTTTATAACTGATATGGCATATGAGATATTTGTGGTGTGATCATGGTGAGGAGAGATGGCTTATTGGGTGGAATGCTTGACCTAAAGTCCATGGTCTCCAAGTGATGGGAAAATGCAGATCTAGACTCTGAAGGTCAGATCCATCACTAGTAAAATGAATCCCTCATGTTAGCATGACTCTGCTTACTGTAACACAACAGTTGAAGAAAGGAATGAAAGTTTAAAATGAGCATTGGACAGTTGCCTGCCTCCTAAAAATGGTAGCTTTTGTAATCCATAAACTAATTCCCTTCCAACCAAGGGGATCTGACTGGGTTAAGTGGCCTTACTGCTCTCTGCAGAAGTGTCTAGTGTCAGCAGTAGGTAGGTGGATAAAGAAATAGCTTGTGTGATAATGACTGGCAGAGCACAACCTCCCCTTGCTGGTGAGGAAACATTCAGTACTCCCTCAGACTGAGATGGAAAAAAAAAGTTTGATGTAAAACATGGGAAATTTATACCTTTTAAAAGGTGCATTTATCATCACAAGCACAGACAGTGCATTTTCAGGAGGACAGAAAAAATGAGTCCATTATACACAGGCAAGATATAATTTACTGTTTGGTTGTTTGGTTTTTTTTTCTTTAGTTAAACAATTTTGAAGCAGTTACCTTCACATTTACTTCTGGTCATTGCAGATCAAAATTACTTCAGTCTTCACATTCTAGTCAGATGGAGAGAAGTAAATAATCTTTTTAATAAAAAGTGTTTTGTTTGTCTGCAAAGTTGACAGAGACCTTATCTTCCCAGTATCTCCCTGTTGGCATTTAAAAGTACAGTAAGAGACTATAAAGTTAAGACTACAAAAACAACTTTAAATGTCTTGTGTGATTGCCAGAGTGGAGGAAAAATTGCATTGCATTTCTTCTTGGCAAATCACACTTTATGCATCATAAGGACATCACATTGCCATGGTGGGGAAAGAATGAGTGCTCGCCCTGTTACCTGTGTTACCTGAAGTGCTTATGCCATCCTAATGGTTTTGTTTGCGTTGGGTTTTTTTGTTTTTTTTTTTTTTTTTTTTTTCTTTTCCTAAAGCCTGATCTCTGTAGGTCAGGTCTACAGAACCTTTTCTAAAATGTATTGTTTACATTTATATGTTTGTTCTAAACAGAAATCTAAAAGTGTGAGGCCCCTGAGATGGAGGAGCATCTACACTTCTAGGGACCTCTGCGGTTGCAGCTGCTCCTTGTCTGGCCCCTCTAGGCTGGAGCCTCTCATGTGAGAGGGAGTGGAACATCCTCTTTATGAGGAAACAATGAAGGAGCTGTGTCTCTAGCTTGGAGAAGAGGAGACTGAGAGGTGACCTCATTCATGTTTATAAATATGTAAAGGACAGTGTCAGGAAGACAGAGCCAGGCTCTGCTCAGCAATGCCCAATGGTAGGACAAAGGGCAGTGGGTGCAAGCTGGAGCATAGAAGGTTCTATGTGAACCTAAGGAAAAACTTTTTCAATGTAGAAGTGACAAAACACTGGAACAGGCTGCCCAGAGAGGTTGTGGAGTCTCCTTCTCTGGAAACATTCCAAAGCTGCCTGGGTGTGTTCCTGTGTAACGTACTCTAGAATCTGGTCTTGCCCTGACAGGGTGGTTGGACTAGGTGAACTTTCATGGTCCCTTCCAAGCCCTAATGTTCTGTGATTCTATGAGACAGTCATGGCAGGATTCTTTGATCCAAGGAGCAAACCTAGCACAGCCATGGGCTTGCAGCTGCAGCATGTCTGAGGCTTGCAGGAACAGGAGTGGAGGGAGGGTTGGTGAGCAGATCTCCTGGTTGGCAGAATAGAGCTTGGGTGCTGAAGTGGTGATTCAGCTGGGAGTGGGGCAAAGATTTTAGCTAGCCTAGGGTATGTGGTTGATTAAATGTTAGCAAATAATCAAGTTTTAAGTTAACTGCAATAATTGAAGATGGATTAAGTGTTTAAAAGTGTTTGAGAAGATGGCAAACCCACTGCATAACCACAAAGTAGATCATCTTCCTTTTCTGCAGATACCATCAGACTCAGCCTTGCACTAGACAAGGCAAGAACCAAAGGAAGTGTTTGCAAACAGTAAAATGAAAACAATTACAAAAATGTAAGGTCACTAGAAGAAATGCATCTGTAATAAAACAAATACTCTGTGAGAAGTTGCAGTTAGTGGTCTTGCTGTCTGAATCACAGAATCGCAGAACAGTGTAGGGTTTGGAAGGGATCTTTGGAGATCATCTAGTCCAACACTCCAGGTGCTGTACCCAGGGCTAGAAGTTCTAAATCAGCTGTGTGATGATAATCAAAGATCTTGGTCAGTGTCTGAGGTAAATACTTGATGCTGCTAATGTAGATAAAATAGCTGAAACTTTAATGGCAGTCATCTTTCACAACTGCGTTGTAAGAGCTGTGTGTCGAATTTGTGTATCTTATATGTTTTAAGTGGATTGGATACCTGTGAAATGGCAAGGTTAGGAGTTTATGTTAGCTTCTCAGTACATGAGCTTCAATTTATCAGCCCTTCCAACCCCCTTCCCCTTCTCCAGCAGCTTTTCAGAGTTTAAAAATTCTAGGTAAAACTACCAGGAAGTTATTAACAACTCACTAGCTTCTTAAATAACAGCAACAGTTTTTAAAATTTCACATTGAGCTCCTGAAGTGACAGAACCAAGGGAAGTGAATTCCCCAGCTCTTTTTCATCAGCACTACTCAAGTTAATATTTGTGACTAAAGGCAGGGAGTCTCTTAAATTTGGGCAGGGAGTGAATGAAGACACAGCAATTAGTGATCATGAGCAATTTGTTTGCTTCTGATGCCAGAGTGGAGAATTAGTGTGTCTCTTCTGCATTCCTCTCTTGATTTGGCTGCTGGATTGCCCCAAACTATATTTAAACAGAAAAACTGGATCAAGTCCTTGGAGCTTTTTTGTGAGGAGCCTTTGTGGTCAGGAACCAAAAGCCATTATCGAACTCTGTGTTGTATCTATGTTAGGTGAGACTTTGTGTTTAGTTTAACTGTTCCTTTTCAGTATTACATGCTGGTGGTGATATTCTGGATTCTTACTAGCACCTTCCCAAAGGCTACTTTAGAATGAGTCGTGAATGATGCAGGTATCACATTATTTGTGTTTGTGGCACACATTTTGGCAGTTCATCTGCTGGTTTGGATTAAGTTTTTGAAGTGATAATGTGTTCCCTGTAATAATAAGAATCTTGAGACAGAATTCCTACCAGAATGTGTTTCCAGGCATTGGCACCACAGCAGTATCTTTCATCTTTCAGTCACTTCTGACTGGTACAGTTTCTCAGCCAGCTGGAATGGCATTCAGTCCAAAGCAGTTCATTCTGAGGCAGGTAACACTGGGCTCAAGGCTACTCACAATCTAAGCTGCAGACACTGAAATTTCTGCATTGAGGTTTCTACCCCTTTTTATTCTCATTTTAAGTAGATTGTGAGAGCATTCTTCAGTATTTTTTATTGTGGTAGACTTATAAACATTGTATCTCTGAAACCATGAAGTTTGGTGTGTTGTGGGATATGAACTATTAATATATTCATATTCATATTTAGTTGTGTGTGCTTTAGTCAGAAGACAAAGGTGTGCACTCTATGTTGTAGCTTTTCTGCTGTAATAAAATCAGGTGTGATCAGAAGATCATAGTTTGAAGGTTGATGTTTCAGGCTTGGCCTTAAGATATGCTGTGGTTGTAAGCATACTGGAAATGTGACTGAACTGGAGTAATTGAAAGAGACATTAAATAGCCCAGGCCCTGAAACTGAATTATAGCTGTTAAACTGTGTACAACCCTTGGAGTGCCATCCCCAAGCTGTCCTTCCTGGCAGTGGAAGTGTAAAGTGAGTGTATTTTGCTATAAATCACACCCTGATGTGACTTGAATTTGGGTAAGCCATCAGAGCGGTGCTTCAGCATTTCATAACACTGCATGTGCTCTAACTTGTTTTCTTTTAAGTTCATTGTTCTGCCATGGCTGTGCTGCTTTTCTGGTGAAGAGGGATGTAACTGTCTTTGAGGATTCTCCTGAGCCAGCAGATGAAAGCTATAATCTCATTGGCATTGAAACAGAAAAACAGTTTTGGGTTGTTGGGAGGCAAGATCCCATAACCATGCATTGTACCTCTATCAATTACAGCACAACTGTGGCGTTAACTTTCAGCAGTTAATAGTTTTCCTGTCATATTACAAAAGTTTTTGTGCAGGTTATTAATGTTATAACTAATGCAAGAATTAGTTGCATGAAGTTACATAAAATAGGCGCTATCAAAAGTTATTAACAGGCTCAAACAGAAGTGCTGATTATTCACATGCTGCTTAAAATTTTGAATGTCAATATAACATTTGGAATTCAAACCCTGAGATACTCGTGTTGGGCTTTTTTGGTATTCCTAGTAGTTTCTAGAGTTTGGATGGGGCTCTGCAATGTTAGGTAATCCTGTGGCTCAAGGATTTGGGATTTAAGAAAGCTACACTGCCCTATGGCAGCAGTCGAATGAGTGAGATTCAGTAGAAGGCAGCAGCAATTTGCTGAGTCAGAGTTCAGTGCATGCTCCCATGGCACAGGCTAATCTTATCTGCAAGCATGCAAGAGAAAAAAAACCCATGGATTTCCATGGCACAGATGTGAAATGCTCCATATACACTAGCAATACAAAGTTCTGGGAGTGGCTGTCATAAAGAAATAGTCAACCAGCAGCTATTCCTAGACCTGGAGCTAACAGAGGAACCACCTTCTCTGCTGTTTTATTTCATTTGTAGTCAAATTGAAAACTGGATTGTCAGGTCACATGTTGTGTTTAAATTGGGGGGGTGCTAGTGTCTAAGTGGCTCCTTTCCTCCTCCTCCTCCTCCGCCCTTGCTGCTGTTAGGAATTCGTGGAATCAGAGAATGGTTTCACACAGTATAATAGGATATTAAGGGTTGGAAGCGACCTCTGGAGACCATTGAGTCCTAATTGCCCTGCCAGAGCAGGACCGTAATCTAGCACAAGTCACTCAGGAATGCATCCAGATGGTTCTTGAAAGTCTCCAGAGAAGATGATTCCACAACCTCTCTGGGGAGTCTGTTCAGTTGGAAAAGACCTTTAAACTCATTGAGTCCAACCATTACCAAACTCCACCAAGGCCGCTGCTAAACCATGTCCCTTAGCACCACATCTCTGCCTCTTTTAAACACCTCCAGGGATGAGAATTCAACCACCTCCCTGCGAAGCCTCTTGCAGCCACAAGAACACTTTCAGTGAAGAAGTTTCTTCTAATGTTCCAACCTAAACCTTTCCTGGTGCAACTTGAGGCCATTTCTTGGTGTGTGTCATTTTAAATGAAAAATAAATCCCCCAGAGGTATCTCTCTTAGGGTTAATGACACATGTAGTGTTGGCTCGTTGGCTGCAGGAGCCTTGGTGCTCTTTTCACTCGAGTGGTCACTGTCAGGCTCAGCCCAGAGCCCTGCAGAATGTGAGAGTCATGCTGCTACTGTGCTGATATCTCAGCCAGTACTGGACTGTGATGTGGTTCTTGGTGTTCTCAAAGGGTCCAGTTCTGGGAGTAGCTGAAGTTGGAGGAACTTATTTATTTGGCTTTCTGCTTCCATGCTTTGTCCCTGTGCTTCCCCGTGATGAAAGCAGAAAAATCTAGTGTCTCAGCTCTAGAAAGTGTGGTTGAACTCCAACAGCAGACAGTCAGAGAGAGGGAAGTGTTGAACAGCAATGTTTTTTTAAAGGCAATGTGTGAAAGTACAAAACTGATGGATTCTTGCTTTTAGCCTGAACTATCAATACTTGGTGGGCAGTTTGTCAGTTTGTCTGCATGTTACTGGTTCATTGTAGCATTCACTGCTTGGTGTAACATGCACCGTAGTATTTATATCCCCTCATCAGTGCAAAACTATTCAGGCTATCTCTTTCATTTAAGTTGTTGTTTAATAGTGTTAATTAATGCTTCTGTTTAAATGGGAGTAGTCTGTGTGTTGCTTCAAAAACTTCAGGAGGGCTAGCAGATGGTATTTAACTGAACTTCGATCATCTTACTCTGAGAGTGAAAGAAAGATATGGGGGAAACAACTTGCGAGATTCATCAGTCTCTTTATACTCTGTGTAGACAGAAAACAAGTGAGGAAAGAGCATTTTCAGTGCATTTATTAATCCGTATAAAATCTTTGCTTTTGGAACTGGCACACTGAAAAAGCATATTGCAGTAAAATCTGGTGTTGTCAAAGAGAAGGTGATTCTATTTTCCCTTGTGCTTTCTTCCAGGGCGATACATTGCAAACAAGATATGAGAGCCCTGGGTGTCTGCATCTCATATTGCAGATGGTCTTGGATTCAGATTGGGCTCTGTGGGCATGGTTATGCTTTTCCCTGCAGTTCTTTCTGTGTGGGCTGCTATATCCACAAAAAATGTCCATATGGAGAGACTAGCTGGGATCCTGGAACCAGAAAGCCCTTCTGTATTGTGCAGTGTGTATCTAGCATGCACCTTCTCAGCAGGTTGGGAAGAGAGCAGTGGTGCCAGAACTTGTTTCAAGTTCATGCTTCAGGATGCAGCTTTCCATCTGAGTGTCAAATTCACCAGATACCATAAAACAAACAAAAAATTTGTTTAACCAAAGTAGGTTCTACGGTAGAGAAACAATGGAGATACTGTTTGCTCTGTATTTCTAGCGATTAGTGTCTTCTGTGTCCTCTTCAGTCACTTGGCAGAAAGCAGTCCTTGAATATTTTTTTACTGCATGTGTGATTTGTCACCCCCCTTTGTTTTGTGAGACTTTTTGTTCGTTTGTTTGGGGTTGTGTTGATTTTTAGGTGTTAAGTTTTTTTTGTTCTCTGGAAGTTCGGTTTGTTTGTTTTTTAATGTTTTAAATTCTCCGAAATACTAGGTACTTATTTTCTAAACACAACAGTGTAGGTCAGTGTACTTGCCTCTACTGGGATTTGAACCCTTGAGATGGATTTGAATAGTGGCTTGTTTTTTTTCCCAAGCTAAAAGGATAAAACATTATTTCATGAGAATCTTTAGTCTTCCTGAAATTCTTGTCCTGTAAACAAGCAAGTGTAGAAGATGTGGGGGGAAAAAAAAAAAAAAGTCAGGGATTTGGAGACTGTACATGACTGTGAGTAGCTAATGGATATGATTGCTGTCTGGGATTGGACTTCTTTTTAATTTTATTTTTTTTTTTACTTGGTCAGCATTACCAAGCTAAGTTAAAGATTAACTTGGCTGAATGTGAAGGGTGTTGTTTCAGAAAGGAATGTGTTTCTGCTTCAAATTGATTTTCCAGACAAAGGAAGTCTAATTGTTGCCATGATAAAGTTTCAGGTATTTTCTGTCAGTGTTTTTGGTCTCAAAGATTTCAGTGTTTGACCTCTCCTACATAATAAAGGAGCCATTTAACCTATACTTGCATGATTTAAGACCAAACAGCCTGAGCAGACATTGTTTTGCTAGCAGAATTCTTGGATTAATAAAGGTGTACCAGTCAGCTCTCTGCTTGCGTTGATATAGCTTCAGCAGCAGCAGGAATTGTACCTTTGGAAACCTGTAACAGACAGGAAATTTTGCAGCCAGAGTCCTAGAGTTGGTGAAAGCCAATAAATCGGTGTTAACCCTAGCTTAAGATTTTTTGAAGGAAAAATAATCAGTGTCATTATTTACCTGTATTATATATATGAGTGATTCTGTACTGATGAGAGACTTTGTTGGTACAACTATACTACAAATCTTTTTCCATGGACACTTAAACAGAAGACAGTATTTATAACCACAGGTTTTGAGTTTAACAGCAGTTGCTAGTCAGCTATTTTCTGTTTGCTTTGAAAGTTCACAGCTTAAAGTGTTTAGAACAGCATGCTATCATAATACCAATATATTTAGACATTAAATTTAGTATTTAAAATAATCAGAAATGTGAAAGAGTATAAGGAGTGATGCTCTAATAAACATACAGTCAAGTCTCAATACCTAGCCTTGTCACTAGATTTTGCTGTTGGTTGATCATTTTCTCTATTACAGCTGATAGTTTTGCTAATTAACAGGGAAGAAGTGTGGATTTCTTCTTATTAGACACTTCAGAGCCAGTATTAGGACTCCCACAGATAACAAAGGCATGGGATATGTATTTCCTGATAATTGCTGTATCAGTAAACTCTTCTTGATGTTGGCAATGCTTTAGCAGAACTAATGTGAAAACATCTTAAAAATACACAACTGCATCTTTAAGATCTTAATTATAGTGAGACAAAAGCTAAATGCTCCCTCCCTGGAGGTGTTCAAGGCCAGGTTGGATGTGGCCTTGAGCAACCTGTTCTAGTGGAAGGTGTCTCTGCCTATGGCAGGGGTTGGAACTGGATGATCTTTGAGGTCCCTTCCAACCTAAACCATTCTATGATTCTAAATGCTGTGTTGAGCCAGCTGGACAGTACTGGCTTGTATCTAGTGATGCTGTGAATCAAGGTGAGCAGCTTGTCAAGCATAACATGTCAAACTGCCTTTTTCTTTGCTAAAGCAGAAGTGAAGCATGCTAGCAGGAACTCAGTGGAAGGCAAAGGTGCTGTCTGTCAAGGGAGTGAGATGCTGGCAGCCAGTTAATTGATAATATCTTACCTGTAAGTGAGGCAGCAACTCTGTTTTTGTTCTGTGGCTCTGTAGTAGTCAGGAGCTGGGACCTGATGTCTCAACACACTGGGACACCAGCCCCATGCCAGCCTGGTCTTCTGCATTAGCCATAGCGCATCTTTGTGCACCAGTACCGTGGGATGTTGATCTTAGTTTTACATAAAGAATAGAGGCCAAACTGGAAGCTGTTTTTTTCTTGGCCACTGATAAATGTAATAATCTGTTTTGTTGCTGGTAATGCTGAGATAAATGTAGCTCATGCTAATAAAATGCTTGCAGAGTGAGTCCTGTGCTCTTAATGGAATACAGAGGTGAAATAGCTGGTGTAATGATGAGATCTGCTTGCTATGTATCCGAAGTTATATTTGGGAATGCTGTTCTGGTATTACTCTTCTAATGGTGCTGGTGACAGTTGAGCTGGAGTTACAGAAATGAATTATGTTCTAAATTCTCATTTAAAAAACATTTAATCTCTGCAAGTGTTCTGATCAGAGGCTATTTCTGCAAATCCAAGTGTGGTGGTTTTGCCCCAGCTGGGGGCCAAATGCCAATCAGAGCCACTCTATCACTCCCCCTTTTAGATGGGCAAGGGAGAGGGGAAAATATAACAAAGGCCAGTTATAAGATAGAAGCAATTTAATAATGAAAACAAGCAAAAGCAACAGACCACACAGGAAGCAAGAGCAGAGAGAGATGTTAATCTCTACTTCCCATCAGCTGGACGATGTTTTGGTCTTGGAAGCAGGGCTCTCTATGCTTGATGGTTACTCCTGGAGAACAGATGCCATAGATGAATCTTCCCAAACTTTTCTTCTATTACCTCCTTCTTATATCTGAGATGATATTATATGCTATGGAATATCCCTTTGGCCAATCTGGATCACCTGGTTCGGCTGTGTCGTCTCAGCATCTTGGGGCAGTGAGATGTTGAGGGAAAAAAAAAAAACAAAAACCCTAGCCTGGGTGCTCAGCTACAGCAGTAGCCACAACACTGCTGCCTTATCAATGCTCAGCTACAGCACTGCAAAACACAGCATTAGAGGAGAATTAACCCCAGATCAGCCCAGCTCTAACCTACTACACAGAGGTATAAGGGAAAGATCCTTTGTTCTATCTTTGCAATGGCACCTAAAAGACATAAAAAGAAGTTGCAGTGTTGCTGTTACCCACAGGTGTGTACAGAACTGCACTTCAGATTGACCTTTTGTCTTTGATGCCTGTGCAACATTTTAATCAACACAAATGTACTTGATTTTCTTATCAGGTAGATTTACAGAGAGGGACCCTGTAACTCCAGCTTGGGGATTTCTTAGGTTGTTGTAATGTCACGAGATATTGTTTAATTAGGTGCGATATCCCGTGGAGGGGGGGTCCTGGTGCCCCTGAGGTTCTTTGGTTTCACGGTTGGCAGAAAACAAATGCACGAGTTGCTCAAAACGCCAGATAAACAGTTTAACAGTCAGAATTTAGGGAACAGAGAGCATACAAACGGAATAGACCCCAGCCGCGCCTACAAACCCGCGGGGGCTAAATGCTTGTCCCAGTTTTTCAAAGTTCCACACTCCATGGCTTTTAGGATGGTCTTTAGCAAACCATTGTAGCATTTGATCAGTCCACTCAATACCATGCTCTTTGAAGTGAGTGCCATTGTCTGATTGCATCTCTCTGGAGTTCTGTGTCTCTACATGATTTATCTCTCCAAACCAAGAATGGTGTTATGTGCAGTAGCATGTGGAACTGGATGTGTTTCCAGCCATCCAGTGCTTGCCTCTACCATCATTAGCACATGGGCCCACTGAGCTAAGAACAGTTCACCTCAGTGTTTCCAATCAAGATCAAGGTCACAGTTTGTGTCAACTTGAGAAATTTTAGCAGCTTGATGTGCCTCATGGTTGTGTTGTTGTTCCTCAGTGGCTTTGCTTTTAGGCATGTGTGCGTCTACATGCTGCCGGCACAGAGGAAGCATTGCAGCCAAACTCAATATGAGTAATAAAGCAAGTCCCAACTTTATTAGCGATCCAGAGCTCTTTTATACCCTGCCAGCCAGGGGGCGTTTGCCAATTGTCACAAGGTGATTGGTAAAGAGGATCATATGTGTAACCCCGCGATTGGTTATTGCTACAATTGTTGCAATAACAATGAGTTTGCAATCCTCTGAGAAAGTTCTGGTCAGCAGGAACTTTTCCTCCTCTGCATCTGTTTTCCCTCCTCCCAGTTCCGGCTGCACATACACTTCACAGGTGTTCCACTGTACTTCGTACTCTTGGCAGTGGATTGTTCACTGCCCCAATTCTGCTTCTCAGAGATATTCTGCAACACAGGGCAGTGGTGTAGTCATCCTCCATGGAGTTACTCAGGAACCATGTGGACCTGGCGCTTAGGAGCATGGTTTAGTGTTGACCCTTCAGTGGGGTTGAAGGTTGGACTGGATGATCTTGGAGGTCTCTTCCAACCGAATATATTCTGTGATTCTGTGTTAGGAAGCAGATACAGCTGGGAGAGGGAGAGTGTTTCACACTTAAGTACTGTTCCAAGCTTTTGACTTGACTCCTGAACACAACTGTCATTGCATTAGAAGTGGTTTAGGCAGCTGCCCTGTGGTATGTGTCTTTGAGTTGCAGAAAGATGTGGAAGTGCTTTCCATCACCTTTGTGTGTTTGGGTGAATTAGCCAAAAGGTGTATGTGCTGGCATATAAAAGTTAGCAGTGGGCTGTTCTCCTGGCAGTATCTCAGGGTTGAAATCGTGACACAGTTAATTCCGGTTACACTACTATACTACTACTATATACACTGACATTACTGTGAGGAGAGCTTTGTTCGCTTGGTCCCATAATTCAAGTCTTTCTTTTAGTCATGGTGGTTTCTATCTTCATTTCTTTTTCAGTGGTGGGATAGGAGTTATTCCAATCAATTTGGAAGGGGCACAGTGTGTTGGTTTGAGCTAATTGGAGAGTCTGAGTGAAAAATTAGACTATTGGCTGAGAGAGATAAACACAGTGTGTCACTTCACCGAGTTTTGCTGAGAAAGAAAAAAAATTGTTTTTAAGAACTGTTCTGAAAACAACCAGATTAGCAAAGGGCTTCTGACCATTCCGCGCGGCAGCTGCTTCTCCTTTGTCTCCTTTGTCTCTCTGTCTTTTAGCTAATTCAGAGTAAAATTACTAACTCCTTCCTGCCACTAATCTCTCTGACCGATCTACTTCAGCTTATCTGCAGCATCAACAGGTGGTGAGATAAGACTGGGGAAGGGGGGAAAGGTGGTAGGGGGGTTTGGTTACCCTCTCGTGGGGATTTTGGTCTCCGGGAGGGGTGTGGTGTCTGTATTACCTTTTTACTGTATATTTCTGTAAATATCTGTTATATCTTGTAAATACTTGCTTGTATATTGTGCATTGCTGTAAATATAAAGCTTCATTTATCAACTTCCAGTGTTTTTGAGTCCTAGCCAGGGTTTACAAAAGGTTGGGGGGGCAGGTAACTGCTCAACCACTACAGACAGGGATTTGGCTGTTGGGCACAAGGATGGTTTAATCACTTCACTGAAAATGGAGATTGAAATCTGGAAACACAGGGAGAAAGTTAACTCAGCCCTTCATACTTCCCAATCAATCAAGCTCAAGCTTTGATGTAGAGTTCATTACTTGGAACTTTTCTGAAATTCATAGCTCAGTAGCTTTTGCTTTTTTTTAGGCTTTGCTTATTCTTTGCAGATGATTTTAATGGGAAGGCTGCATTAACAGTCTGAAAAGGAGGAAAGAAAAAAAAAGCTTCAGTATATAGAGTGTTTTTTTTCAGAGGATCTTGAATTGTAATATTGAAGCCTAAAGAATAACAGAATGAAGTGTCTTAAAGATGTTATTTCAATAAGTGTAATTTAATACATTAAATGTGCTTAAATTGGTATATTTAATGTATCTAAAATGTTAATATGTATTAATTGTTGGATGCACTGGGTCCTACACAAGTAGATACAGAAATTCATATGAAAACAAATTAACCAACCTTCAAATACAGGCTCAGTGCAGTTCAATGCCTGTGGCATGTTGGCTGATAGATACCTAGATACTGATTGCAAAGTAACATATCAAATGTCGGTAAAAAGAAATTAGTTCCTTAAATATATCACAAAAGATATATGATCTCTGAAGATCATCTAGTCTGACTCAGAGATCAGGTCAGGAAAGCTAAAGCACAGCTGGAGTTGATTCTGGCTAGGGACATTAAAGGGAACAAGAAGAGTTTCTTCAGGTGTATCAGTGAGAAAAGGAGGACTAGGGAGAACGTGGGACCCCTTCAGAAGAGAAATGGAGAGCTGGCGACAGGGGACATGGATAAGGCTGAGGTGCTCAATGACTTCTTTGCCTCAGTCTGCAGCAGCAAGTGCTCCAGCCACGATGTCCAAATTCCAGAGGGCAAAAGTAAGGTCTGGAGGAGTGAAGACCTGCCCAGTGAAATTGAAGATCATGTTCGAGAGCACCTAAAGAACCTGAACGTGCACAAGTCCATGGGGCCTGATGAGATCCACCCACGGGTCCTGAGGGAACTGGCAGATGAAGTTGCCAAACTGTTGTCCATTGTATTTGAAAGGTCATGGCAGACTGGTGAGGTTCCTGCCGACTGGAAAAAGGCAAATATAACACCTATCTTCAAGAAGGGAAAAAAGGACGACCCTGGGAACTACAGACCAGTCAGCCTCACCTCTGTGCCTGGCAAGATCATGGAGCAGATCCTCCTCAAGGCTCTGCTAAGGCAGATGGAGAACAAAGCAGAGGTGCCTGATGCCAACCAGCATGGCTTCACCAAGGGCAAATCATGCCTAACAAATTTGGTGGCTTTCTATGATAAAGTCACAGCAGCGGTGGATAAGGGAAGGGCAACTGATGTCATCTACCTGGACCTGAGTAAGGCCTTTGACTCTGTCCCGCATGACACCCTGGTCACCAAGCTGGAAAAACATGGACTTGATGGGTGGACAACTCGCTGGATAAGGAATTGGCTGGATGGTCACACACAGAGTGGTGATCAAGGGCACAATGTCCACCTGGAGACCAGTGACAAGTGGCATCCCTCAGGGGTCAGTGCTGGGACCAGTGCTGTTTAAGATCTTTGTCAATGACATGGACAGAGGAATCGAGTGCACCCTCAGCAAGTTTGCAGATGACACCAAGCTGTGTGGCACAGTTGACTTGCTGACGGGCAGGGATGGCATCCAGAGGGACCTGGACAGGCTGGAGAGGTGGGCCTAGGCTAACCTCATGAAATTCAACAAGGCCAAGTGTAAGGTCCTGCACCTGGGTCGCTGCAATCTCAAGCACAAATACAGGCTGGATGGTGAGTGGCTGGAGGGCTATGGGTGCAATACCATGGACTGTGCTCATCGGTGATTTCAGTCTTGTGGAAAAACAGATAACACATTAAATGCTGCCTCCCTGCTCCTAGGTGGTGTGTTACTAAATATTTTGCAGGTATAGGTGCTCCTTGTAGATGGGGTGATAAGTGGTGGTGAGCACAGCTATGTGTCATGCTCTGTGCCAGGGAAAGTCTGTTGTGGTGTTGGATAAATAGACAAATTAGTGCCCAAGTCCTAGCCCTGTATGGCAGTTTGGCACTTGAGCGTTCCTAGTGTCTTTTTTTTTAAACAATAGTTGTACATCTGGAGTACTGTGTCCAGTTCTGGGCCCCTCAGTTCAAGAAGGACAGGGAACTGCTTGAGAGAGTCCAGCACAGAGTCACAAAAATGGTTAAGAGAGTGGAACATCTTCCTTACAAGGAGAGGCTGAGAGAGGTGGGGCTCTTTGGCTTGGAAAAGAGGAGACTGAGAGGTGACCTCATTCATCGTTATAAATATGTAAAGGGCAGGTGCCAAGAGGATGCAGCCAGGCTGTGCTTGGTGATGCCCAGTGATGGGACATGGGGCAATGGATGGAAGGTGAGGCATAGGAAGTTCCACGTAAACATGAGGAAAATTTTTTTCACTGTGAGTGTGACTGAACACTGGAACAGGCTGCCTAGGGCAGTTGTGTAGTTTCCCTCTCTTGAGATGTTCAGAACTCACTTGGATGTGATCCACTGAGATCTGGAATAGAAGATCCTGCTCTGGCGGGGGG
>VWZI01017191.1:42645-62571 GCA_013396835.1 Psilopogon haemacephalus | reverse complement strand
CTGGGACAAGAGGGATGTGGAGATGCTGCAGGTGTGCAGAGAAGGGCCCCGAGGATGCTCAGAGGGCTGCAGCAGCTCTGCTGTGAGCACAGCCTGAAAGAGTTGGGGCTGTGCAGGCTGCAGAAGAGGAGGCTCCCAGGGGACCTTCTGGTGGCTTTTCAGGATCTGAAGAAGGCTACAGAAAAGCTGTGGAGGGACTTTTTAGGCTCTCAGGGAGTGCCAGGACTAAGGGGAATGGAGCAAAGCTGGAGGTGAGGAGATTGAGGCTGGAGGTGAGGAGGAAGTTGTTGAGCATGAGAGTGGTGAGAGGCTGGAATGGGTTGCCCCTGCAGGGAGGTGTTTGGGGCCAGATCCCTGGAGGTGTTTTTGGCCAGGCTGGCAGAGGCTGTGGGCAGCCTGCTCTAGGGTAGGGTGTCCCTGGGCATGGCAGGGGGGTTGGGACTGGCTGATCCTTGTGGTCCCTTCCAACCCTGACTGATTCAATGATTCTTTTAACAGCTTCAACGCTCACAGCCTTTGCTTTCCCTGCTAGGCAGCAGTGAGTGATCAGCAGTTACTCTTGTGTGCTGATCTTGCAAGCCTAACAGGCTTTTTTTTATTTCCCCCCCCGTACTGCTGAGCAAATCCCAGATGGTTCCTATTGCTATTTGCCCTACATACTTATAAGGCTCCATTTCTATGGATAGAGCTGACTCGTGCAGCAAAAGATTTTCCAACCCGGAGTATTTGCCCTCAGAGCTCTGCGCTGTGCCTTTCGGGCGCGCACGCAAGGATTTGATTGATGCATTCATAATGCATTACGGAGCCATTCCCTTGGAAAGGACCTGATTGCACCAAAAAGACCAAAAAAAAAAAAAACCAACAAAAAAAAAACCCAAATAGAAACGTGTTTAATGTCACAATCAGCAAGTGTGCAGCTGGCACCAAGCTGTGTGGCACAGGAGACTTGCTAGAGGGCAGGGATCCATCCAGAGGGAGCTGCACAGGCTGCAGAGCTGTGCCCAGGACAACCTCAGGACATTCAACAAGGCCAAGTGTAAGGTCCTGCACCTGGGTGGGTGCAATCCCAAGCACAACTCCAGGCTGGGTAGGGAATGGCTGAGAGCAGCCCTGAGGAACAGGACCTGGGGGTCTGAGGTGGTGCAAAGCTGAAGATGAGGCTGCAGCGTGAGTGCAGCCCAGACAGCAACTGTGTGCTGGGCTGCAGCAAGAGCAGCTGTGGGCAGCAGGGCAAGGGAGGGGATTGTGCCCCTTGGCTCTGCTCTCCTCACACCCCACCTGCAGCACTGTCTGCAGCTCTGCAGCCCCCAGCACAAGAAGNGACAAGGTCTTGTAATGACAGGATGAGGAGGAATGGGTTTAAAGTGTCAGAGGGGAGATTGAAAGTGGATGTTAGGAGGAAGTTGTTTGCAGTGAGGGTGGTGAGACACTGGCACAGGTTGTCCATTGCAGAAGCTGCTGGCAAAGCATCCTTTGGATAAGGAGCATGACCCCATGGTGCCACTGCTCATCACAGGCAGTGCTGCAATGGAAATAGACACCGTAGAGGTTGACTGAGCAAGGTATTTCCAGAAGAATGGGATTAAAGTGGTGGAGGGGAGATTGAAAGTGGATGTTAGGATGAAGTTGTTTGCAGTGGGGGTGGTGAGACACTGGCACAGGTTGCCCAGGGAGGTTGTGGCTGCTCCCTCCCTGGAGGTTTTCAAGGCCAAATTGGATGAGGCCTTGGGTGACCTGTCCTAGTGGCACAGGGGAGTTGGAACTGGATGAGCTGTGAGCAAGTTGAACATCTTCCTCATGAGGAGAGCCTGAGGGAGTTGGGGCTTTTCAGCTTAGAGAGGAAGAGACTAAGAGGTGACCAATTTAATGTTTTTTAATACATGCAGGGTGAGTGGCAGGAGGCTGGAGCCAGGCTCTGCTGGGTGATGCCCAGTGCCAGGAGAAGGGGCAATGGGTGGGAGCTGAGGTATAGGAAGTTCCATGGGAACATGAGGAATTTTTTTCCCTGTGAGGGCAACAAAAACCTGGCACAGGCTTCCCAGGGAGGTTGTGGGGTCTCCCTCTGTGGTGATACTCCAGTGCTTCCTGGATGTGTTCCTGTGTGATCTGCTCTAGGTGCTGCTACTCCAGCAGGGGGGTTGGACTGGATGAGCTTTGAAGGTACCTTCCAGCACCTGACATTCTGTAATTCTGTTTGCAGGGAGATAATGTTTCTGGATTTATTACGCTGATTTAAGTTTTAAACACTCCAGTAAGAAGCTTCTTATGAGCTACAAGGGAATCAATAACAATTCTGGTTCACTTCAGGAAGTTTCTGATCTTGCTGCTGCAGAGGAGGCTTCTGGAAGTAGTTCAGCTCAAGATGTCAGAGTACATTGCCCACAGCAGCTTGCCCAGGGAGGTTGTAGAAGCCTCATCCCTGGCTGCTTTGTAAGGCCAGGTTGAATGTGGCTCTGTGCAACCTGCTCTAGGGTGAGGTGTCCCTGCTCATGGCAGGGGGTTGGAACTGGCTGATCTTTGAGGTCCCTTCCAACCCTGACAGTTCTTAGACTCTGCTGGACGTGCACAGCTTTCAGCTTCCCATTTTTCTTGCTAGGGCAAGGGCTGGAAGAATAAATTCTGTGCGTTTAGGCATTTGCATTTGAGCTGAGTGCCTAAAGGCTCCATTATGGAGATCTGGTCAGCACAGTCAGTGCCTGTGCATCCCATTCAGAGTCTAACTCTCGGCAAATCCAATTCTTTTTGAGAGGTTTTGACTGTATCAGGGAGTTAAACACCCTTGGACATGCTCAGGTTGCTGATAGATGCTGAATTCCAAACTAGGTACTCCAGGCCTCCCTGGGTGGTCCTGTGTAGCATCTGTTGTTGTCCCAGATTCCTTGTGCTCCTGCTCTGGCAGGGAGGTTGGGCTTTGGAGGTCACTTCCAACCCCTGACATTCTGTGATGCTATGAATAGCAGAGAGTCAAAGTGAGCTGGCTCAGCAGCCTGCCAAGCTGAGTCTTCAAGCTGGCCAGTGTAGAGGACTCTGCTGCTTCCCTTGGGAGATGATTCCAGTGTCTGCCTGCACTCATGAGGAAACATTTTCTTCTGGAGTGCAACAGGAATGTCTCCAACAGCAACTCTTCCCCATCAGCCTTTGTCAAAAGGGAGCCTCCATCCTCCTGGTGGCCACCCTTTGTGTGCTGGCCCATAGTGATGATGGCTCCTCTTAGTCTTCTCCAGGCTGAACAATGCCAGCTCTCAGCCTCTCCTCTCATGGCAGGGATCATTCTTATGGGCCCTTCTCGGGACACTTCTCAGCCTATCCACATCTTGGTTTTATGCAGCAGTGCCCAAAACTACTCATTGCTGGAGCGCTGCCTGAAGAGTGGCATAAAGACTTCTTTATCTCTGCTGGTGATGCCCATGTTGATGCAACCTGGTGTCCTTGTTGGCTTCATTTGCCACTGAAAGAGTCTTCTGCTGGAGTGAACAGACAACTTCTCCCTAATCAGAGTCCAACTTCCTTATTTTAGGAGAGAGGGAGAAAAAAAAAAAAAAGTTCTATTTTACATATGCATAAGACCAAACCCCTTCAAGAAGAGGCAAAACAGATGTGTGGTTGTCATGGAAGGCTAAATAGGTCTATTAGATGTCCTGGCTTGCCCCACCTTTCTGCTGATGGGGGAAAGAAGGGAAACAAAGGCTTAGGCCATTATGTCCCCTCCCAAAGTGATTAACAGGTACCCACAGGTATTTAGGTGCTTGTGAGCAAGTCCTGGGGTCACCTAATCTGGTCAGCTTGGCAAATGCCATTCTGACTGGTGAATATGTGCCCAAAGGAGCCCTTGCACTTGGGCAAGTAATAGAAATTGAGCTCTGGGGTGCTCTGAGCTGCCTCTGCCTCTCTGCTCTGCCTCAGTGTGTGCTTCCCTGCTCTACATTCTTCACCATGACAGAGGCCTGGGAATGGGTTGTCCAGGAGGGTGTTTGGGGCCACATCCCTGGAGGTGTTTTTGGCCAGGCTAGCAGAGGCTGTGGACAGCCTGCTCTAGGGTAGGATGTCCCTGGGCATGGCAGGGGGGTTGGAACTGGCTGATCTTCGTGGTCCCTTCCAACCCTGACTGATTCTGTGATTCCACAGACTGCTCAGCTTGGCCAACATGGCCTAGTCTGCCTCCTGCTTCAGACCAGCTTAGCCCTGATGTTTTGGGCTTGAATGACCTGGAAATTGAAGTGCCTCAAGTTTCCCAGGAGAAGGCATTAAGTGTGGTGATCAGTGCCACCCACATCCTGCTCTCTGTATACCTGCAAGACCTCTGCAAAGCTCCACACCAAGAGGAACCAGGATCAGGTCAGAGCTCATCTGCCTCTTTCCCAGCACCCTGCTAGAGCCTAGGAAGATCTGGAAGCCTCTCAAGGGCTATCAAGACGCTGAGCATCTCCAATACTGCCAACAAAGGAGCCAGGGACTAGCTCTGAATTCTACTCCACTGCTGTGAGTAGCACAGACTTTCCCTAGGGCTCCAGGCTGCCTATTTATAAGTGGGGCAAAGCCATTTTGTGGCTAAACTTCTCCCAGTATTCTGATTTTCCTAAATTACTAAATTGCCTGTAAGCATCCTTTTGATGGATTTTTCCCCAACCAACTTAGGACCCAAATTTAACTGCTTTGTACTTAGTTTGTGGACAGGGGTTTTGGGAAATAAAAATAACTCCATATTTTATAACGTCTGCCTTGTTAATTTGCCCACAATCAACTCAATTGTAGATTGCAGAGAGAAGGGGCAAGAGAAAGAACTACTAATTATGGTCCAGGGAAGCAGAGAATGAAACACCAAGCTGCACTGGTCTGTCCAAAATGCTTGATTGAAGCTAGAACCAGGTTTATCATGGTGACATCTTCCTTTACAGGCTGGCTTCTCTCCATGGATTGATCCTCCTGGCTACACTGTGCCTGTGGAAACACCCAGCCCAAGTCACACTGCAAGTTCACAGTGGAAAAAATGTTGACTTGAAGATAACTGAATGAACCATCAGAATTCCCCGGCCTAAGTTGGGATTGATGTTAACAGGCCCCATGGAGCAAGCCTTAGCCTGCTGAAGTGGAGAATCTCTTCCAAGGAAAATGGCATTTCATAAGTGTGGTAGTTATCCACTCCCCCACACACACTTTGATTAGTCACCCAGACTAGACTCAGCCAGCTGGAAGTTAAGGAATGAAGCTTTATATTCACAGCTCAGCACAATATACAGGCAGATAGTGACAATGTATTATGGATATTTACAGCTATATATAGTGAAAAGGCAATACAGAAACACCACAGCCCTCCCAGAGATCAGAGTCCCCAAGAGGGGTTCCCAACCACCCTTCCACCTTTCCCCCCACCACCCAATCTTATCCCAAGATGTGCCTTACATACCAGGTAAGCAGGGAAGATCAGCCAGGGAGGATTATGAGCAGGAATTTGTTAGTTGGGTTACAGAGATGCATCTGGAAGGCAGAGAAAATGGAGAGACCAACAGCCCAGAGCAGCTCTGTCTTATCTATGTTTGGGTTCTTACTTGTGTAGTGATCAGCAAACCTCTGAGCAAAGGAGACATCATCAATGGCTTCCTTTCTCAGCTTATAATTTAATTTCTCTTAGTCAAATATGCCAATTCCCCTCAAAGAGGCAGGCTATGGCAGCCTGAATTTAGGCAAGAGGCTTTCCCCAAGCTACAATCAAGAGAACAGAATAGAAATGGCCAGGTTGGAAGAGACCTCCAAACTCACCCAGCCCTATCCAATCAACTAGACCATGGCACTAAGTGCTCCAACCAGTCCTTTCTTGAACACCTCCAGGGATGGGGACTCCACCACCTCCCTGGGCAGCCCATTCCAATGCCAGTCACTCTCTCTGGAAAGAGCTGCCTCCTAACATCCAGCCTGAACCTCCCCTGACACAGCTTGAGGCTGTGTCCTCTTGGTCTGTCCCTGGTTGCCTGGGAGAAGAGACCAACCCCACCTGGCTACAGCCTCCCTTTAGGTAGTTGTAGCCAGCAATGAGGTCTCTAATTGGCTTCATTAAGCCCCTAACATTTGGTGCTGTTACTGCTTTGGAATTTCAAGTCACAAGCCTCTGAATCTCACAGGCTGCAGAAGAGTGCTGGAAAACAGACTCCCAGAGGGTGGGGTTTGACTTGTGCAGTAACTTCAGACCTTCACTCCCCTAGCAACAAAACCATCTCTTTCCCAACCAAGCCACAGAGCACCTAAAGAATTACAGCCATAATGCTGTGAAATGAGGATGCTTAGGCCATGTGAAGATGAGCACAGCTTGAAGCAAAAGCACACGAGGCTTGAAAGGACAATTTATAAACCCCCCTGGCTGCCAAGCAGCTTCCTAAAGCACAACCCTGAACCCCATCACAGTCATCTGCTGCCCTGACCTGGCCTCACACAGTCAGGGTCTTACCTTGCACTGAACAAAGCCACTTGGAGCTCAGGTACAAACCAAAGCAGAGCTGCAGCCACTCTGAGACATCAAAGAGTGCCAAGGAGGCTGCAGTTTGATTCCATTGCCCTTGTTAGGCATCCTCAGGCATTTCCTCCATGCTCAATGGATGCTCCTCAAAGCCTTCCAAGAATTCCTTCGTGCCCTTTGCAGTCACACAAGCAAGCAAAAAAAACAACAGGCAAAGAGAGAGGAGCTCAGCCTAAGCAAGGAGCCCCAACCAGCACCCATGTGAGGGGGGTTAAATTGTCCATCAAGCCTACTCCTACATAACCAGGGGGGCCACCAGGCCCCCCTGGCCTTTGATCCCCTCCACCACTCACCCAGGGTGCACCAGAGGCACTCACCTGAAATGCTGGGAGGAGGATCCCTCTGCCCAGTTGGGCAAGCTTGGGGCTTCTGTTCTCCCTGGGGCCCATTATAAAGGGGAGTGGGCAGGGAGGGCAAAGTGCTCACAGCTGGGCTGGGAGGAGACTCCCACAGCCCCCAGGTGCTCTGTGCCATGAGGCTCTGTAGCCTTGCTGCTTCAAGCTCTCAGCCCCTCCTTTGGGGCTGCCTCTGCTGCTGTCCCTGTTCCCCAGAGTGGTTTGTGCCCCCTCTTTTGGCATGGTTTGGCTCCTCCTGAAGTCTGATTTGCTTGGCATTGACATTAGAGACCTATTTGTGTAGGTGACCTGTGCTAAGTCTATCTGCTGCTGTGGAGATGATGAGTTCATTTAGCTGATGAGCAGCTGTGCTGATGTGTAACAGCAGACACCTGCTTGAGTGCTGCTGTCATTAGCTGCAGCACAGTCACAGAAGCACAGAACAGATCCTACAGCCTGCTCCAAGAGTTCTCCAAGCTGATCCAGTCCAACCCTCAACTCAGCACTGAAAGCTCAATGTCTTGAGGTTGGCCTGGGCACACCTCTGCAGCTCCCTCTGGATGGATCCCTGCCCTCTAGCAAGTCTCCTGTGCCACACAGCTTGGTGCCAGCTGCACTCTTGCTGAGGCTGCTCTGATTCCACTGTCCATGTTTCTGACATCCAATCCATCCCACGACCCAGCACTGAAGGCTCAACACCAAACCATGTCCCCAGGTGCCAGCTCCACAGGCTGCTAAACACCTCCAGGGATGGTGACTCCAGCACTGCCCTGGGCAGACCATCCCAGTGCTGGAGAAACATCTCTGGGAAGAAATGTTTCCTAACATCCAGTCTGAAACCTTCCCTGGTGCCCATTGAATCCATTTCCTCTGGGCCTGTCTCTTGTCACCAAGAACCAGAGGCTGCCCCTTCCTTGCTCCAACTTCCATTCTGGGAGCTGTAGAGAGCAATGAGCTCTGCCCTCAGCTTCCTCTACTCCAGGCTGGACACCCTCAGCTCCCTCTGCCCCTCCTCATAGCCCTGTTTGTCGAGGTTCTTCTCCAGCCTCCTTGTCCTGCTCTGGACACACACAGGAACACATCCAGGCAGCTCTGCAATATCTCCAGAGAGGGAGACTCCACAACACCCCTGGGCAGCCTGTGCCAGGCTTCTGTCACCCTCACATAGAAAACATTTTCCTCCTGTTTCCATGAAGCTTCCTATGCCTCAGCTCCCACCCATTGCCCCTTGGCCTGGCACTGGGCATCACCCAGCAGAGTCTTGCTCCAGCCTCCTGCCACTCACATTTACATCTTTAGAACCATTCCTGAGGTCCCCCCTCAGGCTCCTCCTCTCCCAGCAGCACAGCCCCAGCTCCCTCAGGCTCTCTTCATAAGGAAGATCTTCCACTCCCTTCAGCATCTTTGTAGCTCTGCACTGGACTGTTTCAAGCAGTTCCCTGAGGTCCCTGTGAACAGAGAGGCCCAGAACTGGACACAATATTCCAGCTGCAACCTGAGCAGTGCAGAGGAGAAGGGGGGGAGAACCTCTGTGGACCTCCTAACCACAGCCCTTCTAACCCATCCCAGGATTCCATTGGTCTTCTTGGCTGCCAGAACACATTGCTGGCTCATGCTCAACCTCCCATCCACCAAGACCCCCAGGTCCTTTTTCCCCTTCATAGAATAGTATAGAATAGAGTCATAGAATGGTTTAGGTTGGAAGGGACCTCAAAGCTCATCCAGTTCCAACTCCCCTGTGCCATAGGCAGGGACACCTCCCACTAGAACAGGTCACCCAAGGCCTCATATAGGCCTCATATAGAATAGAATGGAATGGAATGGAACAGAATAGAATAGAATAGAATAGAATAGAATAGAATAGAATAGAATAGAATAGAATAGAATAGAATAGAATAGAATAGAATAGAATAGAATAGGATAGGATAGGATAGGATAGGATAGGATAGAATCAGCCAGGTTGGAAGAGACCTCCAAGATCATCCAGTTCAACCGATCACCCAGCCCTATCCATCAGGTCAGTCCCCAACCTTAGGATGTCAGGTAGTGATAGAACTGGGGGGAATGGAGCCAACCTGGAAATTGGTAGGTTCAGACTGGATGTTAGGAAGAAGTTCTTCATTGTGAGGGTGGTGAGAGGCTGGAATGGGTTGCCCCTGCAGGGAGGTGTTTGGGGCCAGATCCCTGGAGGTGTTTTTGGCCAGGCTGGCAGAGGCTGTGGGCAGCCTGCTCTAGGGTAGGGTGTCCCTGGGCATGGCAGTGGGGTTGGAACTGGCTGATCCTTGTGGTCCCTTCCAACCCTGACTGATTCGATAATTTTATGAGAGAAACTCCCACTCATGCAGCCACATCTCTTTTAGCAAGCACAGTAAATCTGAGCTGCTTTCAGCGTGTTGCATCTCCCTGTCCTTCAAGCCTCAGGACACCAACGTGCCTCAGTTCTCCAAAGATACATGAAAGCAGAGTCACTGACTCTTCCCAGCAAGAGTGATTGGCATTGAAATGGGCTGCCCGTGGAGGTGGTGGAGTCCCCATCCCTGGAGGTGTATAAAAGGAGACTGCATGAGGCACTTGGTGCCATGGGTTAGTTAATTAGAAAGTGTTAAGTGATAAACCCCAGAGGTCTTTTCCAGCCTGGGTAATTCTGTGATTCATAGAACAGACTCATAGAAGTGTAAATGGTTTAGGTTGGAAGGGAGCTCAAAGCTCAGTCAGCTCCACCCACCCTGTGCCATAGGCAGGGACACCTCCCACTAGAACAGGTCACTCAAGGCTTTGAACATCTCCAGGGAAGGAGTAGCCACACTCAAGCAGGTGTCTGCTGTTACACATCAGCAAACTGAACTCATCACCTCCACAGCAGCAGATAGACTTAGCACAGGTCACCTACACAAATAGATCTCCAATGTCAATGCCAAGCAAATCAGACTTCAGGAGGAGCCAAACCATGCCAAAAGAGGGGACACAAACCACTCTGGGGAACAGGGACAGCAGCAGAGGCAGCCCCAAAGGAGGGGCTGAGAGCTTGAAGCAGCAAGGCTACAGAGCCTCATGGCACAGAGCACCTGGGGGCTGTGGGAGTCTCCTCCCAGCCCAGCTGTGAGCACTTTGCCCTCCCTGCCCACTCCCCTTTATAATGGGCCCCAGGGAGAGCAGAAGCCCCAAGCTTGCCCAACTGGGCAGAGGGATCCTCCTCCCAGCATTTCAGGTGAGTGCCTCTGGTGCACCCTGGGTGAGTGGTGGAGGGGATCAAAGGCCAGGGGGGCCTGGTGGCCCCCCTGGTTATGTAGGAGTAGGCTTGATGGACAATTTAACCCCCCTCACATGGGTGCTGGTTGGGGCTCCTTGCTTAGGCTGAGCTCCTCTCTCTTTGCCTGTTGTTTTTTTTGCTTGCTTGTGTGACTGCAAAGGGCAGGAAGGAATTCTTGGAAGGCTTTGAGGAGCATCCATTGAGCATGGAGGAAATGCCTGAGGATGCCTAACAAGGGCAATGGAATCAAACTGCAGCCTCCTTGGCACTCTTTGATGTCTCAGAGTGGCTGCAGCTCTGCTTTGGTTTGTACCTGAGCTCCAAGTGGCTTTGTTCAGTGCAAGGTAAGACCCTGACTGTGTGAGGCCAGGTCAGGGCAGCAGATGACTGTGATGGGGTTCAGGGTTGTGCTTTAGGAAGCTGCTTGGCAGCCAGGGGGGTTTATAAATTGTCCTTTCAAGCCTCGTGTGCTTTTGCTTCAAGCTGTGCTCATCTTCACATGGCCTAAGCATCCTCATTTCACAGCATTATGGCTGTAATTCTTTAGGTGCTCTGTGGCTTGGTTGGGAAAGAGATGGTTTTGTTGCTAGGGGAGTGAAGGTCTGAAGTTACTGCACAAGTCAAACCCCACCCTCTGGGAGTCTGTTTTCCAGCACTCTTCTGCAGCCTGTGAGATTCAGAGCCTTGTGGCTTGAAATTCCAAAGGAGTAGCAGCATCCAAATGTTAAGTGCTTAATGAAGCCAAGTAGTGAAGATCTCCTCTTGGCTGCAGCCTGGGGAAAGCCTCCTGCCTAAATTCAGGCTGGCAGGGTGTGCTGGTTTGAGGGGAATTGGAGTATTTAATAAGGGGAATTGGATTATAGGCTGAGAAAGGAAACCATTGATGATGTCTACTGAACTCACAGGTTTGCTGACAGATACAGAAGGATGAAGCCAAACCATAGATGAGGCAGAGGTGCTCTGGGCTGTTGGTCCCTCCCTTTCCCTGCTTTCCAGCTGGATCTGTGTAACTCACCCTCCCTGATCTTCCTTGCTTACCTGGCGTGTAAGACAGATACTGAGATAAGATTGGGTGATGGGGGGAGGGTAGAAGGGTGGTTGGGAACCCCTCTTGGGAACTCTGATCTCTGGGAGGGCTGCAGTGCTTCTGTATTACCTTTTTACTGTATGTACCTGTAAAATATTGTAAATATCTGCTTGTGTATTCTGCAAAGCTCTACATATAAAGCTTCATTCCTTGGGAAAGAGACTTGTTGCCAGTGGGGTGAAGGTCTAGAAGTCCTGCACAGGTCATACCCCATGCTCTAGGAGTCTGTTTTCCAGCACTCTTCTGCAGCCTGTGAGATTCAGAGGCTTGTGGCTTAAATTTCTAAAAAAGTAACAGCACCAAATGTTAGGTGCTTAATGAAGCCAAGTAGAGAAGGTCTTCTCTTGGCTGCAGCCTGGGAAAAACCTCCTGCCTAAATTCAGGCTGGCAGGGTGTGCTGGTTTGAGGGGAATTGGAGTATTTAATAAGAGGAATTAGTTTATAGGCTGAGAAAGGAAACCATTGATGATGTCTACTGAACTCATAGGTTTGCTGGCTGATACAAAAGGAAGAACCCAAACATAGATGAGACAGAGATGCCCTGGTCTGGGCTGTTGGTCCCTCCCTTTCCCTGCTTTCCAGCTGGATCTGTGTAACTCACCCTCCCTGATCTTCCTTGCTTACCTGGCATGTAAGACAGATACTGAGATAAGATTGGGTGATGGGAGGAGGGTAGAAGGGTGGTAAAGCTTCATTCCTTGGGAAAGAGACTTGTTGCTAGTGGGGTGAAGGTCTAGAAGTCCTGCACAGGTCATACCCCATGCTCTAGGAGTCTGTTTTCCAGCACTCTTCTGCAGCCTGTGAGATTCAGAGGCTTGTGGCTTAAATTTCTAAAGGAGTAGCAGCACCACATGTTAGGTGCTTAATGAAGCCAAGTAGAGACCTCATTGCTGGCTACAACTACCTAAAGGGAGTCTGTAGCCAGGTGGGGTTGGTCTCATCTCCCAGGCAACCAGGGACAGAACAAGAGAACACCAACACCAAACGTGAGGTTGTTACCAAATCCAACTAGAGAAGTTATTCTCTTGGCTGTGGCCTGGGGAAAGCCTTCAGCCTAAATTCAGGCAGCCATAGTGTGCTGGTTTGAGGGGAATTGGAATATTTAGTAAGAGGAATTAGTTTATAGGCTGAGAAAGGAAAGCATTGATGATGTCTGCTCCACTCCCAGGTTTGCTGACAGATAAAAAAGGAAGAACCCAAACATAGATGAGACAGAGCTGCTGTGGTCTGAGCTCTGGGCTGTTGGTTTCTCCCTTTCCCTGTCTTCCAACTGGATTTGTGTAGCCCAACTAATCAGTTCCTGCTTCTGACTCAGAGGCTTGAGAATTAAAATTCCAAAGCAGTAACAGCACCAAATGTTAGGTGCTTAATGAAGCAAAGTAGGGAAGGTCTTCTCTTGGCTACAGCCTGGAGGAAGCCTCTTGCCTGAGTTCAGGCTGGCACAGGAAAATCCTTTTTCCTTAGAAGAGATTCTCCTCTTCTTCGTGCTAAGTCTTGTTCCAAGGGGCGTGGTAGAATCACTCTCAACTTAGGTAGGGGAAATTTGATGGTTCATTTAAGTGCCAAACCTCACTGAAACTTTTTAATGTCAGAGTATTTGAAATTCTGCCTCCTTTTGTGACAAGGAGTTGCTTGGCCCTTAATGGAAAGTGGAAACACTACAGAGAGAGAAAGGGATTCTGGGCTGCATCAGGAGAAGTGTGGGCAGCAGGGCCAGGGAGGTGATTCTCCTCCTCTAATCTGTCCTGCTGAGAGCCCACCTGGAGTAGTGCATCCAGTTCTGGAGCCCCTGGGACAAGAGGGATGTGGAGATGCTGGAGGTGTGCAGAGGAGGGCCCCGAGGATGCTGAGAGGGCTGCAGCAGCTCTGCTGTGAGCACAGCCTGAAAGAGTTGGGGCTGTGCAGGCTGGAGAAGAGGAGGCTCCCAGGGGACATTCTTGTGGCCTTCCAGGATCTGAAGGGGGCCTACAGAAAAGCTGGGGAGGGACTTTTTAGGCTCTGAANCCCTGAGCATGGCAGGAGGGTTGGAACTGGCTGATCCTTGTGGTCCCTTCCAACCCTGACTGATTCGATGATTCTAAGAGGGGATGGGTAGGGAACACTGCAAGCCTTTAATCACAAGGTGGCAGTGCACGGTCGCAAGTGAGGCAATGCTCCATGTTTCACGGGGAGCTAACTTCTGAAAAGCTCCCAAAAGCTTGGCTGCCAGTGCTTGAAAAAAAGGGAGACAAGGCAGAAAGGTCTTGCACATAATAGCAGAGACTGCCTTGTGAAGGGTAGGGTGTCCCTGCCCATGGCAGAGGGGTTGGAACTGGCTGATCCTTGTGGTCCCTTCCAACTCTGACTGATTTTATGACTCAGCATGAGAGTGGTGAGAGCCTGGAATGGGTTGTCCAAGGAGGAGGTGGAAGCCTCATCCCTGGAGGTATTTGCAGCCAGGCTGGATGAAGCTGTGGGCAGCCTGATCTAGGGTAGGGTGTCCCTGGGCATGGCAGGGGGGTTGGAACTGGCTGATCCTTGTGATCGCTTCCAACTCTGACTGATGCTATGATTCCAAGTTTGCTGTTCCCTGGAACTGCAGGAAATCTGCGCCTGGTCCTGAGGCTTATGACTTCTGTAAGAGATGTGAGTAAGCTCTTAGTGGCTCAGGAGCTGCTGCTTACCATCGTTTTGCTGTTTCCCTGCAGGCAGTGATGCCACCTGCTGAACGATCGTTGTACTCCTGTACTGTAACACCATCGGAGTCACCAGTCCCACACCAGACAGGATTTGTCCTGGTAGCAAAGAAAGAAATTAAATTCTCCTATCAGAAGAGTAATATGTGTGGTTCTGCAGCCCCCCAGCACAAGGAGGACATGGAAATGTTGGAGCCAGTGCAGAGGATGCCACCAAGATGGGGTCTGGGCTACAGCAGCTCTGCTGTGAGGACAGACTGAGAGAGTTGGGGCTCTGAGAGTCTGAAATCATCTCTCCCTTGTTTAAATCAACGAAGATAAGGATTGCCTTTGTTTCCTACCCAAACTCAGACAATGTTCCTGACTGAATGCTTAGAGACAGAATCTTCATTTTGTTTCTCAGGTGGCAGGTTTTAGAGCAGGTTACAAAGGGATCTCTCTAACATTGCTGTTTTTCAGCATACTCAGAATCATAGAATCAGTCAGGGTTGGAAGGGAGCACAAGGATCAGCCAGTTCCAACCCCCCTGCCATGCCCAGGGACACCCTACCCTAGAGCAGGCTGCCCACAGCCTCTGCCAGCCTGGCCAAAAACACCTCCAGGGATCTGGCCCCAAACACCTCCCTGGGCAACTCATTCCAGGCTCTCATGCTCAACAACTTCCTCCTCATATCCAGGCTCAATCTCCCCACCTCCAGCTTTGCTCCATTCCCCTTAGTTCTGCCACTCCCTGATAGCCTAAAAAGTCCCTCTCCAGCTTTATTGTAACCCCCTGCAGTTCCTGGAAGGTCCCCTGGGAGCCTCCTCTTCTCCAGCCTGCACAGCCCCAACCTTTCAGTCTGTCTTCACAGCAGAGCTGCTGCAGCCCTCTCAGCATCTTTGTGCCCTTTCTCTGTACACCTCCAGCATGTCCACATCCCTCTTGTCCCAGGGGCTCCAGAACTGAATGCAGTATTCCAGGTGGGGAATCTCCAGAGATGCATTACCTTTGTTGCCATCCTAATTCAGCCTGGGGTCCTTGTCAAACCCTCTGGCGTGTAAATACCATGGGTTTGAGACTTTCCCAGAATTCATAGAATCATGAAGTAGTTTAGGTTGGAAGAGACCTCAAAGATCATCCAGTTCCAACCCCCCTGTGCCATAGGCAGGGACACCTCCCACTAGGTCAAGTTGCCCAAGACCATCCTGGCTTGAATGCCCAGAATATAGGATCATGATTCTATGATCTGTATGCCTGGCATCAGCTCCCCTCAAAGAGAAAAGGCTCATGGAATATGTGTATTCAGGGTGTGAACAGGTAGGCAGCATAGGAAGGGGCCAGAGACCCTCCCTGCTGCTGTAACCAGAACCTTGCAAATGCATGAGGATGCACAGGAAGATTCCCTGGGGAGCTGCACCTGGACATGGATCTAAGGCTGGGAGTGGAAAATAAGAACTCTACAGAAGACCTGAGAAATGCCTGCCAAGAGGAAGAACTCAAGGAACAATTCTGGAGATGTTGAAGGCCAGGTTGGATGAGGCTTTGAGTGATTCTAGTGGGAGGTGTCCCTGCCTATGGCACAGGGGGGGTTGGAACTGGATGATCTTTGAGCTCACTTCCAGCCTAAACCATTCTGTGAACTCCATGAGAACAACTCCAGAAGAAGAACTCTATGGAACATCCCTGGATTTTGCACACCTTTCTCTCCCCTATCTCTGTTTGATGGTGATATAATCCCTGTTCTTTTTTTCCCTCCATGCTCTATTTCTCTTCATTATTCTCTCTGTTCCTTCCCCCCACCATTTTGTTCAACTTTATCCCTTAATAAACAGATTTGAGGTGATATTTGGTCTTGCTTGCACCTTAATTTTGTGACATGGGAATCTATAACAAATACCTCTGTCCAGAGGAGCAAGATTTGTTCTTAATCTCTACCTTCTGGACCCTGACAGGCTCTGCAGCCTGGAGAAGAGAATGCTTCCAGGAGACCTTGGAGTGGCCTTCCAGGATCTGAGAGGGTCCTGCTGGGGAGGGACAGTTGACAAGGTCCTGTAATGTCAGGATGAGGAGGAATGGGTTTAAAATGGCAGAAGGGAGATTTAAATGGGATGTTAGGAGGAAGTTGTTTGCAGTGAGGGTGGTGAGACACTGGCACAGGTTGCCCAGGGAGGTTGTGGCTGCTCCCTCCCTGGAGGTATTGAAGGCCAAGTTGGATGAATCCTTGAGCATTCTGATCTAGTGGGAGGTGTCCCTGCTTATGGCACAGGGAGGTTGGAATGGATGAGCATTGAGATCTCTTCCAACCTAAACCATTCTATGGTCTGAAGTGGACTACAGAAGGGCTGGGGAGGGACTATTTACAAGGGGAATATGAGGAGTAATGGGATTAAACTGGCAGAAGGGAGATTGAAAGTGGATGTTAGGAGGAAGTTCTTCACAGTGAGGGTGGTGAGACACTGGCACAGGTTGCCCAGGAAGGTTGTGGCTGCTCCCTCCCTGGAGGTGTTCAAGGCCAGGCTGGATGAGGCCTTGAGTGTTCTGATCTAGTGGGAGGTGTCCCTGCCTATGGCACAGGGGGGTTGGAACTGGCTGAGCTTTGAGGTCTCTTCCAACCTAAACCTTTCTATGAATATGTTCATTGGTGATCTGGATGAGGTGATTGAGTAATTTTCCAGAAGACACCAAGTTGGGAGCATGTATTGACCTGTCAGAGGGCAGAAGAGCTCTGCAGAGGGACTTGGACAGTCTGCACAGATGGGCACAGTCCAATACCAGGAGTTTCAACAAGTCCAAGTGCCAGGTTCTGCATTTTGGCCACAACAACCCTAGGCAGTGTACAGGCTGGGGACAGAGCAGCCAGGCAGAGAGGGACCTGGGGCTGCTGGGAGATAGAAGCGCCCAGGGAGGTGGTGGAATCACCCATCCTTGGAGATGTTCAAGCAAAACCTGGATGGGGCACTTAGTGCCATTGGCTAGTTGACTGGATAGGGCTGGGAGATAGGCTGGACTGGATGAGCTTGGAGGTCTCTTCCAACCTGGTTGATTGGACTGGATGAGCTTGGAAGTCTCTTCCAACCTGCCCGATTCTATGATTTGAACACAACCAGCCCATAGCTCTACATTTCAATTAAGGCAATCAGACTTTGAATGAGGAGAAATGACTACACGTTGGAAAGTGCTACCTAAGCAAGTACCCTGCAATTTTGGTATTGATAAATTTGAAAGAACAGGAAAAAAAACAACAGCAAACAAACAAACAAACAAAAAAAAAAAAAAAACAACCCAGGGAGGTGGTGGAGTCCTCATCCCTGGAGGTGTTCAAGCAAAACCTGGATGAGGCACTTAGTGCAATGGTCTAGTTGACTGGATAGGGATGGCAGATAGGCTGGACTGGATGAGCTTGGATCTCTTTTCCAACCTGGTTGATTGGACTGGGTGAGCTTGGAGATGTCTTCCAACCTGGTTGATTGGACTGGATGAGCTTGTAGGTCTCTTCCAACCTAATTGATTTGATTGGATGAGCTTGGAGGTTTCTTCCAACCTGGTTGAATGGACTGGGTGAGCTTGGAGGTCTCTTCCAGCCTGCCCAATTCTATGATTTGAACACAACCAGTCTATAACTCTACATTTCAATTAAGGCAGTCAGACCTTAACTGAGAAGAAATGACTGCATGTTGGAAAGTGCTACCTAAGCAAGTAGACAGAATGGCAGCTCAGGGTAAGTTTCCAGAGCAACGATTTGGAGAGAAAAATCAAATCACCCTCCTCAGATTTCCTACACTAATGAATTAGCCAGAAAATGAAAGGAAGTGGTTTGATTTTCAGTTGAGATGTCGATAAGGATGAATATGGTGCCCTGCAATTTTGGTATTGATAAATTTGAAAGAAAAGGGGAAAAAAAAAAAAACAGGGAGGTGGTGGAGTCCCCATCCCTGGAGGCATTCAAGCAAAACCTGGATGGGGCACTTAGTGCCATGGTCTATTTGCCTGGATAGGACTGGGGTGGATAGGCTGGACTGGATGAGCTTGGAAGTATCTTCCAACCTGGCTGACTGGACTGGATGAGCTTAAAGGTCTCTTCCAACCTGGTTGATTGGACTGGATGAGCTTGGAGGTTTCTTCCAACGTGGTTGATTGGACTGGATGAGCTTGGAGGTCTCTTCCAACATGGTTGATTGGACTGGATGAGCTTGGAGGTCTCTTCCAACCTGGTTGATTGGACTGGATAAGCTTGGAGGTCTCTTCCAACCTGATTGATTTGATTGGATGAGCTTGGAGGTGTCTTCCAACCTGGTTGATTGGACTGGATGGGCTTGGAGGTCTCTTCCAGCCTGCCCAATTCTATGATTCTATGATTTGAACACAACCAGTCTATAACTCTACATTTCAATTAAGGCAGTCAGACCTTAACTGAGAAGAAATGACTGCATGTTGGAAAGTGCTACCTAAGCAAGTAGACAGAATGGCAGCTCAGGGTAAGTTCAGTGCCATGGTTTAGTTAATTAGAAGGCTTAGGTGAAAGGTTGGATGACCTCAAAGGTCTTTTCCAAGCTGGTTAACTCTGTGATTTTTCACTGTTGCTTTTAATGTCTTGAAAAAGTAACCACAAACAGGCGCCCAAAACGTGAGGGAAAAGTCTTTGAGTGAGAGAATCAGAGCAGCAAATCTGCTCAGATTATCAAAACGAAACCGAGAAGTGCCTCTCTAAAGATTAAGTAGGAAGCCTATCAGGAGGAAAAAAGAACAACTGAGGTCTTGTTCACACGGAAGAAAGTCACGAGAGGAAAGAGCCTGGTTGGTTTCTCTGGCATTCGAGCCCCTGAATGAATAACTTCCCGACTTCTGTGGCAGCATTTCTTCTTTTTCAGTGCAGCTGATCTTTGATTTGCAAATCCCAGGGCTCTGAAGGATGCTGTGGTGCAGTGGTTTGAATCAGAACAAAAAAAAAATGCTGAACCAGAGGCTTAGCCTATTTCTACTTTCCCAAAGCAGTAGTAGGGGGAAAGGAAGGCAAAAAAAAAGCAGGATTGAGAGACACACAAACACAAAAAAAAAAGAGGTAAGAATAGAGTTTACTGAAGGAAATCAGAGCAGCACGGCACAAAAAGCTTAGCTCCCTTAGCCTGTTTGCAGAATCACAGAATTAACCAGCTTGGAAAAGATCTTCAAGATCTTTTCAGCCTGGAGAAGAGAAGGCTTCCAGGAGACCTTATAGCAGCCTACCAGTATCTGAGGGGGGTCTACAGGAGGGCTGGGGAGGGACTGTTCACAAGGTCTTGTAATGACAGAACAAGGGGGAATGGGTTCAAACTGGCAGAGGGGAGATTTAAATGGGATGTTAGGAAGAAATTCTTCCCAGTGAGGGTGGTGAGACACTGGCACAGGTTGCCCAGGGAGGTTGTGGCTGCTCCCTCCCTGGAGGTGTTGAAGGCCAGGCTGGATGAGGTCTTGAGCGACCTGTTCTAGTGGGAGGTGTCCCTGCCTATGGCACAGGGGCGTTGGAACTGGATGATCTTTAAGGTCTCTTCCAACCTAAACCATTCTATGATTCTATCATTGAGTCCAACCTTTTACCTAAGACCTTCTAACTAACTAAACTGTGGCACTAAGTGCCTCATCCAGCCTCCTATTTTAAACACCTCCAGGGATGGTGGCTCCACCACTTCCCTGAGCAGCCCATTCCAATGCCAATCACTCTGTCTCTCGTTCAGAACATGAATGAAGACAAGGGGAAATGGGTTTAAAGTGGCAGGGGGGGAGATTCAGACTGGATGTTAGGAGGAAGTTAGGAGAAGAGAAGGTTTCCAGGAAACCTTATAGGAGCCTTCCATGTTCTGAAGGGGCTACAGGAGGGCTGGGGAAGGACTATTGACAAGGTCTTGCAATGACAGGATGAGGAGGGATGGGTTTAAAGTGTCAGAGGGGAGATTGAAACTGGATGTCAGGAGGAATTTCTTCACAGTGAGGGTGGTGAGACACTGGAACAGGTTGCTCAGGGAGGTTGTGGCTGCTCCAGCCCTGGAGGTGTTCAAGGCCATGTTGGATGAGGCCTTGAGCCACCTATTCTAGTGGGAGGTGTCCCTGCCTATGG
>VWZI01017191.1:20586-33220 GCA_013396835.1 Psilopogon haemacephalus | reverse complement strand
TTCTATGATTCTGTGATTCCAGGATGCCATTATTCTATGATTCTGTGATTCCATGATGCCATTATTCTATGATTCTGTGATTCCAGGATACCATTATTCTATGATTCTGTGATTCCAGGATGCCATTTTTCTATGATTCTGTGATTCCAGGATGCAATTTTTCTATGATTCTGTGATTCCATGATGGCATTATTCTATGATTCTATGATTCCATGATGCCATTATTCTATGATTCTGTAATTCCAGGATGCCATTATTCTATGATTCTGTGATTCCAGGATGCAATTTTTCTATGATTCTGTGATTCCAGGATACCATTATTCTATGATTCCATGTTTCCCTGATTTAATGATTCTATGATTCCAAGACTCCATGACTCTATAATTCCACGATTCGATGATTCCATGATTCCAATGCCTTTACTTTCTTTAAGAGCCTTAACTTTTTTGGACAATTGTGGAGACCAAAAATAATTTCCTTCTGCACGTTGCTGCTTTACGTGCTGCCAAACGCTTTCACTTCCCTTAAAACAACAGCAGGGAAATCGTGGTGAAGCTGAAGACAAAAGGGCAGAGCTTTGTTTTTCACAGCAGTTCTGCTGGGTCAGGAATTCTTATTCCTGGAAAGTAAAACCTCTCCTGAAAGGGGAGGTTTTCCCATCTATGTGCCTCCCTCTAGAAGCACCGAGGTGCAGGAAGAATGAACTCTTAACGTGAAAGGAGGTTCTTGTTTCCTGTGGTTAGGCGTTTGCAGCCCAGCTAAGCCATTTATATCTCTCTGTGCTTGCACCAGGTGGTGCATGACTGAGATGTTTCCTTGAAAACTGCCTCCTTTCAGCTTACTCATCATCTTTTTTTTGTTGTTTTTTTAACTGAAAAAAAAAAAAACCCTAAAAAAAAAAGAGTTCCTGCCTCATCATCACAATAAAATTACTCACCATAAATCGGAGAGGTTTAGGCTAAAGCTGCCCACAGGTTGGCAGCTGCAGCATCATAGAATCACAGAATGGTTGAGGTTGGAAGGGAGCTCAAAGCTCAGCCAGTTTCAACCCCCCCTCTGCCATAGGCAAGGACACCTCACACTAGAACAGGTCACTCAAGGCTTCATCCAACCTGGTCCTGAACACCTCCAAGGAGATTGTGGAGCAAAGAAGCTCAGGCAGTTCCAACCCCCATGTGCCATAGGCAGGGACATCTCCCACTAGAACAGGTCCCTCAAGGCCTCATAGAACCATAGAATGGTGCAATGTTTAGGTTGGAAGGGACCTCAAAGCTCAGCCAGTTCCAAACCCCCTGTGCCATAGGCAGGGACATCTCCCACTAGAACAGGTCACTCAAGTCCTCATCCAACCTGACCTTGAACATCTCCAGGGAGGGAGCAGCCACAACCTCCCTGGGCAACCTGTGCCAGTGTCTCACCACCCTCACTGCAAACAACTTCCTCCTAACATCCACTTTCAATCCCCCCTCTGCCACTTTAAACCCTTTTTTTCTGGAAATACCTTGCTCGGTCAACACCCAGAGTGTCCATTTCCATTGCAGCACTGCCTGTGATGAGCAGTGGCACCATGGGGTCATGCTCCTTATCCAAAGGATGCTCTGCCAGCAGCTTCTTCTGCCCTGGGCAACCTGTGCCAGTGTCTCACCACCCTCACTGCAAACAACTTCCTCCTAACATCCACTTTCAATCTCCCCTCTGACACTTTCAACCCATTCCTCCTCATCCTGGCATTACAAGACCTTGTCAATATTCTCTCCCCAGCCCTCCTGTAGCCTCTTTCAGATCCTGGAAGGCTACTATAAGGTCTCCTGGAAGCCTTCTCTTCTGCAGGCTGAAAAGCTCCATCTCTCTCAGCCTGTCCTCACAGCAGAGCTGCTGCAGCCCTCTCAGCCTCTTGGTGGCCTCCTCTGCACTGGCTCCAACACTTCCGTGTCCTTCTTGTGTTGGGGGCTCCAGAACTGCACACAGTTTGGCCAGGCATGGCAGAAAGCACTATGCAAAGCCCAGAGATGGGTCCTCAAATCCCTTCACATCAGGCAGCCTGAGCACAGCTGTCACTGGAGCCTCTGCAACCATAAGCAGTGGTCAGATAAAGAAATGCAGAGCTGGAGCTGGGCGGAACTGGCTTTATGGATAGGCAAGGCAGCAAGAACAGCACAAAACCCCATCCTAAGACATGTAAACCACACTGTGTGTAATAAAAGCTGATTCGAGGTGGACTTGCAGATCTGTGAAGAAAGAGCAAGATGCAGAATGTTAAAACTGCTCCATGGAGCTCCTAGAGAGAGGAACAAGAGGCCATCAACACCAGTGCAGTATTTCTCCTTGCAACAGCCCTGGGCTGGGAGTGGATGTGAGGATGCTGAGAGAACTGGAGCACTGCCTGGGGAGGAGAGGCTGAGGCACCTGGGGCTGCTTAGTCTGCAGAGGAGAAGACTGAGAGGGGATTGAATCAATGTTTATAAATATCTGAGGGCTGGGGGTCAATAGTGGGGGCACAGGCTCTGCTCACTGCTCCCTGGGATAGGGCAAAGAGCAATGGATGGAAGCTGCAGCACAGGAGGTTGCAGCTCAACACAAGGGGGAACTTCTTGACTGGAAGGGTCCCAGAGCCCTGGCACAGGCTGCCCAGAAAGGTTGTGGAGTCTCCTTCTCTGGAGCCTTTGCAGACTCTGTCTGGATGTGTTGCTGTGTTCCCTGAGCTAGCTTGGATGGTCCTGCTGAGGCAGAGGGCTTGGACTGGATGATCTCTTTGGGTCTCTTCCAACCCCTGACATCCTGTGAGTCTGTGACTTGCCATACCTCTCCTTGCCCTCTAGTCTGAAGCCATCAGCATCAGAGCCCAGAGGAGCAGTGAAGGGCTGAACACATCACCAGGGAGAGGGATGACAGGTTGCCCAGGGAGGTTGTGGCTGCTCCTTCCCTGGTGTTCAAGGCCAGGTTGGATGAGGTCTTCAGCGACCTGTTCCAGTGGGAGGTGTCCCTGCCTATGGCACAGGGGGGTTGGAACTGGACGAGCTTTGAGCTCCCTTCCAACCTAAACCATTTTAAGATCTGAAGTGGGCTACAGGAGGGCTGGGGAGGGACTATTGACAAGGTCTAGTAATGAGAGGATGAGGAGGAATGGGTTTAAACTGGCAGAGGGGAGTTTGAAAGTAGATCTCAGGAGGAAGTTGTTTGCAGTGAGGGTGGTAAGACACTGGCACAGGTTTCCCAGGGAGGTTGTGGAGCACAGGAGCACAGAATGTGATTNGGAGGTGTCCCTGCCTATGGCACAGGGGGGTTGGAACTGGCTGAGCTTTGAGCTCCCTTCCAACCTAAAGCATTCTGTGATTCTCATCTATGATTCTGTAACAGCCAGGACCAAGTGTGTGTGGTCCTGGCAGAAAGAGAAGAGCAGCACATAGCAGCCACCTTGACTTGACAGCAGCTTTCTGAAGCACCTCAGAGTTTTAAGTGAACTGCTGAGCACCAGCTCTGGTTGTTTTTCAGGTGGAGCTTTGCAAACTCAACCTGGATCTGGCAGAAGCAATTGGTGGCTGTGCTTTCCCACAGCTGGAACGTATGACTCAAATCATTAGCACCTGAGTGTGAAGAAGAGGAAAAGGAGATTGTTTGGTTGCTGTTTTTCACTTCTTCATCATCAAAATCCCCCTGCTGAGGTGTGAGTCCAGCCCTGGAGCTCACCTCTCCCACCCACTTCCCAGGGACAGGGCATGTGTCCCGTTGGTGCCCATGGTTCATAGAATGCTTTAGATTGGAAGAGATCTCAAAGCTCAGCCAGTTCCAATCCCCCTGTGTCATTGGCAGGGACACCTCCCACTGGAACAGGTCACTCAAGGACTCATCCAACCTGGCCTTCAACATCTTCATGCAGGGAGCAGCCACAACCTCCCTGGGCAACCTGTGCCAGTGTCTCACCACCCTCACTGCAAACAACTTCCTCCTAACATCCCATCTGCCAGTTTAAACCCACTCCTCCTCATCCTCTCATTACAAGTCCTTGTCAATAGTCCCTCCTCAGCCCTCCTGGAGCCCCCTTCAGAACCTGCAAGGCTACTCCAAGGTCTCCTGGCAGCCTTCTCTTCTGCAGGCTGCAGAGCCCCAACTCTCTCAGTCTGTCCTCACAGCAGAGCTGCTGCAGCCCTCTCAGCATCTCGGTGGCCTCCTCTGCACTGGCTCCAACACTTCCATGTCCTTCTTGTGCTGGGGGCTGCAGAGCTGCAGACAGTGCTGCAGGTGGGGTGTGAGGAGAGCAGAGCCAAGGGGCAGAATCCCCTCCCTTGCCCTGCTGCCCACAGCTGCTCTTGCTGCAGCCCAGCACACAGTTGGCTCATGCTAGGCACTATGCAAACATGAGGATGGAGTGAGGCAACTGACAACAGCCTCTCTGGTGAGCACCAGAGAGTGAGGTGGTTATCACAGAATGTCAGGGGATTAAAGGGATCTCTATAACTCATCCAGTCCAACCCCCCCTGCCAGAGCAGCATCACCTACAGCAGATCAGACAGGAACACATCCAGGTAGCTCTGGAGTATCTCCAGAGAGGAAGACTCCACAACCCCCTGGGCAGCCTGTGCCAGGGTTCTGTCACCCTCAAAAGGAAAAAATTCCTCCTTATCTTTCCATGGAGCTTCCTATGCCTCAACTCCCACCCATTGCCCCTTGGTCTGGCACTGGGCATCACCCAGCAGAGCCTGGCTCCAGCCTCCTGCCACTCACCTGCACATCTTTAGAATCATTCCTGAGGTCTCTCCTCAGAATCCTCCTCTCCCAGCAGCACAGCCCCAGCTCCCTCAGGCTTGCCTTGTAGGAGGATATCCTGGATGGGCAACCATCCCCTCACACCCTGATCTCAGCAAGGCTGGGTCTGGCTCAGCTTATTCTGGCCCAGAGCAATGCTAGTGCCAGGAACAGCCAACAACATCCACTCCCATCCCCTTGGCACAAGGCAGTGCCAGACCCCAGCACTGCCTTTAGCATTATTCTTTGCTATTGTCTTGAATCAGTGAATCATTTAGTCTGGAAAAGTACTTCAAGATCATTAAGTCCAATGATTAACCTAACACTAGCAAGCCCTCTGCTAATTCATATCCCCAAGCACCATATCTACATAACCCTGACTGGCTCTATGATTCTATGTCTACATGTCCTCCTGGGAGGATGATTTAAGCACTTTTCTGGGCAGCCTATGCCAGTGCTTAACCTTTTTCCTCTCAGATTTTTCATGCAAATCCTAGAATCAGTCAGGGTTGGAAGGCACCACAAGGATCAGCCAGTTCCAACCCCCCTGCCATGCCCAGGGACACCCTACCCTAGATTAAATGATTAAATAGATTTGATTTCTGCAATAACTGCAAATAAAGATCACATTGGATTGGATTTCTTGCATGGATAAGTCAAACAGTTTAAATCTAACTGGGTTACAAACCACTGAAAACAAAATCTTCTGTTGGGAAGAGCCCAGCAATGCAAACATGAGGTAGTGTGAACTGCTCTGACTTAAGTGTAGAACCTTTGTCACATATGTGACAGTGGCTTGGATTAGGAATGCTGTGTCCAGCAGGAGCCCAGAGGTGATTGTCCCCTTGGACTCAGTCTTGGGGCAGTGTGGCTGGAGAGCTGCTGGCAGAAAGGAACTGGGGGTTGGAATAGACAAGAGCTGAACATCAGCCAGCAGTGTGCCCAGGGAGCTGAGTGTGAGCCAGCAGTGTGCCCAGGGCAGTTGAGTGTGAGCCAGCAGTGTGCCCAGGGCAGCTGAGTATGAGCCAGCAGTGTGCCCAGGGCAGCTGAGTGTGAGCCAGCAGTGTGCCCAGGGAGCTGAGTGTGAGCCAGCAGTGTGCCCAGGGAGGTGAGTGTGAGCCAGCAGTGTGCCCAGGGAGCTGAGTGTGAGGCAGCAGTGTGCACAGGTGGCCAAGCAGGCCAGTGGCATCCTGGCTGGGATTAGAAATGCTGTGTCCAGCAGGAGCAGGGAGGGGATTGTGTCCTTGGACTTGGCTCTGGTGAGGCCACACCTTGAGTGCTGTGTTCAATTTAGGGCAGCTCAATTTGAGAGAGCTGTGGAGGTGCTGGAGGCAGTGCAGAGGAGGGCAAGGAAGCTGGGGAAGGGCCTGGGGAATAAATCTGCTGACGAGAGACTGAAGGAGCTGGGGATGGTTAGTGTGAAACAGAGGAGGCTGAGGGCAGAGCTCATTGCTGTCTGCAGGTACTGGAGGGGACCTTGTGGAGGAAGAGGCTGCTGCTGGGCTCTGCTCACAGGTCTTTAGTGATCTAACAAGGGGGAATGGCCTCAAGTTGTGGCTGGGGAGGCTTAGACTGCACATAAGGAGCAATTTTTTCCTGGCAAGAGTGTTCAGGGACTGGAATGAGGTACCCAGGGAGGTGGTGGAGTCTCCAAGCCTGGCTGTGTTTCAGGGTGGTTTGTCTGTGGTGCCTGGGGCTATGGTTTAGGATGCACCTTGTAGAGTAGGGATGGACTTGGTGATCCTGAGGGGCTTTGCCAACCTGAGTGTTTCTGTGATTCCTACTTCTCTAAATGGAAAAATGTAGAAGGTTTAATAGCAGTGATATGTGGGGAAGTGGAACTTTAGGAGAAGCAACCTGTTTGGCACCAGAGAGACCTCTTATTATTGCTATTTATTGATTTAATAATAATAAACCAAACCCAGAAACTGCCAGTATCACCTGTATGTGGGTGGTGAGAAAAGCAGCACAGGAGCATCAGCTGTTCTCTGGCCTTTGAAGAAGAGAAGGTTTCTAAACTTAGATTGTGCTGGATGTGCAGTTTCTTAAAGCTGGGGACTTTCTGAGCAGGTTGCTATGAATGTGAGAGTGAGCATGAGGCATATCAGGAACTCTGACACACAAAGCGTGAAATACACCAAACAAAAATCAAAATAATTACATTGGATTGCAAAAATGTAAAAAAATAAAAATAATTTAAAAAAAAAAATATATATATAAATATAAATTGGTTAAAGGTTGATTTTACACTTGGTTGATACCTCCTTTGCGTTTAAAGCTTCTTAAAAACAGAGAAAGGCCTTTTTAGATTGGCTGGAGAGCAGCCCTGAGGAACAGGACCTGGGGGTCTGGGATGATGCAAAGCTGAAGATGAGGCTGCAGTGTGAGTGCAGCCCAGACAGCAACTGGGTGCTGGGCTGCAGCAAGAGCAGCTGTGGGCAGCAGGGCAAGNCCTCCTTTGCGTTTAAAGCTTCTTAAAAACAGAGAAAGGCCTTTTTAGATTGGCTGGAGAGCAGCCCTGAGGAACAGGACCTGGGGGTCTGGGATGATGCAAAGCTGAAGATGAGGCTGCAGTGTGAGTGCAGCCCAGACAGCAACTGTGTGCTGGGCTGCAGCAAGAGCAGCTGTGGGCAGCAGGGCAAGGGAGGGGATTCTGCCCCTTTGCTCTGCTCTCCTCACACCCCACCTGCAGCACTGTCTGCAGCTCCCAGCACAAGCAGCACATGAAAGTGTTGGAGCCAGTGCAGAGGAGACCACCAAGATGCAGCTGAGAGGGCTGCAGCAGCTCTGCTGTGAGGACAGGCTGAGAGAGTTGGGGCTCTGCAGCCTGGAGAAGAGAAGGCTGCCAGGAGATCTTATAATAGCCTTCCAGTATCTGAAGGGGACTACAGGAGGCCTGAGGAGGGACTATTGACAAGGTCTTGTAATGAGAGGACGAGGAGGAATGGGTTTAAACTGGCAGAGGGGAGATTGAAATTGGATGTTGGGAAGAAGTTGTTTGCAGTGAGGGTGGTGAGACACTGGCACAGGTTGCCCAGGGAGGTTGTGGCTTCTCTCTTCCTGAAGGTGTTCAAGGCCAGGCTGGATGAGGTCTTGAGCATCCTGTTCTAGTGGGAGGTGTCCCTGCCAATGACACAGGGGGGTTGGAACTGGCTGAGCTTTGAGCTCCCTTCCAACCTAAACCACTCTACCATTCTATGATTCTGGGTAATAAATACTTCAACAGTCAAGAAATCAAACTACTATGTTTCTGCTGTTGGTTTTTTTTGGTGTTTTTGGTTTGGTTTTTTTTTTGAGGAGGCAGAACATCAGAATCAGAGCCCAGCAAGGCCTGATAATTTCAGCTCTGGTAAAAGCAGCGACTAATTTCTGCACTCATCATTGCTGTGCGATTCACATTGCCTACCGAGTATGAGTCTGAATATCAGAGTGCTGAGAGCCTGGAATGGGTTGCTCAGGGAGGTGGTATCTGAAGTGGGCTACAAAAAAGCTGGGGAGGGACTTTTTAGGCTCTCAGGGAGTGACAGGACTAGGGCGAATGGAGCAAAGCTGGAGGTGGGGAGAGTCAGATATTGGAGGTGAGGAGGAAGTTCTTCACCATGAGAGTGGTGAGAGGCTGGAATGGGTTGCCCCTGCAGGGAGGTGTTTGGGGCCAGATCCCTGGAGGTGTTTTTGGCCAGGCTGGCAGAGGCTGTGGGCAGCCTGCTCTAGGGTAGGGTGTCCCTGGGCATGGCAGGGGGGTTGGAACTGGCTGATCCTTGTGGTCCCTTCCAACCCTGACTGATTCTAGGATTCTATGATTAGCAAGATGGGGCAGGACAATTTCCTTGTTCAGTTGACAGTGGTGGAAACACAGAGCAGCTACTGGCTTCTTCTTACTCTAAGTAATGTGTATTTATAAGGGTAGTTTGAGTGCTGAGGGAACCCAAGCAACAGGAACCTCTCTTTATGTGCACACTTATCTTCCTTCATGCATCACTGATGGTGCCAAAGAAGCACAGAGGAAAACTAAAAGGTGAAAACTCTGTCATAAGCTTCAGGGGAGCTTTAACACACTGCGAGATGCTCCTGCAGGCACTTCCCATCTGCCTTCACCCAGCCAGAGCTGCAGGAGCTTAGCTACCCATGACAACCACCAAGCTAGAAACAGTGTCCCTGGGCATGGTAGGGGGCTTGGAACTAGATGATCCTTGTGGTCCCTTCCAACCCTGACTGATTCTATGGTTCTAAATATTTCCAATATATTGTAAATATCCTCTTGTCTCCTGTGCTAAGCTGTGACCCTAAGGATCAGGTTGCCCAGAGCCACAGCCAGCCTGGCCTTAAAAACATCCAGGGATGGAGCTTCCACCAGCTCCCTGGGCAAACTCTTCCACTATACTCTTGCAGTGCCATCCTGCAGTGCCCCTGCACTTTTGTCTTGCTGAGAGGTGCACACCTGTGTGCCAAAAGCTAACTTTTCTGAAGCAGAATTAATGCTGCCCAGCAGCTGTGGGCATCCTGCTCTAGGGTAGGGTGTCCCTGCCCATGGCAGGGTGGGGGCTGGAACTGGCTGATCTTTGGGGTCCCTTCCCACTCTGGCTGATCCTATGATTCTGAGTATGCTGTAAATGGCAACGTTCAGGGAGAACCCTTGGTAAACTGCTCTAAAACCTGCCACCTGAGAAAGACAATTTGAGAGTTTGACTGATTCACACTTTCCTTCCTCTCGATGGCATTTCACTGAAAGCAGAAAACGAAATCGGTCTCACTTGGTGCCTCCGACACGGCCCCGAAGACCTCTGTTTCAGTGCCATCGTCTAATAATATCTGTGGGTGCAGCTATAATTTGTAATTTACCTCCTGCAACCTTTTTTGTTAGAAGCTTGTGGCTTTTCTTGGGTGCTTCTGTGCCGCTTGCAGCCTCTGCAGCTTTACCTCCTGAGAACCTGTGCAATCGGTGCCCTCCACTGCCTTGTCAATGCTCTGTATGGAGAGCAGAAGAGAAAGAGCTCTGCTGGGAGAAGAGCCAAGGGTCTGCCCCTACCTGGAGAGCTTTGTGCTGCTTTCCTGATGTCCAAATGGACTTCTCTGGTAGAGGTGGATCTACCTCTACTAGAGGGGTAATGGGTTTAAACTAGGAGAGGGGAGATTGAAAGTGGATGTTAGGAGGAAGTTGTTTGCAGTGAGGGTGGTGAAGACACTGGCACAGGTTGCCCAGGGAGGTTGGGGAGCACAGAAGCACAGAATGGGATCTTTGAATTCACTTTGGGTGAAGCAATTTAAATCTTTCACCCCTGTCCAGCTGAGGAGCAGGAAAAATAGAGATCTCCTGGGCACCTAGCAGCCAGTAGAGTGTTGGAACTGGCTGAGCTTTGAGGTCCCTTCCAACCTAAACCATTCTATGATTCTGTGAAGATCCCATTCTGTGCTTTTGTGCTCCACAATCTTCCTGGAGGTGTTCAGAACCAAGTTGGATGAGGTCTTGAGTGACCTGTTCTAGTAGGAGGTGTCCCTGCCTATGGCACAGGGGGGTTGGGACTGGCTGAGCTTTGAGCTCCCTTCCAACCTAAACCATTCTACGACTCATTCTATGAATGTTCTGGGCACAGTGCTCAGCTGTTTCTGCACACCCAAGCTCCCTGCTGGCAGAACACCAATCCATGGCCTTGGCACAACTGCTTCAACACACATTAAGACACTGGAACGAGTTGCCCAGGGAGGTTGTGGCTGCTCCCTCCCTGGAGGTGCTCAAGGCCAGGCTGGATGAGGTCTTGAGTATCCTGATCTAGCAGGAGGTGTCCCTACCTATGGCACAGGGGGGTTGGAACTGGCTGAGCTTTGAGGTCCCTTCCAACCTAAACCATTCTATGATTCTATGAAGGTCCCATTCTGTGCTTCTGTGCTCCACAACCTTCCTGGTGATGTTCAGAACCAACATCTGGTTGGTTGGATGAGGTCTTTAGTGTCCTGTTCTAGTGGGAGGTGTCCCTGCCTATGGCACAGGGGGGTTGGAACTGGCTGAGCTTCGAGGTCTCTTCCAACCTAAACCATTCTGTGATTCTATGATTCAAAGCTTTTTTCAACGCCTTCTGGCTGAATTTGTGCTTACTTTTAGCAGTTCAGCTTAATGGCTGCTTCTGATCTGCCTTCTCCTGTCTTAACATCACCTTAGGAGGAAGGAAAAACCAAAATTTCCCTTAAAGCTTTGTGAATTTTTGCAGAAGGAAGTAAATCACACCTGGAGGCAGGAAGTTAATCTCTTCATGCATTGTTTTTTTTCCCCTCTGGAGGAGCCAGAGAGCTTAAAATGAGAGTAGATGTAAGAGGTGGGCACCTCTCCAGCTCTGACCTCAAGCCATGGCAGGGTAGCTTTAGACTGGCTATTAGGAGCAATGTTTTGCTGGCAAGAGTGGTCAGGCATTGGAATCTGCTGCCCAGGGATAGAACAAGAGGGAATGGCCTCAAGCTGTCCCTGGGTAGGTTTAGACTTGACATTAGGACAAAGTTAACAAAAAGGTTCTTCACAAAGAGAGTGTTCAGGGACTGCAATGAGCTTCACAGTGAGGTGGTGGAGTCCCCAAGCCTGGCTGTGTTTCAAGGTGGTTTGTCTGTGGTGCCTGGGGCTGTGGTTTGGGATGCACCTTGTAGGGTAGGGATATGGGTTGGACTTGGTGACCCAGAGAGGCTTTGCCAACCTGAGTGTTTCTGTGATTCTGTGACATCTCCCAGAGGGAAGAAGCTGAAGAAAACAGACAAAAATGTTACCAACATTTATTCTGACAGCAGTGACATCAGCAAGCCTACTGACCTGCTCGGTGTTTTCCTCTAGGGCTTTTGCCAGTTGCTTTATAGTTTTCAGTTTCCATTCCTCCTCCTGAAGACAGCAGTAACTGTCTCTGCCATCTCCTGTAAGATGCTGTGAAATCTGACAGAACAAGCTGGTAGATGAAAAGCTCAGCTTGGTGGAGGAGGAGCTGAAGATGAGGCAGCAGTGTGCACTTGCAGGGCAGAAAGGCAAGCAGAGGCTGGGCTGCAGCAGGAGCAGTGTGGGCAGCAGGGCCAGGGAGGGGATTGTGCCCCTCTGCTGTGCTCTGCTGAGAGCCCACCTGGAGTAGTGCATCCAGTGCTGGAGCCCCTGGGACAAGAGGGATGTGGAGATGCTGGAGGTGTGCAGAGAAGGGCCCCGAGGATGCTCAGAGGGCTGCAGCAGCTCTGCTGTGAGCACAGCCTGAAAGAGTTGGGGCTGTGCAGGCTGGAGAAGAGGAGGCTGCCAGGGGACCTTCTGGTGGCCTTCCAGGATCTAAAGGGGGCTACAAGAAAGCTGGGGAGGGACTTTTTAGGCTCTCAGGGAGTGACAGGGCTAGGGGGAATGGAGCAAAGCTGGAGGTGGGGAGATTCTGATTGGACATGAGGAGGAAGTTGTTGAGCATGAGAGTGGTGAGAGGCTGGAATGGGTTGCCCCTGCAGGGAGGTGTTTGGGGCCCCATCCCTGGAGGTGTTTTTGGCCAGGCTGGCAGAGGCTGTGGGCAGCCTGATCTAGGGTAGGGTGTCCCTGGGCATGGCAGGGGGGTTGGAACTGGCTGATCCTTGTGGTCCCTCCCAACCCTGACTGATTCTATGATTCTAAGCTCCAGGGTCTGAAGGAGAAGTTTCTATTTCCTCGAGCATGCCTGTTTCAAGAAAATCCAACCTGCAGGGTGCTGTAGATTTAGTGCCTGATACAGAGTGGCCAAAAGTGCCTGGAATTGTAATGTGGTTCACCTTGAAAGAAGTGAAGCAGCAGTATAAAAAAAATCAACCACACTTAGATTTCTTGAAGTAGAGTCGAGCACTTCCTCTCTCAGGGATGAACTCTGAACCTGTTCTGTTCTCTACCAGAATCTTCACACCTTGCCCTAAAAAATAAAAA
>VWZI01017191.1:0-17194 GCA_013396835.1 Psilopogon haemacephalus | reverse complement strand
CCATCTGACATTTCCTGTAAGCCTGCTGTGGGCTAGCAGTGCAAAATGAAACCGAGCAATGAGAAATATTCTTTGGTTTGTTTAGGCTTTATTATTATTATTATTATTATTTGTTTGTTCATTTGCTTGTTGGTGTTTGGGGTTTTGTTTGCTGGGTTTTATTGTTGCTGCCACACCGCAACTTGTGCTGAGCAGGAGAAGTAAAAAGTTGGTGGCAAATAATAATTGCAGAGGTGTTTGGAGGTTTTTTCCCTCCGTCACAATAAAACTCTGCAGGGCCTTAGGGGTGAGGGTGTTTCTAGCCATTATTCAGCTATGTAGGAGCTTGCAAAAGGTCTGAGCTGTGCAGCAGAAGGAGAGCATCCTGGTTTGCTACTTGATGTCTCACATTAACATGTGGAGCCCACAGAGGCACAGTCCCCAGGGTCAACGAGGTGTTGATTTTTAGGTAGAAGTAGCTGGTGCCATTAGAGTCACAGAATCAGAATCACAGAACCACAGAATCATGGAATTATAGAATCATAGAATTACAGAGCCATAGAACTACAGATTCATAGAATCACAGAATCACAGATTCCTAGAATCACAGAATCATAGAATTATACAATCACAGAATCATAGAATAATAGAAATATAGAATCACAGAATCATAGAATTATAGAAATATAGACTCAGAATTAGAGAATTACAGAATCACAGTATCAGAATAACAGAATCATAGAATTGTAGAACCACAGAATAATGGAATTATAGAATCACAGAATTACAGAGCCACAGAACTACAGATTCATAGAATCACAGAATCACAGATTCCTAGAATAACAGAATCATAGAATTATACAATCACAGAATCATAGAATAGTAGAAATATAGAATCACAGAATCATAGAATTATAGAAATATAGACTCAGAATTGGAGAATTATAGAATCACAGTATCAGAATAACAGAATCATAGAATTGTAGAATCACAGAATCATGGAATTATAGAAACATAGAATGAATGAATCAGACAATCATAAACTCATAGAATCACAGAATCATAGAATTATAGGAACAAAGAATCACTGAATCAGAAAATTGTAGAATCACAGAATCATAGACTGATAGAATCAGAAACACAGAATCATAAAATCACAGAATCATAGAATCAGAGTCACAGACTCATAGAATCATACGCTCATGGATTCATAGAATTATAGAATCATAAAATCATAGAAGTATAGAAACAAAGAATCACTGAATCAGAAAATTATAGACTCACAGAATAACAGAATCGTAAAATTATAGAATCAGAGAACCAGAGAATCATAGAATTATAGAATCATAGACTCACAGAATAACAGAATCATAGAATTATAGACTCATAGAATCACAGAATCATGTTTCCCATCTGACATTTCCTGTAAGCCTGCTGTGGGCTAGCAGTGCAAAATGAAACCGAGCAATGAGAAATATTCTTTGGTTTGTTTAGGCTTTATTATTATTATTTTTTATTATTTGCTTGTTCATTTGCTTGTTGGTGTTTGGGGTTTTGTTTGCTGGGTTTTTTTGTTGCTGCCACACTGCAACTTGTGCTGAGCAGGAGAAGCAAAAAGTTGGTGGCAAATAATAATTGCAGAGGTGTTTAGAGATATTTTTCCTCTGTCACAATAAAACTCAGCAGAGCTTTAGGGGTGAGGGTGTTTCTAGTCATTAGTCAGCTATGCAGGAGCTTGCAAAAGGCCTGAGCTGTGTGTAAGGAGAGCATCCTGGTTTGCTACTTGATGTCTCACATTAACATGTGGAGCCCACAGAGGCACAGTCCCCAGGGTCAACGAGGGGTTGATTTTTAGGTAGAAGTAGCTGGTGCCATTAGAGTCACAGAATCAGAATCGCAGAACCACAGAATCATAGAATTATAGAATCATAGCATTACAGAGCCATAGAACTACAGATTCATAGAATCACAGAATCACAGATTCCTAGAATAAGAGAATCATAGAATTATAGAAACATTGAATCACAGAATTAGAGAATTATAGAATCACAGTACCAGAATAACAGAAACATAGAATTGTAGAATCATAGAATTATAGAAACACAGAATCACAGAATTAGAGAATTATAGAATCACAGTACCAGAATAACAGAAACATAGAATTGTAGAAATCAGAATCATGGAATTATAGAAACATAGAATTATGGAATCAGACAATCATAGACTCATAGAATCACAGAATCATAGAATTATAGAAACATAAAATCACTGAATCAGAAAATCACAGAATCATAGAATCACGGATTCATAGAATCAGTCACAGACTCATAGAATCATACACTCATAGAAACATAGAATTATAGAATCACAGAATCATAGAAGTATAGAAACAAAGAATCACTGAATCAGAAAATTATAGACTCACAGAATAACAGAATCGTAAAATTATAGAATCAGAGAATCACAGAGTCATAGAACCACAGATTCACAGACTCATAGAACAACAGAATCATAGAATGATAGACTCATAGAATCACAGAATCATATTTACCATCTGACATTTCCTGTAAGCCTGCTGTGGGCAAGCAGTGCAAAATGAAACTGAGCAATGAGAAATATTCCTTGGTTTGATTTAGAAGTGTGTTTTTCAAAATTATTATTTGGATTTTGCTTGCTTGTTGGTGTTTGAGTTTTTGTTTGGGTTTTTTTGTTTGGTTGGTTTTTTTTCTGCCACACCACAGCTTGTGCTGAGCATGAGAAGCAAAAAGTTGGTGGCAAATAATAACTGCAGGGGTGTTTAGAGGTATTTTTCCTCTGTCACAATAAAACTCTGCAGGGCCTTAGGGGTGAGGGTGTTTCTAGTCATTAGTCAGCTATGCAGGAGCTTGCAAAAGGCCTGAGCTGTGTGTAAGGAGAGCATCCTGGTTTGCTACTTTTTGTCTCACATTAACATGTGGAGCCCACAGAGGCACAGTCCCCAGGGTCAATGAGGAGTTCATTTTTGGGTAGATGTAGCTGGTGCCATTAGAATCACAGAATCAGAATCGCAGAACCACAGAATCATGGAATTATAGAATCATAAATTTACAGAGTCATAGAACTAAAGATTCATCGAATCACAGAATCATAGTCTCATAGAATCACAGAATCATAAAATTATAGAATCACAGAATCATAGAATTATAGAAGCACAGAATCATAGATTTATACAATCACAAAATCAGAGAATTACAGAATCAAAGAATCATAGAACTATAGAATCATAGAAACATAGAAGCACTGAATCATAGAAACATAGAATCACTGAATCATAGAATTATAGAATCACAGAATCACTGAATCCGAGAATTACAGAATCACAGAACCATAGAATTACAGAAACACAGAATCAGAGAATTATAGAATCACAATCAGAATTATAGAAACATAGAATCACTGAATCAGAATTATAGAATCACAGAATCATAGAATCATAGAATTATAGAATCAGTGAATCAGAGAATTATAGAAACATAGAATCACAGAATCAGAATTATAGAATCACATAATCATAGAATCATAGAATTATAGAATCAGTGAATCAGAGAATTATAGAATCACAGAATCAATTATAGAAACATAGAATCACTGAATCAGAGAATATTATAGTCACAGAATTATAGAATCACAGAATCATAGAATCATATAATTATAGAATCACAGAATCATAGAATTATAGAATCACAGAATCAGTTACAGAAAATAGAATCACTGAATCAGAGAATTATAGTCATAGAATTATAGAATCACAGAATCACAGAATCATAGAATTACAGAATCACTGAATCAGAGAATTATAGGATCACAGAATCATAGAATTATAGAATCACTGAATCAGAGAATTATAGAATCACAGAATTATAGAATGTCAGTTTTCAATGTCTTTACCGTTTCTCATTTCGTTTTCATTTTCACTCACCCCCGTTCATGATTCTCATTCATATTTAGATTTTCTTCATCTGATGTTTCTTTAGTTCTATTTTCCCATGTTGTTTCATCCCGTATCAGCTAAATCCCTTGAGGGCTGCTAAGCCTGGCTTCTGGTATTCTCAAAAGGACGTTGGAAGAGATTATCTTACCCCCTACATAGAGCCTCTTGTTTGCTTTGAAGCTCTCCACCTTTTCCCTATTACAGATGCACCTCCTGCTCCCTCTGTTCCTCTGGAGCAGCTCCTCCCAGTCTTTCCTGACTTCTGCCTGGCCAGAATCATTATCCCAAACTCATCCAACTCTTAGCTGCCTTTTTTTTTTTTTCCCAGTCTCAATATCCTGCCTTTTGTGGTACTTCCTTTCCCTACCTGTAGCTTCATCTGTTTGTTTAGCCTGAGGATCTTTTTTTCACCTGGTCCAACTTAACTGTGGTGCTTTCTCCAGCTACATTCTGGTCTTTGCTCCTTTGGTAGTTTATAGCCTTCACTCTTCTCTCTCATTTACTCTTGTGTCTCATTCACTCTTAATTTATTCTTCTCCCTCATTTACTTTTCTCTCTCATTCACTCTTCTCTCTCCTCTTTTATTCACTCTTCTCTCTCCTTCACTTATCTCCCTCCCTCACTCTTCTCATTTACTCTTATCTCATTTACTCTTCTCTCTCATTCACTTTTCTCTCAGTTACTCATCGCTCATTCACTCTTCTCTCTCATTTACTCTTCTAATTTACTCTTCTTTCTCATTTACTCTTCTATCTCATTCACTCCTCTCATTTACTCTTCTCTCATTCACTCCTCTCTCATTCACTCTTCTCATTTACTCTTCTTTCTCATTTACTCTTCTCTCTCATCCTCTCCTCTCATTTACTCTTCTATTTTATTTCCTCTTCTCTCATTCACTCTTCTCTCTCACTCACTCATCTCATTTACTCTTCTTTCTCATTTACTCTTCTCTCTCACTCACTCACTCATCTCATTTACTCTCCTCTCTCATTTACTCTTCTATCTCATTCACTCCTGTCTCATTCACTCCTGTATCATTCACTCTTCTCTCTCATTCACTCTTCTCATTTACTCTTCTTTCTCATTTACTCTTCTATCTCATTCACTCCTCTCATTTACTCTTCTCTCATTCACTCTTCTCTCTCATTTACTCTCTCATTCACTCTTCTTTCTCCTTCACTCTTCTCTCCTTCACTATTCTCTCTCATTTACCCTTCTCTCTCATTTCCTCTTCTCTCATTAACTCTTCTATCTTGTTTACCCTTATCTCTCATTTACCCATTGCCTCTTGGCCTGGCACTGGGCATCACCCAGCAGAGCCTGGCTCCAGCCTCCTGGTACTCACCTTTACATCTTTAGAACCATTCCTGAGGTCCCCCCTTCAGGCTCCTCCTCTCCCAGCAGCACAGCCCCAGCTCCCTCAGGCTCTACTCCTAAGGAAGATCTTCCACTCCCTTCAGTATCTTTGTGGCTTTGTTCTGGACTCTCTCATGCAGCTCCTTGAGGTCCTTCTTGAACTGGGGTGCCCAGAACTGGACACAATATTCCAGATGCAGCCTCAGCAGGGCAGAGTAAAAGGGCAGGAGAACCTCTCTGGACCTCCTAACCACAACACTTCTAATCCACCCCAGGATGCATTTAGCCTTCTTGGCCACCAGAGCACATTGCTGGCTCAGTCTGGAGAAGAGGAGGCTCCCAGGTGACCTTCTTGTGGCCTTCCAGGATCTGCAGAGGGCTACAAAAAAGCTGTGGAGGGACTTTTGAGGGTGTCAGGGAGTGAGAGGACTGGGGGGAATGGAGCAAAGCTGGAGGTGGGGAGACTGAGGCTGGAGGTGAGGAGGAAGTTGTTGAGCATGACAATGGTGAGAGCCTGGAATGGGTTGCCCAGAGGGGTGTTTGGGGCCAGATCCCTGGAGGTGTTTTTGGCCAGGCTGGCAGAGGCTGTGGGCAGCCTGCTCTAGGGTAGGGTGTCCCTGAGAATGGCAGGGGGGTTGGAACTGGCTGATCCTTGTGGTCCCTTCCAACCCTGACTGATTCTATGATTCTATGATTCATGGTCAAGCTCCCACCCACTAGGATCCCCAGGTCCTTTTCCCCTTCCCTGCTCTCCAACAGGTCAGTCCTCAACCTACACTGATCCATGAGCCTTGCCAGGTAAGCTCTGACACAACATTTAGCTTTAGTAAAATGTGAATTAACAATCCCTAAAAGCCTGCAAGAGTCATGAAACTATTGTAGAATAGAATCGTAGAATGGTTTAGGTTGGAAGAGACCTCAAAGCTTAGCCAGTTCCAACCCCCCTGTGCCATAGGCAGGGACACTTCCCATTAGATCAGGATGCTCAAGACCTCATCCACCCGGGCCTTGAACACATCCAGGGAGGGAGCAGCCACAACCTCCCTGGGCAACCTGTGCCAGTGTCTCACCACCCTCACTGTGAAGAACTTCCTCCTAACATCCAGTTTAAATCTCCCCTCTGCCAATTTGAACCCATTCCCCCTCGTCCTGTCATTACAAGACCTTGTGAACAGTCCCTCCCCAGCCCTCCTGTAGGCCCCCTTCAGATACTGGCAGGTTGCTATAAGGTCTCCTCGAAGCCTTCTCCCACAGCTTCTCCAGTCCAGCTGCTGGAAATGCTGTCTGCTCAGCAAGTAGATTCACTATGGGATGGCAACCCCCAGCGCTGCAGTGACAGCTGCTCGAGGATGCAAGAACGAGTCAGAAGTGTAATTACTGCTCCAGCTTAGCAGCAAATGAGTAAAGCAGCCTTAGAAAAGGCAGAATTAATCCCACTGCAGGCATAACTTGGATAAGATATTTAAAAAAAACGTGGGTAAATCAGTTGTGCATAGGTTTCCACATATGGAAGCATTTCTCTTCCTTGGAGAACAGATGGAGGCAGGAGAGGAAGACTCAAGCAGCTGCGTGGAAACATTGAATTAATTCAACCGTAGGGGTGACCTCATTGCTCTCTACAACTACCTGAAGGGAGGTTGTGGCCAGGTGAGCTTGGGCTCTGCTGCCAGGCAATGAGGGACAGAACGAGAGGACACAGCCTCAAGTTGTGCCAGGGGAGGTCTAGCCTGAATGTTAGGAGGAAGTTGTTGGCAGAGAGAGTGATTGGCATTGGAATGGGCTGCCCAGGGAGGTGGTGGAGTCCCCATCCAATGTCATGGTTTAGTTAATTAGTAGGTGTTAGGTGCTATGTTGGACTGGATGATCTCAAAGTTCTTCTCCAACCTGTTTAAATCTGTGATTCTGTGATTCTAAGTGGACTTTGTGTACTTTATCACATGGCTTCTAATCAACTAAACCATAGCACCAAGTGCCTCATGCAGCCTGCCCTTAAACACCTCCAGGGTTGAGGAACTCCATCACTTCCCCGGGCAAAGGTGATTTAGCACTCAGCCAGTCTGTTTGACTAATCAAAACAGGTCTGCTTTGGGAGCTTATTGCTCTCTACAACTACCTGAAGGGAGGTTGTGGCCAGGTGGGCTTGGGCTCTGCTGCCAGACAATGAGGGACAGAATGGGAGGACACAGCCTCAAGATGTACCAGGGCAGGTTCAGGCTGGATGTTAGGAGGAAGTTGTTGGCAGAGAGAGTGATTGGCACTGGAATGGGTTGCCCAGGGGAGGTGGTGGAGTCCCCATCCCTGGAGGTGTTGAAGCAAAGCCTGGATGGAGCACTTAGTGCCATTGGCTAGGGCTGGGTGCTAGGTTGGACTGGATGAGCTTGGAGGTCTCTTTCAACCTGGCTGATTCTGTGATTCCCATCTGATTCTTGACTCTTCAGATGGTGTTAGAAGGTGCTTCAGCCATTGATATGGAGTTGGATTAGAAGGTTTCTTTTCAAGACTCAGTTAGTGCCATGGTTTAGTTAATTAGAAGGTATTAGGTTGGACTCAGTGACTTCAGAGGTCTTTTCCAGCCTGGTTAATCCTGTGATTCTGTCATTTATCACTGTTGCCTCTAATGTCTTGAAAAAAGTAACCACAAACTGGCTCTTCTCGCTGGGTTTCTCTTTTTTTTTCATTATGATTATGACTGCTTTTAGGAATCAGTCAGGCAACTTGCTCGACAGCTCTGTGACTAATTTAGTGCCTTTTGTTATCTGCCAAAGGCTTTGCCAAAGAGCATCTAACTAAGAGCATCTGAGTGCTGCTTTAACGACTCATGCTCCCTTGCTGCAAGCTCTGCTCTCTGCTAAGCTTTGACCACTGTGAAGATCCTAATGGGATTCATCCTTCTGGGTACATCTGGCCAGGGCCCCCGAGCAGGTATGCACAGCTGGATTGCAAGGTCGTGCCTCTGGGTTGAGGCAATCCCAAGCACAAATCCAGGCTGGGCAGGGACTGGCTGAAGAGCAGCCCTGAGGAGAGGGACTTGGGGATGCTGGTGGAGGAGAAGCTGAAGATGAGGCAGCAGTGTGCACTTGCAGGGCAGAAAGGCAAGCAGAGGCTGGGCTGCAGCAGGAGCAGTGTGGGCAGCAGGGCCAGGGAGGTGATTGTGCCCCTCTGCTGTGCTCTGCTGAGAGCCCACCTGGAGTAGTGCATCCAGTGCTGGAGCCCCTGGGACAAGAGGGATGTGGAGATGCTGGAGGTGTGCAGAAAAGGGTCCTGAGGATGCTGAGAGGGCTGCAGCACCTCTGCTATGAGCACAGCCTGAAGGGGTTGGGGCTGTGCAGGCTGGAGAAGAGGAGGCTCCCAGGTGACCTTCTTGTGGCCTTCCAGGATCTAAAGGGGGCTACAAAAAAGCTAGGGAGAGACTTTTTAGGCTCTCAGGGAGTGCCAGGACTGGGGAGAATGGAGCAAAGCTGGAGGTGGGGAGATTCAGACTGGATGTGAGGAGGAAGTTGTTGAGTATGAGAGTGGTGAGAAGTTGGAACACGTTGCCCAGGGAGGTGTTTTTGGCCAGGCTGGCAGAGGCTGTGGGCAGCCTGCTCTAGGGTAGGGTGTCCCTGGGCATGGCAGGGGGGTTGGAACTGGCTGATCCTTGTGGTCCCTTCCAACCCTGACTGATTCTATGATTAGCAAGGTGGAGCAGGGCAATCTCTTTGTTCAGTTCACAGTGGTGGAATCACAGAGCAGCTACTGGCTTCTTCTTACTCTAAATAATGTGGATTTATCAGGGTAGTTTGAGTGCTGAGGGAACCCAAGCAACAGGAACCTCTCTTTATTTGCACACTTAGCCTTTCTTCATGCATCACTGATGGTACCAATAAGCACAGAGAAAAGCTAAAAGGTGAAAACTCTGCCATAAACTTCAGGGGAGCTTTAACACACTGCAAGATGCTCCTGCAGGCATTTCCCATCTGCCTCCACCCAGCCAGAGCTGCAGGAGCTTAGCTACCCACGACAACCACCAAGCTGGAAACAGTGTCCTTGCCCATGGCAGAGGGGTTGGACCTGGATGATCCTTGTGATCCCTTTCAACCCTGAGTGGTTCTATGGTTCTATGATTTTATGATTCTATGTTTCTATGATTCCATGATTCTATTGTTCCACCATTCTATGATTCCATGAATTTAAGATTCTAAGAGCTCACAAGGTCCTGCTAAGTTTCATAGACCCAGCATGCAACTAAGTGATTAAAAAATAAATAGTTAAAAAAAAAGGATAAAGTACAGAAGGAGGATGAGGATGAACGTAAGAAAGGCAAACAATTGCCTTTAGAAGCTGCTGAAGTGCATGAGTGTGAGCAATGTGCACTCAGCCTCCTGAAGATGTGGGGGCTGAGGGTGATGAAAGGGTGGTTTGGGGGCTTGTGAAAATAGACAGGCATGACTGATTCCATGATTCTATGATTCCATGATTCTAAGATTCTATTATTCTAAGAGCTCACAAGGTCCTGATAAGTTTCATAGACCCAGCATCCAACTGAGTGATTAAAAAAAGGATAAAGAACAGAGAGAAGAAGAGGATGGACATGAGAAAGGCAAACAATTGCCTTTAGAAGCTGCCGAGGTGCATTAGTGTAAGCGATGTGCACTCAGCCTCCTGAAGATGTGGGGGCTGAGGGTGATGAAAGGGTGGTTTGGGAGCTTGTGAAAATAGACATGCATGACTGATTCCATGATTCTATGATTCCATTATTCCATGATTCTATGATTCCATTATTTCATGGTTCTATGATTCCATGATTCTATGATTCCATGATTCTAAGATTCTATTATTCTAAGAGCTCACAAGGTCCTGCTAAGTTTCATAGACCCAGCATACAACTGAGTGATTAAAAAAAAAAAAAAGGATAAGGATCAGAGAGGATGAGGATGGACATAAGAAAGGCAAACAATTGCCTTTAGAAGCTGCTGCAGTGCATGAGTGTGAGCAATGTGCACTCAGCCTCCTGAAGATGTGGGGCTGAGGGTGATGAAAGGGTGGTTTGGGGGCTTGTGAAAATAGACAGGCATGACTGACTCTATGATTCCATGATTCCATGATTCCGTGATTCTATGGTTCCATGGTTCTATGGTTCCATGATTCCATGATTCTATGATTCCATGACTCTATGGTTCCATGGTTCTATGGTTCCATGATTCCATGATTCTATGATTCCATGATTCTATGGTTCCATGGTTCTATGGTTCCATGATTCCATGATTCTATGATTCCATGATTCTATGGTTCCATGGTTCTATGGTTCCATGATTCCGTGATTCTATGATTCCATGACTCTATGGTTCCATGGTTCTATGGTTCCATGATTCCATGATTCTATGATTCCATGATTCTATGGTTCCATGGTTCTATGATTCTTATTCTGATTCTATGATTCTGTGATTCTATGATTCTGTTATTCTATTATTCTGATTCCATGATTCTGTGACTTTCTTATTCTATGAATCTATAACTATGGTTCTATGGTTCTATGATTCTATTATTCTGACTCTATGATTTTTTGATTCCATAATTCTATGGTTCCATGATTCTATGGTTCTAAAAGCTCACAGGGTCCTGCTAAGTTTCATAGACTCAGCATGAAAGTGAATGATAAAAAAAAAAAAGGATAAAGAACAGAAAGAGGATGAGGATGGACATAAGAAAGGCAAACAATTGCCTTTAGAAGCTGCTGCAGTGCATGAGTGTGAGCAATGTGCACTCAGCCTCCTGAAGATGTGGGGCTGAGGGTGATGAAAGGGTGGTTTGGGGGCTTGTGAAAATAGACAGGCATGACTGATTCCATGATTCTATGGTTCCATGATTCCATGGTTCCATGATTCTATGATTCCATGATTCTATGATTCCATGGCTCTATGATTATTATTCTGAGTCTATGATTCTGTGACTTTATGATTGATTCTATGGTTCCATGATTCTATGATTCCAGCATTCTATGATTCCATGGTTCTATGATTCTTATTCTGATTCTATGATTCTGTGACTTTATGATTCTACAATGCTATGATTCTATGACTTTATGATTCTATGATTTTTTGATTCCATGATTCTATAATTCTATGATTCTATCATTCTATGGTTCTAAGATTCTATGATCCTAAGAGCTCACAAGGTCCTGCTAAGTTTCACAGACCCAGCATTCAACTGAGTGATTAAAAAAAAAAGGATAAAGAACAGAGAGAGGATGAGGATGGACATAAGAAAGGCAAACAATTGCCTTTAGAAGCTGCTGCAGTGCATGAGTGTGAGCAATGTGCACTCAGCCTCCTGAAGATGTGGGGCTGAGGGTGATGAAAGGGTGGTTTGGGGGTTTCTGAAAATAGACATGCATGCAGTGATAGCAACACCCATACATGCATCTGAGGGATGCTGCCTTTGAGCAGTATTTGGGTCAGGGGAAGCAGCAGGTCTTGCAAAGAGGTCTGTAAAGAAGGATGAGTTCTGGCCCTGATGGTTAGCTCAGGGAGGGCCAAGCAGGGTTAAAAGGCACAGAAGTTTGCTGGGAGGAAGAGGGAAAAGAGGATCAGGTGGCCAGAGAGGAAGATGACTCCTTACAAGGTCACAGGAGGTGTCAGAGAGGTTGTGGAGTCTCCTCCTCTGGAGCCTTTCCAGCCCTGTCTGGATGTGTTCCTGTGCAACCTGTGCTAGATTCTCTGGTGCTGCTGTGGCAGGAGAGTTGGACTGGAAGATCTCCTTTGGTCCCTTCCAACCCCTAACATCCTGTGAGCCTCTGAAAGCAGTGGAAAGCTGACATGGAAACAAGGACTGAGGGTGAAGTTTTAAACCAGTCTAAAACTTTGCTGGTTTTCCCATCTGAGCCACTGAACAGATGTTCAACTGTGGCTCCTTCAATCTGAATATCACAGAATCACAGAATGTCAGGGGCTGGAGGGGGTATCAAAAGCTCACCCAGTCCAACCCCCTGCCAAAGCAGGAGCACCTAGGGCAGATCACACAGGAACACATCCAGGCAGCTCTGCAGTATCTCCAGAGAGGGAGACTCCACAACCCTCCCTGGGCTGCTGATTCCAGTGCTCTGTCACCTTCACCCTGAAAAAGTTTCCATGGAACTTCTTCTGCCTCAGCTCCCACCCATTGCCCCTTGTGCTGTCCCTGGGCATCACCCAGCAGAGCCTGGCTCCAGCCTCCTGCCACACACCTGCACATCTTCATAACCATTCATGGGGTCACTTCCACACCACCCTGCTGCAGGGCAGTGCCACCTCGTGTGTCAGGCTGCCTGTCTGCAGGAGAAGCAGAGGAGAGAAGGTGCATCCCTGTGGCCCTTGCCCCCACACCCCTGCATCACAGCTGAAAGAACTCCTGTGGTTAGGCTTCCCTGCCAGCCCCAGGGTGATGTTCAGCCTGCAGGCAGCTGCCACCATGCTCCTAGAGCCTTCATCACCCTGCCCCAACTCCCACCCATTGCTCCTTGGCCTGGCACTGGGCATCACCCAGCAGAGCCTGGCTCCAGCCTTCCACCACTCACCTGCACATCTTCAGAACCGTTGCTGAGGTCCCCCCTCAGGCTCCTCCTCTCCCAGCAGCACATCCTCAGCTCCCTCAGGCTCTCCTGCTAAGGAAGATCTTCCATTGCCTTCAGCATCTTTGTGGACTCTCTCAAGCAGTTCTATAAGGTCATAAAAGGTGCTGAGGAGCAGAGGCACCAACAGAAGCACCAGCAGTGGCACCAGCAAAGGCATCAGCAGAGGCACCAGCAGAGGCACCACAAGAAACACCAGCATTGGCACCAAGACTGGCACCAGCAGAGACATCAGGAGTGGCATCAAGACTGGCACCAGCAGAGACATCAGGAGTGGCACCAAAATAAGCACCAGCAGAGGCACCAGGAGTGGCACCAAAATAAGCACCAGCAGAGGTACCAGCAGAGGCACCAGCAGAGGCACCAGCAGAGGCGCCAGCAGTGGCACCAGCAGAGGCACCAGCAGAGGCACCAGCAGAGGTACCAGCAGTGGCACCAGCAGTGGCACCAGCAGAGGCACCAGCAGAGGCACCAGCAGTGGCACCAGCAGAGGCACCAGCAGAGGCACCAGCAGAGGTACCAGCAGTGGCACCAGCAGTGGCACCAGCAGAGGCATCAGCAGTGGCACCAGCAGAGGCACCAGCAGTGGCACCAGGAGTGGCATCAGCAGAGGCACCAGGAGTGACACCAGCAGTGGCATCAGCAGAGGCGCCAGCAGTGGCATCAGCAGAGGCACCAGCAGAGGCACCAGGAGTGACACCAGCAGTGGCATCAGCAGAGGCGCCAGCAGTGGCATCAGCAGAGGCACCAGCAGAGGCACCAGCAGTGGCACCAGCAGAGGCACCAGCAGTGGCACCAGCAGAGGCACCAGCAGAGGCACCAGGAGTGACACCAGCAGCGGCATCAGCAGAGGCACCAGCAGAGGCACCAGCAGTGGCACCAGCAGAGGCACCAGCAGTGGCACCAGCAGAGGCACCAGCAGAGGCACCAGCAGTGGCACCAGGAGTGGCATCAGCAGAGGTGCCAGCAGAGGCACCAGCAAAGGCAGAGCTTCTCATGCAGGAAAAGGGGAAGGGCAAGCATATTAGAATCATAGAATCACAAAACCATAGAATCAGTCAGGGGTGGAAGGGACCACAAGGATCAGCCAGTTCCAACCCCCCTGCCATGCCCAGGGACACCCTACCCTAGAGCAGGCTGCCCACAGCCTCTGCCAGCCTGGCCAAAAACACCTCCAGGGATCTGGCCCCAAACACCTCCCTGCAGGGGCAACCCATTCCAGCCTCTCACCACTCTCATGCTCAACAACTTCCTCCTCACCTCCACTCTGAATCTCCCCACCTCCAGCTTTGCTCCATTCCCCCTAGTCCTGGCACTCCCTCATAGCCTAAAAGGTCTCTCCCCAGCTTTCTTGTAGCCCCTTTCAGATCCTGGAAGGCCACCAGAAGGTCCCCATGGAGCCTCCTCTTCTCCAGCCTGCACAGCCCCAACCCTTTCAGGCTGTGCTCACAGCAGAGCTGCTGCAGCCCTCTGAGCATCCTCGTGGCCCTTCTCTGGACACACTCCAGCATCTCCACATCCCTCTTGTCCCAGGGGCTCCAGACTGGACACAGTAGTCCAGATGGGGTCTTACCAGGGTGGAGTAGATATTGCATATCTTGCCTCACCCAGAGGCAAGTGCTGACCCAGAAGGAATTCCTGACTTGGTATTTCCCAAGATCTCTACCACATCATTGTGCTGCACTTCCAGAAATGTCCCTCCAGAGAAACACAAATACAAGCAGCTTGTCCTGGTCATGATGGAAGATGCTGAACAAATAACCCCCAAAATAAGTCCATCCAGTATGAAAAGTGTCTCCTTGAAAATGTTTTATTTTTCCAGGGACAAAATCATAGAATCATAGAATGATCTGGGCTGGAAGGGACCTCCAAAGTTCATCCAGTCCAAGCCTTTCTGCACTCAGCAGAGACAAAATCATAGAACCATAGAATGTGCTGGGCTGGAAGGGACTCCAAAGCTCATCCAGACCAAGCCTCTCTGCACTCAGCAGAGACAAAATCATAGAACCACAGAATGGGCTGGACCTGAAGGGACCTCCAGACCTCATCCAGTCCAAACCCCCCTGCTCTCAGCGGGGGCAAAATCATAGAATCATAGAATGGGCTGGGCTGGAAGGGACCACCAAAGCTCATCCAGTCCAGCACCCCTTTCACTCAGCAGACACATCCTCAGCTAGATCAGGTTGCCCACAGCCCCATCCAGCCTCACCTTCAATATCTCCAGGGGTGGGGCCCCAACCACCTCCCTGGGCAACCTGTTGTAGTGTTCCAGCACCCTCGTGGTGCAGAACCTGTTCCTAACATCCAATCTCAATCTGCTCTGCTCTAATTTGCAGCCATTGCCCTCATCCTGTCCCTGCAGCTCTTTGCAAACAGTCTCTCTGCAGCCTTCTTGTAGCCCCCTTCAGGTCCTGGCAAGCTGCTGTGAGGTCTCTCCAGAGCCTCCTCTTCTCCAGGCTGCACACCCCCAGCTCCTTCAGCCTGGCTTTGGAGCAGAGCTTCTCCAACACCCTGAGGATTTTCTTTGCCTCCTCTGGACCTGCTCCATCAGCTCCATGTCCTTCCTGTATTGAGGGCTCCAGAGCTGGGAGCAGCACTGCAGGTGAAGTTGGCATTGCCTGTCCAGCAGCTGTGCTTTATTAAAGCCTTTGCAAAAAGTATTTGCTGCAAAATGAAAGAAAAAAAAATTAAAGCTTGGCACGCTCAAGATGGTATTTGACCACAAGTGGCTGGTGACAGGGAAGAAAATGGCAAGGATTATTCATTGTAAAACCTTGAGCTGGCCTTATGAAGCGAGCTCTACCTACTCAGAGAGTTCTTATGAATTCTAAAATTACCTACGGACCAACCACACACCGCAGGGCAAGAAATGCTCATGCATGTGTGCCTCTGCCTCCTAACTGAGGTATACCCAGATGGCCTGGACAGGCTGCAGAGCTGTGCCCAGGCCAACCTCAGGGCATTCAACAAGGCCAAGTGTAAGGTCCTGCACCTGGGTGGGTGCAATCCCAAGCACAGCTCCAGGCTGGGTGGGGAATGGCTGAGAGCAGCCCTGAGGAACAGGACCTGGGGGTCTAGGACAATCAGCTTTAGAATCATAGAATCAGTCATGGTTGGAAGGGACCACAAGGATCAGCCAGTCCCAACCCCCCTGCCATGCCCAGGGACTTAATGCCTTCTCCTGGGAAGGCACTTCAATTTCAAGGTCATTCAAGTCCAAAACATCAGGGCTAAGCTGTTCTGAAGCAGGAGGCAGACCAGGCCACAGTGGCCAAGCTGAGCAGTCTGTAGAACCATAGAATCAGTCAGGACAGGAAGGATCAGCCAGTCCCAAGCCCCCTGCCATGCCCAGGGACACCCTACCCTAGAGCAGGCTGCCCACAGCCTCTGCCAGCCTGGCCAAAAACACCTCCAGGGATCTGGCCCCAAACACCTCCCTGCAGGGGCAACCCATTCCAGCCTCTCACCACTCTCATGCTCAACAACTTCCTCCTCACCTCCAGTCTGAATCTCCCCACCCCCAATTTTGCTCCATTCCCCCTAGTCCTGTCATTCCCTGATAGCCTAAAAAGTCCCTCCCCAGCTTTTCTCTAGGCTCCCTGCAGATCCTGGAAGGCTCCACCTCTCACTCCGCAGACTTGCACTGATCCTTCTGATGGGGGTGGAGGAAAGGTAATGACTACATAAATCAAATGGGCAAACTTCTGCTTCTAAATTGCATTCTGCTGCATTCACAATTCTGCATCCACCTCTCCCTCACACTCTGTTCCAGCCAGTCTCTGCCCAGCCTGGATTTGTGCTTGGCATTGCCTCCACCCAGCTGCAGGACCTTACTGGACCTCCTGAGGTTGGCTTGTGCCCACCTCTGCAGCCTGTGCAGGTCCCTCTGGATGCCATCCCTGCCCTCCAGCCTGGCTGCTGCACCACACAGCTTGGGGTGCTCAGCAAACTTGCTGAGGCTGCACTCAATGCCTCTGCCCATGGCACCCAGATCCTGGTGAAGAAATAATCAAGCACACAGGAGCAGCTTTTGTGACAGCACAGAGCAGGATCTGAGCTCTGCTTTTCACAGGGATGCTGAAGAAGAAATAAGCAAGCACACAGGAGCAGTTTTGTGGAAGCATAGAGCAGGATCTGGGCTCTGCTTTTCACAGGGATGCTGAAGAAGAAATAAGCAAGCACACAGGAGCAGCTTTTGTGGCAGCATAGAGCAGGATCTGGGCTCTGGTTTATCACAGAGATCCTGGTGAAGAAAGAAGCAAGCACACAGGGGCAGCTTTTGTGACAGCACAGAACAAGATCTG
>VWZI01017190.1:425348-468159 GCA_013396835.1 Psilopogon haemacephalus | reverse complement strand
AACGTTCCCCCCAAAAAAAAAAAAAAAAAAAAAAAAAAAGTTAAGGTGGAAAGTAAAGTGGCTGTGCTGAACAAGACGTAGTCAGTAATCGCCGAATGCCTTTTGGCTTCTCAAACTTAATCATCCTACACAAGGGACCTCTATGAAGTTCTCCCAAGTTCTCTTGTTTAATTTGGCTTTTTAATGGGCCAGTCTCCACCATTTCCTCTGCAGTGCTTTAAGACTATCTTGTGTGCGTTATTGAGACGTAACTGGTTAGTCAAATGCAGCATCCAAAAAAAAAAAAACCCCAAAATGCACCCCAACTCCCCCAAAAAAGGTCACAGCTATTTTTAAGAACATTCAGCTCCACCAACTTTTACACACTTGTATAATGGTAACCTGATTTACATTGGAAGGAATGTGCAGAAGTCATCTAGTCCAACCTCCTCCTCAAAAGCAGAGCCACTTGGAGCTGGGCCAGTCAAGTTTTGTGCAGTCTTCAAGACTGGACCCTTCATGGCCTCTCTGGACAACCTCCTCCTGCGCTTAACTGCTCTCGCTGGGAAAACATTTTCCTTAGTATCAACTCAGAATTTTCCATGTTCCAATTTCTGTCTGTCGCCGGGAACTCTTTGCTCCTCATAGAATCATAGAATCATAGAATGGTTTAGGTTGGAAGAGACCTCAAGAATCATCCTGTTCCAATCCCCCTGTGCCATAGGCAGGGACACCTCCCACTAGATCAGGTCGCTCAAGACCTCATCCAGCCTGGCCTTGAACATCTCCAGGGAGGGAGCAGCCACAACCTCCCTGGGCAACCTGTTCCAGTGCCTCACCACCCTCACTGTGAAGAATTTCTTCCTAACATCCCATTCAAATCTCACCTCCGCCGATTTGAACCCATTCCCCCTTGTCCTGTTGTTACATGACCTTGTGAACAGTCCCTCCCCAGCCCTCCTGTAGGCCCCCCTCAGATACTGGTAGGCTGTTATAAGGTCTCCCCGAAGCCTTCTCTTCTCCAGGCTGAAAAGCCCCAACTCTCTCAGCCTGTCCTCATAGCAGAGCTGCTGCAGCCCTCTGAGCATCTTTGTGGCCTCCTCTGGACTCTCTCCAACAGTTCCATGTCCTTCTTGTGCTGGGGGCCCCAGAACTGCACACAGTACTCCAGGTGGGGTCTGACAAGAGCAGAGCTGTCACTGTGCAACCTTCCAGCAAAGCCTGGCTTTGTTGCCTCTACTGCCTCCTATTCGTGAGTTGTGGATTGTCATGGGAGCTCTCGGGGCAATCTCCCTCTGTAATCCATGGGAGCTTTACTTCTCCTGGGTTTTGGAAGCTGCCCTCTTGCCCATCAGATATACACCTACTCCTCGAGCATTCATCATATAGGTGCTTGACACTGATCAATGGTCAGCTAAAGAGGAAACACATCAGTAGATCACAGCCAAATAAAATGAGAGAGCAGGCAGGGCAAATGCCTCCAAAGGCTGGCTCTGATCCACAGCAGCAAGCCACAGATAGTCCCCAGAAGCAGGAGCTCCTAGAATAATTTCCCTGAGGCTGAAGGAGCCTGGAAATACTTGCAACTGCTAGTTCTCTGATTGCCTTAATCCAGTGGAGATATGTAAGAGAGTGACAAAACACATAGGCAAAGAACATGACTTCTGAGCTCCACCATCCCGAGGAAGCCCATGCAGCTTCATTAACACTGTTGCACATGGGAAAGTGAAAAGAAGGCAGAACAGTGTGGCGAGAAAACTACTGTGGGCCAAAGCTAGTTCAGAAGGCTGAGTAGACCCCAAGTTTATTATGCTATACCAGGAGCATAATCCTGATGCAGCCACAGCCTCCAGCCACATTCCTCCCCAACTGACTAGGACAATCTTCAGCCATTCCTACCATCTGCAGGCTTTTGGTACTGCAGATGTGGCAGTGACAAGACAGTGCTCTGTAGTTACTGCAGCGAGTGTATCTGAGTACCTGGCTGCAAGTCAGTGGAGTCATTTCTGCTTTCACCACTGGACTGCACCAACACTAGGCTCATGCCACTTCCAGCCAGCTCTGCCACTAAAAGCAGCATCCTGACTGGTTTCTCTTTAAAGCAGACCACACATGCCTGCCTCCATGACACATCCTCCCCACCCCATTTCTCTCTCTCTTTTTGTTTTCTTTAACTCTTGATGATTTCCCCAAACAGCCATGTCAATGTTTGGGCAGCCCAGAAGAGGAGAAGCAGCCTGGGAGCAGGCAGGGTTATTCTTTCAGCTGCAAGATCAGCTTACAGTAACCGGAGAAGGATGGCCTCAGACTGACACAAGGGGTTCCCATTTCAGACTCCTCAGAGCAAGGGCTGCATTTCACCTTTTGTAAGTTAAGGCAATGTGCTCCCTCAGCCCCTCTCCTACATACCAGATGCTGCTGGCCCACTGGAGATGTAAGCCCTTGGGTTGCTGCATCTAGCACGAGAAGGCACAGGAGGAGAGAGGTGGAGGTAGAACCCTGCTGCATCCCCAAGCTTAGAATCATAGAATTAGTCAGGGTTGGAAGGGACCACAAGGATCATCTAGTTCCAACCCTCCTGCCATGCCCAGGGACACCCTACCCTACGGGCTTGAAGGAGCCCCACACATTCTTCCCCTCTAACTTCATGTCATGTCTCTGCTCCCAACACAGTTTTCCAGCATCACCATCCAAAACAATCACAAAATCATACAATTTGAAAGAGATGTTCATGTACAGACACATCCTCCTACCCTCCCCAAGTAATAAGGAAAAAAAAAACCCACAAGAGGCAAAACACAACATGCTGTTAAGGCCTATTAAATTTTAAAAGGGAAGTATATTTTCGAGAAAAGGCTTTAAATGGTTAAATATTGACACAATTTAAGGAAATCACAAGCATTGCTGACTGAAGTTCACCAACTGCTGTACAGTGTAAAACTATCCTGTACCCTTCATGAGGACTATGGATGTCTTTCTTCCACTTCAGAAATCCTTAAATCTTGAGTATGTGACTCAGTGTTGAGCTACCAGACTACAATATGAGGTTACTCCATTAAATAAAATTTCTCTCTAATAAAAGGGACAGCAAATTACTACAAATTACATTACTGAGCTCCAAAGTGATTTCTTTCTCTTCCTCTACTCTCGCTAGCAAAAAATCTTAGCAAGTTGGAGTTACACTAATTTGATTTTTTAATTAACTTTATTAAGTCTTAAAAACTGACACATGCCAACAAGCTGGCCTGTTGGAGTTTGTTGTGTTCAGTCACACCATCCCATCTGTCCAAGTAATCAATTTCCCAAAACAGTATGGAAGGTTTTAATGGTCATTACAACTTCTGTGGAAATTTTCACCTGGAAAGAATGCATCTGTTCATTGAATGGCAATGCTGAAGCCACCAAACCAGAGTTATATTAAAATAAGGATTTTACAGCTTTTTACTTGGTGTAAAGTAATTTCCAGGTCTTGGTTACCACATACAAGCTCTTCCAGACAGTTTAAAAATTGAACTTTGCTGCTAACAGCATTCAGTTACAGACTCCTCAACCACAGCAGGCTTGCTTGGACTTGTTTCCTTTCATATTCTTTCTTCTCTCTCATTTTCCTTTGTCTCCTTTTCTTCCTTCTTTTTCTTTTCATTCTCTTGTATTTTTCCTTTTCTGCTACTTCTCTTATCCTTTTCTTCCTCTCCTTTTCTCTCAATGCCTGTAACTTTTCTGCCCCTCACTCTTCCTTCCTTTTTTATCTTTTCTCTCTCCCTGTCTTCTCATCTCCTCCTTTCATGTTCTCTCTGTTCCTTCCTTTCTACTTATCTGCTACTTTTCAGTCCTTTATCTTTTCTTTCCCTGCATTTGTCTCTTTCATCCTGTCTTCATTTTCTCTTTCCTTCCTCTTCTTCTCTCCCTTTTCCTTCTCCTTTCTTCTCTCCTCACTCTCCACTTTCTTTCCTTTTATCTTTTCTTGGCTCTGTTCTTCCTCTCTTTTGCTCCTTCCTATTAAAAACAAACAAACAAAAAAATGTATCATACTCCACTACACATCACTCATGAAAATTCAGAGAAGCCTTCACAGTTTCCTAAAATAGCTTCTTTTCCCCAGTTTTTAATTCAGGCACCGTTTCTAACTGAAGGAATGGAGATTTTGAGTGTCAAATTCTGAGGTTATTAAGCCAAAACACGATGTTTACTTTTCCTATTCACACCACTGTATCCGATTCAAAGAGAGAAGGAAGTCAGACTATACAAGAATGAGCTATTGCTACACGTTCAGTTTACACTTAATTTACAAAATCAAAATATTTCAAAAATCAATTGTGTCGTGGCAAAGAAAATGAATGGAAAGAAACATTTGTTCCCTTACAAAAGCCTTCTTTTTTTTCCCTTTTCCTTTTTTTCAATATTCTTGTATTTGAAGAGCAATTCAGCACTTGATAATGTTTTATTCAACAACCAATACAGGCAGAAAAATCAAACTGACACAAAGAATAAGGAAGCCGGGAGTAATCATAAATAAATAAAGATCAGCTATAAAAGCAAATTACTGTTTTCTAGTAGTATTTATTCCTACAAAAACACTTGTGTAAGCAAGAGGATACTTCCACGCTTTACCCTGAAATAAATTTAACTGCTACAACTTAGCTGAGTAATAAGTGTCATTATGTCCTTAAAATATTTTTGCTGGGAGCTGTTACCTGGAAGGAAAGCCTGAAAATAAATATGGAGTGGGAGCTCACAGTACATCCTGTGTCTTTAAAAATACAGCAACATGATTTATTGTATAGGGTCAAATTAAAATATTTGGGTGGATATGAAATGCTTAAGTAATGCTTGTTGTACGTAAGGGAGTTTAACTTGGCAAAGCAGCATAGCAAAAAGTTCTTTCCTTCCCTCAAAGGACCAGGCAGATACTTTTATTTTTGTGTTTTAACTTAATCCAGCTGTTGCAGTTCATACTGTTAGCAGATCCCCTTACTCTTTTTTGACTTATGGCAGCTCATTAAGCCTGGAATTGAGAGTTAAGTTTCTACTTAGCTTATAACTAAAAGTCAAACTAATTCCAAAATGTCACAGCCAACACTTTAAGATGATGATAACAGTAACCAGCAAATCGTTTGTAAAAAACAAACCCTTGACAACTAACACAAAAGTTTCAGACTGGCCATTCTTGAGGGGCTCATCATTCCATGTGAAAGGCTGCTTGATCTGCTGAAGTCATTAATAAAATCCCTTTGAAGACAGGAACCAAGACACATACACACACACAGAGAAAGAAAGAGCCAAGGAAATTTAAGATGATGTGGCACAAACACATTACTCACACAAACAACGATCACCCTTAACCAGAAATTGTTTTGTCATCCAAATTGCTGTATCTAAATATTTTTAATAAATAATTGTATATATAATATCACCTTAAATCAGTTGACAGCACCAATCAGGTTGTGAACACCTGGGTTGCAAGCCCGGGCACAAATAATCCTGTATCGCCGCTGCTTTACTTTACACAGTTCAGGAGATCTGACTGAATGCTGTTCTGATGCAATTGTTTATATGAATACCCTTCAGCTACTCCTACAAATAGAGGAAGAGTTGGCTTGGGTTTAGTGCTGTTGGTTTTGCTGAAGGGGAGAGACAGTCAGGAGTACACACGCAGTTTGAAACTGCCTAATTTTCCCCAGCCAAGCAAAGATTCCCTGTCTGGAAGGGAGCAGCCTTTTAAAAAAATCAGATCAAACCAACAACTTCCTGCTTGTCGTATATTCTTTAAAAAATTGCTTCCCAAGAAGTTCCTTGTTGTCCTTTATGGACCACAGGGTTTTCTTCCTTCATGATGACAGTAGGGGAGACATGTTATTTTCAGCACAATTATTCCATCTTGGAAAAGTACTCTAAAACAAAAGCTCCAGGTGTACTGGTAACATAAGAAAAGCAAAGGAAGCAATACCAAGTAACAGGGGTCACCTGCAAGAACAAATACTAATTGTCTAGATCCTCCACCTGTTTTATTTTTAAATGAAATATAAAACCATGCAAATAAAACATTCAGGGAACAGAAGATACAGAAAGGTGTATCTTGATAGACTCCTGGTGGCAGAGAAGCATAATTTAAACAAGCTTATTGAAACATGTAAAAGATAGAGCAGTGGGTATGGATGCTGTAAAGATGCTGAAGAGGGTGACTCAGCTATTTATACTTTTTTTTTTTCTTTAGTAAGTACTACCTTCCAACAAAACACCTACTAGATCACTTCTTTTTCTCTTATTACAAATAAAATGAAACCCAAAAGAAACACGGGGGGGGCGGGGGGAAAAAAAAAAATCAATCTGTCATCTCTTTTAGCTATTGAGGGCAAGCAGGAAAACAGAACTCAGGACTCTTTTGAGGTCTTTGCTACTGGAATAAGAGAGCAAAGAATGTATTTGAGTATAATTTAGTGATGTACAGCTTTATAACAATATAAGTGCCTGTGTATCTATACCAAGGTGGATTTGTGTCTGCAGGTGTATTCACAGTCAGGCACACAAGCACATACAGTGTCTAAGTCCTTTTATTTATACCTAAATTTCAGATACACATTTGGGTTCCCACTTCTGTTGATACTGTAAATATTTTCCAATCAGCCAGTTATTGGTTCTAGCATATAGCCATCACAAACCAGCCTCCCTGGCAAATGCAGAGTTTACTGGGATTGCAAGCAGAAGATGAGAGCCTCTTATACCACTGCAAGAAAAATCAGATCTTGCATAAAACACATTTTTCCTTCAAGTGATAGTATGCAGGCAAGCAAAAGATACTTAGGCCCTCCTCAGATTCTGTTTTGCAATGAAGAGCGTGCGTGTAATTTAATTTCACAGTAATTAAAATGACTACCTACAAGACTCAAAATAAATAAACTGGAATTGCTATCAGCTAGCCTTAAGACAGAAAAGAAATTCACATATGTAGCAAATTTTCTACCTCATCTTATTCATAGTTCTTGGCCAGCAAAATTATGAGGCCTTTTTTTTTTTTTCCCAGTCTCGGTTCTACAAAAACATATTTCAAAATTTAAAATTCAACATGGCACTGCATGACTGTAAGAGAAGCAGTAAATTCTTCAGCTCATGCAACACAAAGGGAAAAAAATAGATACATTAATTACATCCCTATTTTTTTTCCCCCCTTCAGTTAAGAAATGGCTTCATTACAGGTAGACTGAGACACATCCCCAGATTTTTTTTTTATAGAAACATAAACAAATCCACAGCAAACTGTTCCAGAAAAGAAATTATTACTAGAAAATGATGCTTTCATAGAAAGCCTGACAACGTTTTCTTCTCTCACATTCAAGTAAAACACATTTAATTCAGTCTGCCAGAAATGGCTATGCTTCTGCTCTGTGAAAAATATGCTAATGACAAAAATAAGGACTTGACAATTTACTGAATACTAAGTGGAAAATCTGTAATGAATTGCCTGTGTTGTAGCGTTCAGACTAGGCTTTGGGCTCTTTTTTTTTTCTCTCCCCCAGTTGCTATGGAATACTAGAAATAGCATTAAAAAAGATTATACCATTTTTGCGGGATGTTGTGCATGTCCCTGAAGACAGAGCGCTTAGAAATAAAAACAAAAGTGAGCTGTGGGGATAAATGAAATTCAAAGCGGTCATAAATAAGAGGCTTAAATACCAACTTCCCAATGCAAAAGAGAGAGAGACAGAGAACAGAAGAGAAGTGCCAAAAAGAACCAAAATAAAAATCCGTCCCCGACAAATAAATCTCTATCAGGAACCAGCAAGTTGAAACCTGGAGGAATTCATTTTACACCTGCAAGGAAAAGCAGCTTCTTGGGTTACTCAGATGTTGCAACAAAAGCTCATAAATCCATTACACCAGGCATGCCTTCCAAGTTCCCAGCCAGACTTCAATTTTCACTGTAGGTTTTAAGTCTTCGACAGATTAAACTCTTTTCTTAAGAATATTTTACCAGAGTGTTCGTTCAAAAGGTGACTCCTCCTGGCTAAAGCCTCCGTATCCTTCTGTGTTTGAAGGTTTGATATATAAGGCTGCTCCTGACAGGCTTATGTGTTGAATCCCATTCGCCCAAATACTTCCTGAAGGAAACACAGTGGATTACTCCTGCCTTTGCTGAGCACAACAGAGCTGAACAGGGTTGTTGGGTACTCAGTTATTCTTCTCACACTTTGCCCCTAACAAGCATACAATGACATGAAGCTCTCTTGCAGTTCTTTTCTGACTTCCATTTTAAAATGCCAGTGCGTATTACCTGTGTACTCTGTTAGCATGTGGCAGAGCTTCATTTCAGAACACACTCTGTCAAATCTCAGCTTCCCAAACATGTTTTCGAATGTTTGGACTCTGAACAACAATGGCTCACTATTACTGGAAAGCTCTTCTATGTACTTGCTCCTCTTCAAAAGCTGCTGGCAAAGCAGGCTGATAAAGGTAGTAAAATTGAAGAACATCTGTATCTACCTACCTCCCACAGAGTCATGGCTCAGTTTACAGAACTGCAGGCAAACTTTGGATAAAAGAACAGAAAAACTCTTTGTAGACTGTAGAAGCTCTCTTTAGTCATTCACAGTAAAGAAGCCAGGCTTAAAGCACTACACCATAGGCAGCGTACTAAACATACAAATGAGAAAACCCAACCACCAAGACAAACGGAAAATAACCCACCCCAAAGAAAGGAATCAAAAACTTGCATTGCTGGGAGGATGGATTAAAGATCTGGTGAGACTTTCCTAACATAACTTCTATGAGTATCTGGCTGCTTAGAGCATGTTTAGATCTCTTAAGATATCCTCTTTCTGAAAGGAAGATGCAAAATTTAAAGCAGAATTACTCTTTGAAATACAGAAAAATATTAAAGGGGGGGGGGGGAAAGCAGCTCTGTAGCATACTTACAGAAATATTGCTAAAAGAGAAGTTGCAATTTCTAGGAGAAATAGGGGAAGACAGTTATCACACAATATACACTTCAGGAGACAACAACATTAACCATCAAAATGTATTGATAAAGGAATTACACCGCAGATGAGAAACACTGAATTTGTTGGCAAATGTACACTGTGTAGAGACAGCTGATGTTCACCTGCTTCAAAATAAAATATCCTTTAACAGGAGGGGTTGTCCTCACTGCACAGAATAACCAGATAATCCTATAACATCATTAGCACCTCCACTGCCACACATTATTTGTTACTTTTAAGTTGTTGTGGTTCTTTTTTGTAGTAAAAGAAAGGAGTATCTTCAACGTGGCATTAACATATTAAGGGTGTCTTAAATTCAGCAATTCAGGTAATTTGACAAAAAATGCTGAAACAGAGACTGGTTTTATTGGACTGTTCATCTAAGTCCCTAGACAGAGATTTCCTGTGAAAGGAAAAGGGGCAGCATTAATTTTTTAAAAAATATATATACTCCAGACAATTTCTAAGAACTGCAATATGGAGCAAAAAAAAAAAAAAAAANTAAGAACTGCAAAAAGGAACAAAAAAAAAAAAAAAAAAATTTATATATATAATGGTGGCTCAGGCAAAGAAAATACACTCAGGGTAGCTAAATGTCTTCTCCTGAAATACAGGTATAACGGAAGCAGCAGCATCACTAATAAATAACAATTGTGCCGCCTTTGCAATTGCCAAATTTGCAAATGAAAACATGTGAGGTTTTATTACTTTACATCTGTTTCATTAACACCCAAACCTAAAGACAGAATTACTGTTGCACTGACACGAGCAACCTGGCTTGGATCTAAGGGGAAGGTAATCACACCACCGCTCCTAGGCTTGAGTCAACTCCAAAGTTGTTTTAGGGCTACACCACTACCAAAAAAAAAAAAAAAAAAAATTAAAATCATTCTCACAGAGGTGACAGATTATGCAAGTTTCATTATTGATGCAACAATGCAGGAGACCCATCAGCTTCGAGCAAGTCAGCACTGTGGTTGAACAATAAAGGGGATGCCTGGGCAAGGAGGAGCGAGCCTGAGATTTTCGGTTGGTGAATTGCTGCTACTGCAAGTGGCAACCAAATGAGGCCGTTTGTAATGCCGTGAAGAAAAGCTTTTCAAAGAGGGATCTGAAGTGAATTTATGCAAAAAGACAGGTTGCACTGGAAGTTTCTTTCTCTCACTGCTCTACAGCCAAAAGCCACATCTGTAGAGGCATAAAAATCAACCTAATAATGCCAGGCAAAAGAGGGAGGAGAGCTTTCTCTCTCTCCCCATCAAGGCTTCCTTACAGTCTGTTGCAAAGAGTAACTACCTTCGAGACAAAACGATGCACCCCTTCAGCTGAAGAGCCTCCCAAATAAATTCCATCAGACATCTGCAACCACAGAAGCCTCTTAAATGTTCTCTCTGCTAACAATCAAAGCCTTAAGACAAAAACCGCGTTTCTTTCAGGGAAATATTTCAGAGCTTTGGGTTATTGGAGGGCATTTGCTTTAAGTGGGAGATAAAAAATGTATGGTTTGTTAATAATTACGAATCACAATGACATCTTGGAGTTACTTTTAAAGAGAAAGGAAGTTAAAATTTCTGTCTACAAGCATAAACAATAGAACAAGGAACTTGAAAACGATAAAACAACAGAAGACAGTTGCCAGCTCATTTAACCTATTTACAGAAACCGCAGCATTCAGAACAGGTTTTATTTTTAAGTCAATAGCTCCAAGGATGAAGCATGCAAAGGCTTAAAGAGACAATGTCAAAGAGATCAAAGGACTCCGAAGTGATGCTAATATTTTCAGGAGTACCATCTCACTTCAGAGCTAAAGACAGACCCTACACGGATCATGGGTTTGATGAGTCTGCTCAGCAGTTCAAAGTGGATTTAATTCAAGCTCACCCACTAGTTAAGACTTCTGCACAAAGAGAGAAATCTAGTAAGAATGTCTTGAGATTTAGTAAGGTCATCCTTTGCTGCTTTCCTTGGCTCTTAAAATATGCTATGATACTGTTCATGATAGATATTAATCAACACTGTTGAGCGCCAAAGAAACAGTACTTTGCCACTGCCAGTGGCAAGCATCTTTTCTTAGTCTTCTGAAAGACTACTGTCACAACAATAAATCAGTGGATAAATCTTGCAAAGGAAAAGACAAAACATGCAAAGAAGAAGAAAAAAAAAAAGGAGGTGGTGGTAGGACTGATACTGTGGTTCTCATAATTCAAAAAGATGATCAACAAACTTCTTTCTCTCGATGTTCCTTCAAGAGTCATACTGAAAAATTACAAGCTGAATGAGACAAAGATTTTTAACCCCTTCTGATAATCACCTGAACAGAATAATCACAGTTACTTGACCATACTGAGGTTAGTTAGCTTTGCTGAACAGCAAGAATCCTATGAAATTATCCTATTCCAGAATTCACAGTCCTAGGTCCAGTGAAGGAGGAAAGTCAATAGTCATAGCTGTGGGCTCAAGCTACACCCCAGAAAATTAAACATTGCTTGTCCCAGTTTGGAAAGGTAATTGGTGTTTAGCTTGTATTGAGAATCTCTGGCTTTAATCTTATCCAGAGAAGACAACTCCCCAGCCTCACCAAGCAAAGAAGAAAGGGAACTAGAGACAGCCAAGACATAATCTAGGGTTATTAGCATCAAACATCTATCAGAATTCGGCTGGATATTCTCCCCTAGGACTCAAACAATATGCACGGCCCACGTACTGCAAGCTGATCCAAAAGAAGTCATACAAAAATATGGATCAAGGAATATGTTTGCTCATTCCTCTAGTTTGAGGCAGGAATTATGTAGATTCGGTTGATCCTAACAGACACATATCTAAATTGGATTTGAGAAAGCCTGCACAAGACCCATATTCAATTCTGTTTAGGGAATTCTAGACCTTAGCAGGAAAAAAAAGTAAGAGCAGAAATACAAGATGGAAAACAACCAGTGAGACAGCAGCACAGCTGAAGAGGAGCACTGAGGCTGGAGTGGATCACTCTCCAACTGGTGGTCCATGCCACACTAGCAAATTCAGCAAAATCTCAACACGACCAGCAGGCTGAATTTACAGTGGCACAGGGAATTGTTTTCCTAAGAACAGGGCAGTGAATCCCAGGAAGGAAAATCCAGAGCACTGCACTGGAGCAAGCAGCTATCTTCCTTGTAAAGAAATTTGAGCGTCCACAACTGATGGCCCAACACTCTTCACTATCAGCACAAATGTAAAACTCCTCCCTCCCTTCCACCCCCCTTGAAGAAAACAAGGTATTTTCTACATCCCAAAGAGGTTTGTCTTTATTCCTTATAGGTAGCAGAAGGTAGCCTGCTGAACATTTTACAACCAACCATCATAACAGGAAAGACACTTAAAACCCAAAATTGAGCTGTAAATCCCCCATGATATTGGGAACTGCATTGATGTATAACCTCTCACCGACACGTCAGTAGGCTTTTATTTTCTTTCTACCATATATCTGCTCTGTAACTTTGGAATTTTCCTCCTGTTGTATTTTACTGAGTAATAAAAACTAAATGTGCAACTGGATGTCTTTATGGCAAACAAAGAAAAGAAAAGGCTGAACAGCCTGACAGTGTCTTTTTAAAGATTGCACGTAATGACAATGAGATTGCTGAAAATCATACGTTGCTCGTTCAGATTTACTACCACAGCATAAAGCTCCAGATTAATTAATGCTGCAATATATCTGAAAAATGACTAAGCCAATTAATCTTCTTCATCTATAAATGGAAGAGTGGAGAGGAGAATTTTTGAAGAACTGCGTTTAGGATTGCCAAGGATCTACCGACAATGATAAGCAGGATAAAGCAGTGAGTTAAAGTGTATTAAAGCAGCAACATATTGCTGCTACAAGCCCAGACTTGAATACACAAATCAATACGGAATAAAATATGCTCGTGCCATTCTACTGCTTATCACCAGGTGACTGCACATCATAAATATACATCCTTTGCTCATCTGGCTGCAGCACAAAGACCAGGAAAGACCACCTTTAGTAACAGCAAAGCTACCATACCAAAGGTACTGGAATTGCAGAGCTCGATGAAGTAAGCAGAAGACTTTAAATTCAAGGACCGTGAAAACAGAACAGTACTTATGCTCTGAGGCTCAATCAAACGCATGTATGAAGTTAAACACCTTACCTGCTCTTAATAAGAGTGAGGCACTCAGATTTGTGCCTAATCATAGAATGGTTTAGGTTGGAAGAGACCTCAAAAATCATCCTGTTCCAACCCCCTGCCATAGGCAGGGACACCTCCCACTAGAACAGGACACTCAAGACCTCATCCAGCCTGGCCTTGAACACCTCCACGGAGGGAGCAGCCACAACCTCCCCAGGCAACCTGTTCCAGTGTCTTGCCACTCTCACTGTGAAAAAACTTTCTCCTTTCTCCACTTTAATCAATATTAAAATGCATAAGAAGCACTACTTCTACGTGAAATCAGAAGTCGAATGAGAATCTAAATTAAATTATAGAGAAAGCTACAAAAATCAACATTGTTTTGTTTTTACAGATGCATGATTTAGAATATTTAGGTTCATTAGTTTAGGATGAGCAGCCTATGACATAGTCTAACACTTCAAGTAAGGAGTACAGAACATGTAATTTTATCCTCATTAGTTATCTAGAACCTCGTGACCACATATGGCATCCTGCAATCCATTACACATGCAGGCAGATACCATACCATGAATAAAAAGCAGAATTAATCTAAATTCCCTTCCTACTTCTCTGTGATTCTCAGCTTCTTAACAACTTCAAGAAATGAAAGATCTATCTTTGAACCTGTTTAAAAGAATCTCTCTCTTATTATTCGTTCTGCGACAATTAAAAAGGGCTTCAACATATTCTATATTTAAATTACAGAAACGCTGCCTTCACTCCCTCCCATAGGTTTTGCACACAAAATTTTATTCATGTACTGTTCACAGAAATAAGTTGGGTTTTTTTAAATTACAAAGAACTGCTGTTATCAGGCATGGGAGCCTCTCCCATGCAGTTGTCTCCTATCATAAGCTGGAAGAAGAAGAAAGCAATCTACTCACTGCTGTGAGAAACAGTATCTTAATAAAACCAGATTTACAAAGTTGGGTGGCTCTTGCTGGTTTTTTTTATTACTGTTGTATGCAAATCCTTGCAGCATAGCACACGTTTGGACATTCACTTCCAAAACTTTTCATCCCCTTGTTTCCTTGGCATCGCTGCCAAATATACTTGAAGCAATTTCTTGACAGGGGCTAAAGCATTTTGTATTCGTAAAAGGTGGCAAATTCAACTTCCTCTTGCACACCATCTCTTTGGTGATTTTACTGCAAGCATGTCATGAGGCTTCTAATGAAGCAGTACACGGTTGTGCAGGGCAAATGGTCACACAGAGTGTTGTGTGAAGTCAGTAAAAACTTGTCCCATGGTTACTCCTGGTTCACATGAATAAACCCAGAAGTCACAGACATACTGTGTCACTACTCATCTACAAAGACTCTGAAGCTCTCATTCCCAAATTTTAGGTTCCACACTTCAAGAATATCATCAGAAAGGATGTCTCCCCTTGCTTTGATAACAACAAGTATCAGAACTATTTATTAGAATAGAAAATTGTTACTCTAACACTTGGAGAAGTGGAAACTATATCTTGTAGCAAACCTTCACCAAAAAGTTGTTTTTTTCTTATTTTGCTCCCTACCCAAGTTTCCACCTACAGGTCACCTTTGGGAACAAGAAGCAGCATGCCCATCTGAAAGAGGTGCCAGTGGAAGAGAACTGTTGATTTCCACAGATTCTGGACCACCTACCTATCCCCTAGCAGCTGAGGAGATACATGGGGAGCATGCCATCATGAAGCATGCTTAATGATGGCAGGGGGGTTGGAACTGGATGATCTTTGAGGTCTCTTCCAACCTAAACCATTCTGTGCTCTCCTAAGACTAGCTCTCAGTGCACAAACACCCCTCTCCTTCCATTTCCATTTCTTATAGGCATAACCTTCATTACCACAGGCAACACCAACCTGTCCTAATAGAGACTGAAGTGCCAGACCACAAACCTAAGTGAGAGAAGGAGAACATCTAGCTCCCTGTCACACTTTTATCCATGCACATGGTTGCAGAGGGAATGTAGTGGTGGAGCTTTGGTCCTTAAAGAAAAAAGTGATGTAGCACTGGGCTGTCTGAGCCCATCACGTTGTCTTTTTTAAAGGCCACTGGACTGCAGCTGGCCCACAGACTTCCTTTGAAAGGTACAACGTTAAAAACAGACACTAACCATCTTAAAAGCCTCGAATTAACTAGCAAACAAAACCCATCAGCTACATTTCCCACTCTGGTAGTTGAAATCAAATCCAGCCATCAACCGGCACTTCATGTTTTGTAAAGATTACAGATGGCTTGCAAAGAGGAAGCAAAAGCACACAACATCCAAACACTGACCTTGTTTCTTTCAACCCTTCTTTCTGAATGACTTCCAGTATTTGTTTTGCAGTCATTGGTGAGTTGGGATACTTTTCCAGTGCCTGAAAAGAAACAACAAAGGTGTAAGTGACAAGACACAGCTGTCCTGTGAATGGGAAGGGTTATGTGCTCATGCAGCTTTTATGTAGCTATTCTGGTGAAAGGCAGAGAATCATACTGTGGAGACTGGAGTCCCCTGCCTGCTGGAAGGCCAGCTAGAATCCAGGAAACTGCAGCAAGAGTAAGATTTACTTGCTGCTTTTGTCAATCATCTGCTACATCTGCCTAGGAAAAATTCTTACCAGGTTCCAGATTTAAGCGACTTGAAATATGCAACTAATTTTGTGACACAGCAACAGAGTTCCATTCAGGCAGGAGGGAAAACAAAACAAATCAGAACAAAGAGACAGCTAGTATTTTTTTTTGCAATAATATTAGGTTTCAGGTTTTATTACTTTAAACTATTTGAGGTCATTTGAACACTTAGGTTTTGTCATGACCTCAGGAACAAAATTGGCCAAAACCTTTCATTCGTAGAGCAGGAGGTACTGTGTGAATCAACACTGATAGGTTTCCATTTTAAAATGCTTTTTGCTTCTAAAAACAATGAAAAATAAAGCAGTCAGAACAGTCACAGCAAACAAGATGCTACATGACAGAGTGCAGTACATTTTTCCAGTTCAGCTCAGTTTTCCACTCCTTTGCCTTTTCCAATTGAGCCCAAAGTAACCCACTCCTCTTTCCAGATAGAGCCACTTTGTACAGATTTTTTTCTGGTTTTCCACTTCCTTTTTGTCCCCATCAGTTTTAAGCTGTTAAACCAAAAGCCACTTTTGCTTATGTAAAATGCCAGACTGACAGCCCTGGAAAATGAAACCTTTTCATCAGCAGTAAAAGGTGCAGCACAGGCCACAGCAATCAAGCTCCCCAGAGCATCTTGCCAACGTATCTCAGTCAGAACTTGCATTTCTCCTCTGGGTAAATAAGAAATCAGTTTGGTCTCCCAATTCATCCCATCTTGAGCTTCTCTCTGCTAGCTACTCCTATGCGGATGCCTGCCACTAGGAACTAGAGACACCACCACATCGTATCATGCAAGTCATCCAACTGTGAACGGTGCTAGCCAGGGCTGTAACTTCAAGCAGCTCACCCAAAGCCAAAGCCTCACTACAAGCTGACCAGCTCGATCCTCTCCTGCCATTTTACAGGTCTGATTTACTGCCTGTTCTCCCCACTCACAGCCAAAACACAGTTTACCATATCCTTTGTTTCTTTGTTACAGATGAGCTTTGCATATCCTTTTCTCTTTCAGTTCCACAAAGCAAAATGCAGAAGCGAGGGCTGCACTAGAATGGTCTGGGAGCTGAACTGAGCTCATCTCATGCACATCAGTAGGCAAGATTCAAAAGGGACCCGGCAGGAAAGGAAAACCGAAAGGTGAATTGAACGGAGAAAGAAGAGTGGGTAGGAAAGAGCAGGACAATGAGGACAGGAGGAAGTGCACAGGGCTGGGAAAAGGGCCACTGCACAGTAAGGGGAGAGAAATGACAGGATGTGTTAGTGACAGAACCACGGTGACACACCGCAGAAATGACAACGCGTGTAAAGATTAAGACTAGGGTGAGAAAAGATTAATGGTCTGCAGAGGCACAAATGGAAACTTCAACCTTCGGAAAGAANGGGGGAAAGGACTGAACCGGGAACATTGCAGAGGGTTAACTGGAAAGGACAGAAGAGGAAACTACACTGTACTGGACACGGCTATGAAGGAAACTGTGTGCACTTGAAAGTGGGGTTACTCACTGTGGAGGATTCCCTGTTTCTCTTCCTGAGTACAGGCCCCTCAGCACACCTGGGCAGCTCCTCCCTGCAAGTGAGAAAATTTGGGTAGCCCTGTCCCCTTCTCTATGACATCACATCCTACTCTCTAAAGTCAGTACAAGCACCGAGTATTACCACGTGAGTTTGACAATAACGGGAAGGAAACAATAAAGCTAGGCAAACATCAGAAGTCACCCTGGGCAATGAAAAGGGAGAGCAGTTTGTGCTGAGGAAGCTGCACTGAACTGGTGGTGGAAACAATGGCCAGACATAGGGATACGGAAGATCATCTTCACCAAACAACAACGAAACCAACAAGCAGGATGCGTAACACCACTACAGAAAGTTCAATCAAACCCACGAGGCAGATTTCAAATGCCACAGTATGAAGTGAGCACATTCAGGGGTATAATGACAAACTGAAATGCAGAGTATGTTAGACAGGCTGAGAGTGCTGGAGCAAACAATTGCCCATTGTGTGCACTGGCTTTATGCCGGACATGTAGCGTGGGCTGCAGTTCATACAGCCCATGAATTTCATTCTGTTCATCTAACCCTTTAAACCCTTTAAAGCCTGTCATTTAAAGACCAGTTCATACCCCAGCTGAAAAGCATTAATTCTCCAATTCAAACACTGCTTAAGTTGAAAATCCTGTTATTGTGTACCTGATTAAGTTTTCTTTATCAGAACGAAAATTAATTTAGCAGAGAACCTTAGTAAGGATGTTTCTTACTGACCCTCCCAACACACTCTTGCCCCATCCCCCATGTACCACAGCGAGAAAACAAAAATAATTACTTGTGAAAACATTTTAATGATAATCTCATTTTCCTCTCCTGGTTATGGAAAACAGCATCAGAGTATTATTTAAGAATCTGTGAGCTAATGAATACAGTGAACTGTTAATTGCACCAGTCTCTGCCTCTCTATCTCACCAGTAACACTGCTAAGAGCCTGCCAGTCCCTTTGGCATTTCAAAGGCTATAAAGAAAAATATTAAAAATTCAAACTGAATTACTGACTGTGCCTTAAGGAAAATAAAACACTGAAGTGGAGTAGCATAGTTATGTCATAGGCTTCTTGGTCACTAAAAAGTAATGCACATCAGGGGAGGAAGCCTTTACGTTTTAATGCACCTTTCTCCTTCCTCCCCAAGCATCCACCAATCCTCATAACCTCTGCGGGCAGTGACTAATAACGCTGAAATTAAACCATGCCAAAGTACTGTCATGAGGAGTATGATTTTTCTGATGTATTTTGCTAAGAAGGACAATGGCCATAGAATGGTTTGCACTGGCTGCAACCTCTATCACAGAGGATCAAATATGCTCTATTTATTCCTGCCATTCAGCTGCAGCACTAACAAGGGGCAGCCTCTAAATAACTAGGACAAACAGTCTGATACCCATCAGGACAATCTGGAAGAGAAGAGGAGTAGTCACTGCACTGAACACATTCTTGGTGTTCATTCAAAACCCTGGTTAATAGCTCAAAAGTGGAGACAGCTCAGATCCCACCAAGCACAGTGGCAATCAAACCTCCCAGCAAATGGTAGCAGCCTGACAAATCGCTGTGTTTGCATCACCTACACATTATCAACCACAGCTCCAGAGGCACTCAATAATTACACAGATACACCTACATTCCCAGTTCCATTGGGCAAGTCCAGCTACGTGAGACAAGAATTAAAACTCTTCTTCTCAATGCAGCATCTATCATCTTCTGTGCATTGACAACTACTCAAAAAAAAATTAGTTGCCACACCCAGAAAAAATGATTTTCTGTTTAAAAGGAAACTCTAAAGCAGAGTCAAGACTCCCAATTTGGCATAAGAGAGAAGTCCTCAATACCCAGCACACCTACAAAGTATCAGAACTCCCAGATATTGATGGAGCAACTAGTGTAACTGATACACAGAGCTGATGGTGACCATCTGAACCACATCTGCTCCACTGTTTGCCTTTCAGGCACTAGAGGAAACACAAGTAGAGGGACAGCATGAAAAAAAGGTGAATGTAACATGGTCCTTGCCACCCATAAATGTTCCTACAGAAAATGGGAAGCTTTGCCAGAGCAGCAGCTGCGAATACTGTAGATATCAGTTAGTTTGCTGACAGAAGATAACTCTTCTAAACAAGAGCTAAGCATGGTCTGATGCTGTGCTGGGTGGGGTCCAACAAAGCAGAAGCCAGATCTGCCTAGTGGGCTTGTGGATGCTGATGTTATGTGGCTAGGGTACACTTTAGGTGGAACCTGCAATAGCTTCTTCCATTTCTGAGAGCTGCCAAAAGCAGGATCATACTATTGTATATACTTGGTCAAGTTACAGAATGAGCTGCTACTATAGGACGAGCAATTCTCTTTAGAATATTATTTGAATAATTTGGGAGGAATAAAGAAAAACAGAACAGCTACTGCCAATGCTCCCACTCGGCAGATAAAATAAAAGTGAGGCTGAACTACACAACAGACAATCTTTCCTGCCCAAAGACAGCAGGGTGAATACAAGAAAAAGTAACTTTCCTTCTCCTAAGCAGAAAATACATGACATTTTCTAGCCACCCATTGCTGAACTAACAAATTGAAAGATGGGAGTCCCAAAGAGGGTACGAGAACAGCGTTCTGGAAGAAATTCAGCATTGTCTTTTCCAGCTGCTTGTGTGAGGTTAAAAGGAGGACTGCCTTGTATTGTGGGACATGCCCCACTCCGATCTTTTGTATTCATTTTTGATTAACGGCTGTAGTCTGTTGGGGAATTATCAGCAGTCTGGTAAAGGTTCAAAGCCCTTTGTGTGAGGAAAGATGAGTAAATGGTTAGGAGAGGAGGGCAGGGTAGGGTAGAGGGTGGAGGAAGAGCGAGCTTGGAGGATGAAGAGAAAACAGCAAGAAGATCCAGAGAAGGGAAAGGCACACGACACAGGAAAAGAGGAACGAAAATAAAGAGGGAAGATGCACTACAATCTATTTTGACATAAGATCTCAAATAGATCCTGTCTGGTTTGCTGCGTGTTTCTGAGATGTCTGGACTCTTTTACTGTTCTTTTAAAATAATTTATTTATAATGTCATATTTCAAATGGATAGAAAGGCAGCAACCGTGCTTTACAAATTCCAGATAAGCTGTACACTTGACATTTTCCATTCAAAAGAAATTGGATTACAATACAGATGAAATTAAATGTACAATTGTGTTATTTCTTTACGAGGCACAAGCTCCAGCAGCAACAACATCTTGCCATGGCTAGTGGCCTCGTACATCACGCCAGAAAATGTAGGGTAAAGTTTTCAGCCCTAAACAACTCACTTGTAATAACTTATTGATCCAGTTTGACATACAGGAACAAAAAGGAAAGCTTCGAATTTCTCTCTTTTCTAATGCAATCAGCCTGTTCAAGCAACCAGGAGCTTTCACTTAAAGGCTCTGTCAGTGGAGATCCATGAACATCTCAGTGATTGGAACAGGATGAACCCAGGTCTTACAGAATCCTATAAGATTTCTGTAAGATCAGGATTAAAGACACATACCCCAGTGAGCAGGAGTGTCAAACTTGTTACCCTGGTATAGAGGTTCCATTGTTTGTTAACAGCAGGAGTATGAACAATGGCTTCAATTTAAGCCATGGAACATCCAGGTTCTCAGAAGGACTGCTCAATTCTGACAAGGCAGTCCAGCCTCTAGACTTCTGCTTAGCCATGCAAGCCATACCTCTTACTGCTTTTTACCAATGCCCTGTTGCTTCTTACTCTGCCCAGCCCTTCTCTACTCTCTGCTACTCTCATCTTTTGAAGTTTGCAACATCCCTAACTTCCTTATCTTGCTCCTTTCCAGACCCTTACTGGAACATCCTTTTACAAATTCCTCCCTACCACTGTACATTCCCATTCTTATGTCTTCTACCTCCTGAAACATTAGCATAACATTAGCAGTTCATTGCCCAAACCCACACAGAGGCACACAAGTGCTGCCTAAGTAGTCAGTACTGAATGGCTAGCTAGCACATGCTGTAGCTCTCAGGTCTTGACGGGACAGATTGCACTGTGAACCTCCTCTGGCTTGTAGACCATATTCTCTCCCTGGTTAGTCTAAAGTAGAAGCTTCCATTTCTCCATCAGTGCACCCAGCTGAAAAACATGGATCAAAGCTGTTTGCAACTACAAATCATTATTCCAGAGAAGGGGTCAGGAGCAAAAGAGCCCTGCCACCCAAAAACATTACTGAAATCTGCACTCACACAGGTCACGATCCTAAAATGCCTCTAATTCCAGCAGGGATAAAAATTCCCCTTTGGCACCTACTCCTGTACAAAATGAGGGGAGGCCATGCTTCAGTGACTGGAACTAATAGAACAGGATGGGTATGAGTGCCCAGTCAGATAACAGAGGAAAGAAATACCACCAAGTGTAAATGCATTCATCACTACAAAGGAAACAAGTTGGGAAAAAAAAAAAACCCACAACTTGGTCGGCACCAAGCCCCAAACATTTTCTTCCCTACATGAAGCATCAAACCCCAAATATTTTCTTACATATATTCAAGTTTTTCTTTACTGAAGGCTGGTAGCAGTTTATTCTTCTTTTTTTTTTTTTTTTTTTTTTTCTCCTGAGACACAAAGGTTTGCTGTCTAACTTACATTTCAGCACACAAAACCAAAATGAATAAAGAATAAAACTTCCCAGAGAAATCAGAAAGAATGGCTATGTGCTTGCTTTAAAAGCCTTCATTGCTTAATTTCCTCAGGCAAACATAATGTGTAAGGGTTACTTTTAATGTGAGAAATAAAATTCCTACTGGCTAGTCTCTGACTGTACCAAATTTAACAGGAGGTGACAGCTATGCCGGTTTTCTTGCCATTGCTTTACTAGCAGAGCTTATCTTGTTAGACAGTGTCCTAAAGATACAGACCTAAGATCTCCAGAAGGCAAAAAAAGAATAACAAGGGAAAAAAAAAAAGGATAGCAGAATACAAATAAATTATTTTAAACTCTGCACTCTCCTTCAGTATTCTGACATAGTAATTTCAGCCATTTTAAGTACTTCATCCAGGTAAAATTCACCCATTAAAATGGTTAAGATAAGTTTCATGCTGCAGCTGACACTGACTCCTTTGATGCCCCAAGAATGTATTTAGAATCATAGAATGGTTTAGGTTGGAAGAGACCTCAAAGATCATCNNCCCCCCCCCTCATGTCTTTCGCTGTCAGTCACAGATATTATTCTTGCCCCTTTGGTATATTAACTATCCTCCTTCTCACTGGCACAAGACCATCTTGATGTCTACATCACTGCTTCCCAAGGTGGCACAACCATTCTTCTCCCCAGGAAGACATCAGTATCACCCAGGCACACACTCCTTTCACCACATGACATAGAGTCATAGAATGGTTTAGGTTGAAAGAGACCTCAAAGATCATCCAGTTCCAACCCCCCTGTGCCATAGGCAGGGACACCTCCCACTAGATCAGGATGCTCAAGACCTCATCCAGCCTGGCCTTGAACACCTCCAGGGAGAGAGCAGACACAACCTCCCTGGGCAACCTGTGCCAGTGTCTCACCAACCTCACTGTGAAGAACTTCCTCCTAACATCCCATTCAAATCTCCCCTCTGCCACTTCAAACCCATTCCCCCTCGTCCTGTCATTACAAGACCTTGTGAACAGTCCCTCCCCAGCCCTCCTGTAGCCCCCTTCAGATACTGGAAGGTTACTATAAAGTCTACTGGAAGCCTTCTCTTCTCCAGCCTGAAAAGCCCCAACTTTCTCAATCAACCCAAAAGCACCTCTGTCTGTGTTACTAAAATATGATTAAGGACAGCAAACCAAAACTGTAGAAATGATCCTTCTATTGTAATCTGTCAAACAGAAATCATGGAACTACTTCAGGAAATCTACAGCACACTTTGATGCTTAGGTGAAAAGCCAGCATAAGCCACACTGATCCTCCCAACCACAACTTCCCAACTCAGTTGTTTTGTTTCTCAATCACAAGGTGATAGACAGCATCACTCCTTTTGAATTCATAAGCAAGGAGAAACGCAGAAAATTGCAAAGTATCTTTCTCAGCAATTTTATCCCAGCAAAAAAACAGAACGTGTCTATCGCACAGAAAACCTGGAAAGGATTTCCCAAGAAGTGTACAGCTGGAAAAATTAAAAGCCTCTTTCAATTACAGACACAAGAAGAAGCCAGTTTCAGCTCCTTCAACCTACCTGTTCAAATACAGGAGGCAAAATGGAAACACAAAATCTCCACAGAAGGAAAATTAGGAAAGCTTTAGGTCTAGGTTTGGGGTTTTTTTGGGGGGGAGGCAGTTGTTTGGTTTTGTGTTGTTTTTTTTGTTGCTGTCATTGTTTGTGGGTTCTTTTGGTTGGTTAGGGATTTTTTTGTGTGGTAAAGGGCATTGCTTTCTTGCTTGTTTTAAACAGAGAAGTTTTCCTTGATGGAATGGACCATGTGAGAGTAGAGTTTTAAGAGTCAAAGAATTGCAGAATGGCTTAGATTGGAAGCGACCTTAGAGATCATCAGCTCCAACCTCCCAATCATGAGCACAGTCACCTTTCAGCTAGACTCAGCTACTCAAGGCCTCATCCAGCCTGGCCTTGAACATCCCCAAGGAGGCATCCACAACCTCTCTGCACAGTCTATTTCAGTCTCACCACCCTCACACTGAAGAACTTCTTCCTAAAATTCACTCTAAACCTACTCTCCCTCAGCTTAAAACCATTCCCCCTTGTCCTACTGCTAGGCAGCTTTATGAGCAGTCCTTAGGTGTTAGGCAGGTTCTTCCCCTCCAAAGCTTGCACAATTACTTCACATCAGCTTTCATTAGTCTGAATCATGACATCATTGCGTACGGAACAGAGTTCACTGGCACAATCCAGACCTGCTTCTTAAATTGCTCCGAGAGCAGACATCATAAGTCATGTTTTTAAACGAAAGAAACGCAGCCTTCTCATAGAACGTGCAAAGAGAGAATTCTTTTGTTAGCTGTCAGTGGGATTTTGCTATCTCTGTTAAATATATAATGGTTAGTGTCATAACAAAGATCAGCCATCGCGTTACGGCATTTATCTTCATGAGTGAAGAGAGGAAGGGCTACTGTGATTTATTCTGTCTCTCCTCATGAGACGATTAATGTCATAAGAGATTAGTCTTCAGTACTGGCTTGTACACAGAACAAAACACAGGGCTGGAGTGGGATGCTAGGCACTTTTAATTGCCACAAGTTTGGAAGCCCACAGTACTTGCAGATGGCACACTTGACAGTTACTCATCCAAGACTTTCAAAAATAGGAGACTACTTTGCAGTTCGCTAACTCCTATCTATTTTGTGGCATTTATTTGTTTGTCCTTCTTTGCAGCCTTTCCACATAGTCCTTTCCCCCCCTCCTCCCATCACCTAAGTCCACCCACACTTTGCCCTGTTAAATACACCACGTACTGCAGAACTGAAATCCACGCTGCTGGTTTGTAGCGATATTTGGTAGCATCTGTTCAGAGGTTTGAAAAATACACTACTTAACAGCTATTACTAAGAAACACTTGTCACAATACAGGCAGATTAGAAAGAGCACGTACATAATGGCTCTGTGTCTGTTTGCATTCATACATAAAACACAAACAAACCTCAGGAGAGAGGGAGCAGCTTTCCTTCAGTTTTGAGAGATGTTACATGCTCACTTCTTTTTTTTCCTAGAAATCATAGAATGGTTTAGGTTGGAAGAGACCTTAAAGATCAGCCAGTTCCAACCCCCATGTGCCATAGGCAGGGACACCTCCCACTAGATCAGGACGCTCAAGACCTCATCCAGCCTAGCTTTGAACACATCCAAGGAGGGAGCAGCCACAACCTCCCTGGGCAACCTGTTCCAGTGCCTCACCACCCTCACTGTGAAGAACTTCCTCCTAACATCCTGTTCAAATCTCCCCTCTGCCAATTTGAACCCATTCCCCCTTATCCTGTTATTACAAGACCTTAGGAACAGTCCCTCCCCAGCCCTCCTGTAGCTCCCTTCAGATACTGGAAGGCTACTCTAAGGTCTCTTGGAAGCCTTCTCTTCTCCAGGCTGAAAAGCCCCAGCTCCCTCAGCCTGTCCTCATAGCAGAGCTGCTGCAGCCCTCTGATCATCTTCGTGGCCCTCCTCTGGACTCTCTCCAGCAGTTCCATGTCCTTCTTGTGCTGGGGGCTCCAGAACTGCACACAGTACTCCAGGTGTAATCTTGTAAAACAACCTGACCACCCTACATTTAAGTTATTAATCTTTCAAAAGCCTATCACTTTGGGGAAGTGCACACAATTATTTTTTTTACATGCTTCTCACTCCTCCGTACAAAAGTAAATTGGATGTGAAGAGGAAGTTCTTCACCATGAGAGTGGTGGGGCCCTGGAACGGGTTGCCCAGGGGTGGCTGGGGCCACTTCCCTGGAGGTGTTTAAGGCAAGGCTGGATGAGGCTGTGGGCAACCTAATCTAGGGTAAGGTGTCCCTGCCTATGGCAGGGGGGTTAGAACTAGATGATCCTTGTGGTCCCTTCCGACCCTGACTGATTCTATGATTCTATAAATACTTTAGATAATGCTGTGGCGTAAAAAAAAAAAAAAAACAACAAAAACAACAAAAAACCAAAAACATGCTGAGCAAAAGTTCTGTTTAAGAGAGAAGAACTATCTTTCCCCAAAAAATGGAAAATTGAGTGCCTGTATTTTCTTTAATTCTCCTTTTGTGGGTATTGATAATCATGCCAAGCTAGTTAAACTTTAACCTTTGATATAAAAGCTTTTGCTTTTTTTTTTTTTTTTTTTTTGCCATCTTTTTTTCCCCCCCCCCTTTAAAACCAGCAATTCTTTACCATTGGTTTAGATCAAATAGAACAGGTTATTAAAAAGCTCTCACCACAAAGCGTTATCTTTATCTCGGCTTCTCAAGTATTGACTTAAACATTTTTATCAGGTTGTTAATCACAGCCACACATAACACCATCAGCAACTGAGACCAGCCCTGACAGCGAGATCAGCCAGGTAACAGGGCAACATTATGGCAGGAAAGAAGTATCACAAAAGCTAAGGACATTTCTTATTGATAGTAAGTGGAGAGGAGAAAAAAAAAAATCAATGGGTCCTCATCAGAACAACTGTCTACCAGCTGGAGGCTGATTCCCCTTAGAGACCAAAACCCAATAGGAGCAATCACTTGGCATTGGGAAACAAATTCAATAGGGCCTCCAGCCTATGAAGAAGAAAAGTGAACTGTGGCTTCAGAACTGGAGCTCACATGGAGACAAAATGCTGATTGCTACATGAGCAGTTTGTAATCGGATCTCAAAGCAAAATACAGAACAGGTCTTGCCCCCTGTGGTGGGAAACCTGAAAATACTCAGGATAATCTGCAATCGTTCTGGAGGCTCCAAACTCTTGAACCTGCTTGATTGGTCTGAGCTGGGCTACCGACTGACCTACTGACTGACCTCTCCAACTCAAAGTGGACAAGCACTGACCAAGTCTTACAGTGAGAAATGGTCACCCACCATAGACATCCTGCAGCTACCATCACTGAACTCCAGAATGACAATGAAGCAATTGGTCAACAGAGGGGAGTCACAGGGGATCTGACAAAGGAATATAAATGCAGAAACGTCTTACAAAGCTAGGCTGCCTGCTCAAGACAAGCTCTTATTTTTAAGGGTCCTTAATATTACAGCATATTTCTTACCCTATACATTGAACACATTCAGCAGTTACCTGTCAGGATTGTAACTGTAACCCAAAATAAAAGGAACGGAGTAAACCACAATTCTGATCCAATACATTCAGTCATGGGTTTTATTCTTTTTCTATGAGCACCAATATAGATAGACAGGAGGATCTGAGTTTTCCCAAAGTCATATCTCCTCAGCAAATGAAGTACTAAAACTGTCAGCTCCTAGGAAATTCTAGTGCAAATAAATTCAGTTTAGGCACATCATTTTACATCTAATGTTTCAGAAGTCTTGGCTATGTCTTCCATTTCCCTCCAAAAAATAGCTAGCAATAAAATGAACAGAAAATGACAACTGCTTTATGGAAAACTCACACTGCTGCAGCTTGGCTTTCCAGTGTAACTACAGAACTCACACTGTAGCCTTAAAATAAGGAAAATCAGTAATGAGATTAGCCCTACAGTTGAAATGCAGAAAACACAGTCTTCCTTTAACTGTGCCAGACAATCTCATCCAAAGACACACAATTATATTTAGGGGGATTACAGGCTATGTCCTCTGAGTTTAAAAACAAACATAAACCACGGTGTCAGAATCACACAAGGGAAAAATATCCTTAGTGTCATATTTAAGCATCTTGTCAGACAGACTTGGGAGCATGGCAGATTCTATTTTGGGGGATTTTTTTTATTACTTTTCTTTTTTTTCCTGCTCTAGAAACAACCTATGCAAGATACTTTAAAACCAATTCTGAAAATTCCAATAGGAGATCTTATAGTCTTATATTTAAGCATCACATCAGACAGACTTTGGAGCATGGGAGATTCTATTTTGGGGAATTTTTTAATTTATTTTTTTTTTCCTGCTCTAGAAACAACCTATGCAAGATACTTTAAAACCAATTCTGAAAATTCCAATAGGAGATCTTATAGTCTTATATTTAAGCATCACATCAGACAGACTTTGGAGCATGGGAGATTCTATTTTGGGGAATTTTTTAATTTATTTTTTTTTTCCTGCTCTAGAAACAACCTATGCAAGATACTTTAAAACCAATTCTGAAAATTCCAATAGGAGATCTTATAGTTTCATATTTAAGCATCACATCAGACAGATTTTGGTGCATGGGAGATTCTATTCTGGGGAATTATTATTTTTTTCCTGCTCTAGAAACAACTTATGCAAGATACTTGAAAACCAATTCTGAAAATTCCAATAGGAGATCTTATAGTTTCATATTTAAGCATCACATCAGACAGATTTTGGTGCATGGGAGATTCTATTCTGGGGAATTATTATTTTTTTCCTGCTCTAGAAACAACTTATGCAAGATACTTGAAAACCAATTCTGAAAATTCCAATAGGAGATCTTATAGCCTCATCTTTAAGCACCACATAAGACAGACTTTGGAGCATGGCAGATTCTATTTTGGGGGATTTTTTTAAAAATTTTTTTTTTCCCTGCTCTAGAAACAACCTATTCAAGATACTTGAAAACCAATTCTGAAAATTCCAATAGGAGATCTTTTAGTCTCATATTTAAGTATCACATCAGACAGACTTTGGAGCATGGGAGATTCTATTTTGGGGTTTTTTTGGGTTTTGTTTTTGTTTTGTTTTTTTCTGCTCTAGAAACAAGCTGTGCAAGATACTCTAAAACCAACTCTGAAAATTCCAATAGGAGATCTTATAACTGAACGGATTCCAAAGTATTTCAGAAGACAGATTGGCCTTCTCAATTATTTCAGAGGGAGTACTTACAATTTCAACAACACCCCTTTGGCTGAGGCAGCCCATAATGGAAGTTGTTCTAACAACAAACAGAATGCAACATAATCAAAACACAGCAATTTATTTCCAAGACAAAGATCCCATCTTTTACAGAAGAGAGATTTTTTTTTTTTTTCCCCCTTTCATCTTGATGTTTCTTTGTGATCCTTATGAGATCAAGGAGAAAAAAACTCCAGACTTATAGGTGAAGGTTTGGGGACTTTAGCTAATTAAGTGAAATGGTAGCAAAAGAAGCAAATTAAATGTGATTTTATCCCAGATATCAGCAGCAGGCTTTTTTCCCCCCTCACGTCTTTCACTGACAAGTCACAGATATTATTCTTGCCCCTTTGGTATATTAACTATCCTCCTTCTCACTGGCACAAGACCATCTTGATGTCTACATCACTGCTTCCCAAGGTGGCACAACCATTCTTCTCCCCAGGAAGACATCAGTATCACCCAGGCACACACTCCTTTCACCACATGACAGAGTCATAGAATGGTTTAGGTTGAAAGAGACCTTAAAGATCATCCAGTTCCAACCCCCTGTGCCATAGGCAGGGACACCTCCCACTAGATCAGGATGCTCAAGACCTCATCCAGCCTGGCCTTGAACACCTCCAGGGAGAGAGCAGACACAACCTCCCTGGGCAACCTGTGCCAGTGTCTCACCACCCTCACTGTGAAGAACTTTCTCCTAACATCCCCTTTAAATCTCCCCTCTGCCAGTTTGAACCCATTCCCCCTCATCCTGTCATTACAAGACCTTGTGAACAGTCCCTCCCCAGCCTTCCTGTAGGCCCCCTTCAGATACTGGAAGGTTGCTCTAAGGTCTCCTGGAAGCCTTCTCTTCTCCAGGCTGAAAAGTCCCAACTCCCTCAGCCTGAACATGCCAACAGACATAAACCCAGTTTCATTCTCTTCTACTAATCCCAGAAAATGTATGCAAGTACTAAAAGCAATAAGCTTCACAACTATTATGTACACATAGAGCACTTAAACCCTCTTTTTTTTTTTTCCAGAACAGTAATCCTCAGAACGTTTTCCCCAGACCCCTTCCCTCCCCCCTCCAAGCCCATATTTTTCTGTACAACTAACTCCAACATTTAACAACACTTTAACTAACACATGAAGCTTCTTGCCATCACAGCTCTAAGAATGCTGATAACAGCAAACAGGTGCAAGAACTCTGAATTTTAATTTTTTTTTTTTAAGCATCTCGTTCTCTTTGCAGCTCTTTCAGCAGCATTTCCCACCACTGTGCATATGTAACAACCTCAGTCATCTAGGCAGCCACTTCTGTGGATCTGGCTCAGAACGAAGATGGGAGCATTATTTTACTTTATTTAACACCACTTTAAATAGCTTGAAACATTCTCCTACAGCTCAGACATTAATATAATGAGTTAGCACATGCAAATTACAGTATGAAACTGAGCCTGTCCTCATTAAGGACAGTCACAACTGACTACACAGAGATTTTATCCTCTTTTTTTTTTTTGTTGTTGTTGTTGTTTTGTTTTCTTAATTTAATGGAAGTGTTAAAAGATTTGGAGAATTACAGTTAACATGAGAATGTTTTGATAATGTGTCAAACAGTCTATCTCCAAGTAAAGTAGGTAATGCTGCAGATTAATGGAGACAGGAGCGTTCCCTTTTGCAACCTAACAATTATTTCTTCAGACGTTAACCTACACAAAATTGTAACAGGGCTCTGAGTGAAATAAATGAAGCCCAACTTAGGCCAAACTAATTTCACAGATGTCTTAGTCTGGGGGGTTTCTTTGGGGGGTGGGGGTTGGCTGTTTTTTCTAAACAGCATGAAAGATATCAACACAGCATTTTTTCTGATCTGACTTCCAACATCTGAACAAAACACTCCTGATCAACTACTTCAACTCCACTACTCCAATTTATTTCTAGTGTCACATCTTCTATTGCTCCCAGCCTAGTGTACAGACCAGCTGAAAGACTGAGTCCACGAAACAAAAAGCTCAAAGGCTGACACTGACTTTATCTTCAAAACTTCATACTCTGCCCACTCCTCTTACTGTTTCTCTCTTGTTCTGCATCCTGCACCCTTCAGCCAGTTGAGCATCTGTTCTCTTCTCCCAGATTTATGACCTCTTTCACTGGAAACCTCCTCAGATGGCCTTATGAGTTCTGTAATCTCAAGCGCTGCCACTGGCGTGGTCTTGAAAGCTAAATTAACAATCCAGAAAGGCTGCAGTGAACATCAAACATTTACTGTGAAGGGCTGAACACAGCACAGGTAATGAGAAGCTCCTGTGGAGGTACTTAGGAAATGCAATAATCATCAGAAATGCATGTATACAGCATAGTGACTTCATGGCCAAAATGATGAATATCTCCAAATGTACCTTGTGAAGCCACAGCCCTCTACTTCTTAGCTGCTTCTGCAACTCTGAAATAAAGCCACACTCTAACAACACAGACACCTGGTGGGATTCATCATTGTGGGAACACTATCACAGAGAAGAGCAGGGGTGCTTCTTCATAGAGTAACTGCAGTCTTCAAGCTAATTTAAAGCAGTCATTTAATTTTTCTTTCATTATCTGCTCTTTGGAGCTTGATCTTATGCTCTAGATACCACACTGACTACTAAGAACAAGGAGCATCAGCCCAAACCGAAGACACAGGGCTGGTTATCATTGACAAGCCCCACTCAGATAGCTGCCATTCCAAAAGCCATAAGGGAACCTGGTAGTGAGTCAGTTGATTCCTGAAAACTGATTAGAGGAACAGCATTTTAGCATGGAGAATTTGATGTGCAAGATGAAACAACCACACAGCTGGACCAGCAGTGTCCATTTCTGGCTAATACTGCCTACCCAAAGGATGCCAACCAAATGCCAGGCACACAGACTTGATACTGTGATTCTCCCAGTCAGTCTCAAAGGGCTGTAACCCAATACTTGACACAATATATATATATATATATACACACACACACATAAAGAGAGAAAATTTGGGCTGCTAACTCAGGAATTTGAAGGATCACATCAACTCATGCAATCCTTATTCTGTCCTCCCATCAAATATTTCCTACTGGGTTTCCTGGCAAAAAAAAAAAAAAGCACTTCAGCTATTGCCCAGGAGACCATTCTTGTACTGGGATCTATATTGAAAGTCTCCAGTTCCACAGATGCACTGGGCAGGGGGGAAGTAAATCATCACAAGAATCTCCACCAATTATTTTTAAAGATTAGCAGCCTTCTAAAAGACATCTCATGCTCCATGCTACTGCCTTCACCTTCCTTTTCTACAGTCTGCTCTGACAGACTCCAGCTCTTGCTGAACTGTCCAGCTCTTCTGCTGACATGTGCTTAATAGACAGGAGATGTTTAATAATGCAACACAACTTGACAGCACAGCATCCCAGGAACAGGACAAAAGGAAGACAAACAACCTGTTTGACAAGCATTGCCAATGCAGCAAAACTGGCTACACAGAGTTTGTTTTTTTTTTTTTTTTTTATTCCTGAACAGAAAGAAAAAATAAAAATTGAATCATTTCAAACCAAAAGACCTTGGCAGAAGAACAATCCAGGCAAATGCTTAACAGTCCCTGGTATCTCCAGGTATTACCTAAAAGGTATTAACATACCTTCTGAGTAACTTCTTTGCAAATGGCTTCAACAGTGATTTTCTGGGCTTATTCCAAGCTAGACAGTGAACCCAAATAAGTTATTCTATTTTTTTTTTTTTCCTTTTAAAAATAGAAGATGAATGCTAGCAAGACGTCTCCAAAACCTGCATTATAAATGAAACACTATTAGCTAAAATTACAATGCATTAAGCACTCCTGCTCTAACTACGAACCTACTGCGGCATTGCTACATCCAACTGCTGAAAAAAATCCAGAGACCAAGTCCTAAAAAGCCTCAAAAAACCCTCCAAAAAACCCCAGAGGAGCACTAGCTCATTTCCATTAAATACAGATACAGAATTCTCACTCTGTACAAGAAAATGGATGTTTATTGTCTTGTCACTGTGAGGAAAAACAAACATGTAACAATTCATTTGATTTCTAAATCAAACCCATTGGACAATCATTTCATTTTCCTAGTTATCCCTTTTTTTTTTTTTTAAGGAGGATGTGAAACTCAACAAAAATTCTAGATTCTGGCAAAAACTAGAGAAGGCCAAACTTCCATGGGTGATGAAACTTACCAAGGGATTTTATTGATTTCACAAAACTTCATTTGGGGTGTGTGACTTATTTCCAAGTCATAGAATCATAGAATCAGTCAGGGTTGGAAGGGACCACAAGGATCAGGCAGTTCCAACCCCCCTGCCATGCCCAGGGACACCCTACCCTAGATTAGGCTGGACAGAGCCTCATTCAGCCAGATAGACAAGATGACCTTCAAACCCTTTCCAACTCCATCCTCTACTAGTTATCAGTTCTAAGATTATCAAAGTAATGCTCTAATTTAGATGCTCTTCACGCTCTAGACACTGAACTCCAAAGAGGTTCTTGTTGGTCTGAATTTCTGTAAGAGGGAAAAGCCAGATGAAAAGAAAGAAGCTGGCGTGATCAGCGTCATTGTTTTGAGGGAGTTGCCAGAACCTTGACTGGATATTATGAATAAATTTTCTACAGTGAGAGTGGTTGGACACTGGAACAGGTTACAGGATGCCCCCTCCCTGGAGATGTTCAAGGCCAGGTTAGATGAAGCCTTGAGCACCCTGGTCTAGTAGAAAGTGTCCATGCCCATGGAAAGGGAATTGAACTAGATGATCTTTAAGGTCACTTCCAACCCATACCAATCTATCAATCAATGAATGACAGCAGGCTATGGCAAATAAGGGTCTCTTTTCTCCCATGACCCTTACTAGGAAATATTGGCAGACAGGTGTAGTGTCAGGGAACAGCACATGCTCCTCTGATCCAGCAATGCCAACAGATAGCCCAGCAGCTGGTGGACAGCTTGGAATTTTGAAATGTAAAAAGAATCCACATTTATCCTAAAATAGACTTATTGAAACATCTGGGTGTTGAATCTGATCAGCTAAAAATAACAGAACTGAAAGAAGGTAACGGAAAGTGGAAATAATCACTTAATGAAGGACCAATTTAAATACTTTGGTAACATAGTGCCTGTGGCAGAACCTCATCTTATTATTTAAAGATGGTTTGGGTTGCAAAGGTTAGAATAAATCATATGGGACATGAAGACTGACTGTGAGTCACTAGACTGTAGACATTTCTCAAGGCACCTCATGAACTACAGCAAAGCACTCACTACACAGGCAGCTTCTCCAGGCTGCTAAGTCAGCTGGAGTAAAACAGCAACCTGCAAATGGTTAATGAACACTTGGGTTAAGGCTCTTTTACTTCTCCCAACATAAAGATATACAGGAAACTAACCAGATAAAACAACACAAACTAAATTCCTGATCCTGTCTATACTTAATCAAGATACAGCTTTGGCATGAAGTTCTCCAGCCCAAAGCATCTACTGGCTCAAGATGGAGGGTACTGATCTCTAAAGTTGAAGTGCTACAATCAGTGAGGTCATAGAATCAGTCAGGGCTGGAAAGTACCACAAGGATCAGCCAGTTCCAACCCCGCTGCCATGCCCAGGGACACCCTACCCTGGAGCAGGCTGCCCACAGCCTCTGCCAGCCTGGACAAAAACACCTCCAGGGATCTAGCCCCAAACACCTCCCTGCAGGGGCAACCCATTCCAGGGCCTCACAACTCATGCTCAGCAACTTCCTCCTCATCTCAGGTCTGAATCTCCCCTCCTCCACCTTTGCTCCATTCCCCCTAATCCCGTCACAACCTCACAGCCTAAAAAGTCCCTCTCCAGGTTTTTTGTAGTCCCCTTGAGGTACTGGAAGGCCACAAGAATGTCCCCTGGGAGCCTCCTCTTCTGCAGCCTACACAGCCCCAACTCTTTCAGGCTGTGCTCACAGCAGAGCTGCTGCAGCCCTCTGAGCATCCTCGGGGCCCTTCTCTGCACACCTCCAGCATCTCCACATCCCTCTTGTCCCAGGGACTCCAGAACTGGATGCACTACTCCAGGTGGGGTCTCACCAGAGACAGCAGAGGGGGAGAATCACCTCCCTCGACCTGCTGGCCACACTTCTCCTGATTCAGCCCAGACTCTGCTTGGCTTTCTGGGCTGCAAGTGCACACTGCTGCTTCATGTTCAGCTTCTCATCCCCCAGCACCCCTAAGTCACTCTCCTCAGGGCTGCTCTCCAGCCGGGCATTGCCCAGCCTGGATTTGTGCTTGGGACTTGACCCAGCTGCAGGACCTTGCACTTGGCCTTGTTGAACCTCCTGAGGTTGGCTTGTGCCCACCTCTGCAGCCTGTCCAGTTCCCTCTGGATGCCATCCCTGCCCTCCAGTGTGTCTGCTGTACCACACAGCTTGGTGTCTCAACATCACAAGCTTGCCCATAGGAGGACAAGCTTTAAAGTAATGTGTGACTTCTAAATAAATTACCTTCTGATGCTCAAAAATAATGAACAATAATCTAGGACATGATCTAGAATGTCTTATACAGAGAACTATAGACCTGTCCTCTTAATGAGTCTGTGAATGTTCCTGACAATTCCAGAACAACAGACTGAACTGTGGCAAATGCTCTTGGACAGACACTAAATGCTGCACCACAAAACAATCTCCTCAGACATCTGAGGTACAGGATGCCACATCAGTCTTGGAACCTGCAAAGTAACAGCTGGATGCCATATGGTAAGAACATCATCTAAAAGGTTCTCCAGCATTGATGAAAGCTATGCACCAGGATCTACAGACCTTATCCTGCTGAGCTCCAGCCATCAAAGAAAGCTGAATTCTTGATATTCAAAGGATGAAAACATCAGATCCTGCTCAGTTTCCTGCTCCAGTGTCAGAAATCAGAGTTTGCTTAGACCAACACTGAGGGCAGAGCCCAATCCCAATCAGTGCACCACACCAAAGAGGCTCTTTGCAGAAGGCACACACTGCCAGACAGCTTATTAACTGTCCTGTTACCCATGATATCTGTGCTAAAGTACTATAGTCATGAGTGTATATATTTAGGTCTGCTTAAGGTATGATAGCCAGAAAGACATAGGTCATCCTTTCAGAGCAAGATTAGCTGCAGGTAAGAAAGCAGCTCTTGACCATTTTTACATTCCCAGTAGGTACATCTCCTCCTAAGAAAGTAACTCAGCAATAGGAAACTACCTGGCACGATTTTGCAAAGATGGAGCAGTCTCAGAGGGCAAATGCATCAATGATTTGGGCTTCCCTGGGGAGAACAACTGTTGGTCAAAGTTGGTAAGAGGTTAAGTGGGCCACCTATGGTCAATCTGTTGTCCTTGAGCCACTTAAGGATTTGCTACCTGAACTAACAGGATAAACCAATGGGCTGACCAAGCTGTCCAGCTTGGAGATGGCTCTACTACAAGCTGTTGTTCTGCCTTTGCTTTGGAAGATGACTGCTCCAGAATAAAGGCTATGATAGTTGACTCCTTCAGTCTGTAAGTTCCTTAAAAGGAGGATTTGGTCAGTTTCAGCTGGAACCAATGGAATCCTAACAAAACACTTTCCACTAGCCACACCTCCTGTCCCTTGGTAGCAGAAAAGAAGGCTATTGATATTTACAGGGAATATCAATATTATGATCATCACACCAAGGAAAAGGGAAAACATTTTGAGGTGTACAACATTTTAAACACTCCCTTTACTCCAAAGCCAAGAGGTCAAGTTTAGCTAATGACTCTCCAAGTGACTGTAGCCTGCTGGTCACAGTATGAACAAGAAAGAAAGACTCCAGCAAGAATTGCAGTGAGTTTGGCTTTTCACCGTGAAGACTTTGTCCAGGCAAGGATGCTGCAATGACACTGTTTGATGCAGGGAACTGCTGAATTTGGCTGGCAAATAAAAAGCAGCCTAGCAGTGAAAGGTGGGTGGGACATTAAAATGCTTTCTGCTAACCAAGCCCAAAGTGGTTCCACCTGTTCCACACTCAACTGACCAAATCACACTTGTGAGAAACAGCTGGAAGAATTAAAAAAAATAAAAAATAAAAAAAGAGATCAATTATTTAAACTGAAGCATGTGGTGTGACAAGAAAATATTGGTTCTTCTACAAAGACAGGTAAGCCAGAAGCATTCAGTGTTAAAATTGGATGCATTCAGTGTTACAGTCAGCATTAAATCATACCTTAAGGCACCAAGAAGACCTTCACATTGTTGAACAATGCTCAACTTTAGGATCCTGTAAGAGTTTTCAGCTACTTAGTCTGCTTTGACAGAAGGAATGTAACATTACTGAAATCAGGTCTCATCCCTGACTTAGTGTCCTGCCTTTCTAAAAATTTGTGGGTTTAAGTCTTAGAGGACACTCTCAAGAGTGAGAATCTGCCCTAGAAGAATGCAACAGGTGAGTCCAAACAGATAATATTAGTATCTTATCTGTAAATCACCTTTTAAAGTATTTTTTAAAAATACAATACACCATTTTCTGAATGATTTCATGCTAAGAAAATAAAATATTGACACTTAAAACACAACCCCAGAAGGTAAAAAAAAAAAAAAAAAAAAAACAGAACGTGCAGGTTCAACCTTGTCTAACAAGTACAAAAATTACTTTGAATAAAAGACATTGGAGGAAACCCTAGAGCAAACCAAAATAAAATACAGCTCTTCAAAGCAGCATTGATTGTGGATCAAAGGGAGAGGCCATCAAAACTTTGCAAGCCAGTGTTCCTGCATGTCTGAAAAAGAATTAACTCAGAACAAATATGGAAATAATAGCAGGTCTCCATTAAGCCAACAACAAAGAAATCCTTAATACCATAAAACAAAGATATGTCAAATCTCCTATTTTTAAAGCTACAAGAAGCTCATTTCACACAATGCTTTAAGAACTTATTTATAGTAACAAAAGCAAAGACTTAAGATAAAAGTCAAAGGGATTATCATCAATGGTCTAGCTCCACACAAGTTACTCTTCTGATTTTTTTTTTTAATTTTTTTTTGTTTGTTTAATTCGTGGGCTTCAAGTATGAAATAAAAAAAAATAATAATTCCATACTGTTACACAATCTGTTTCAACTACACTATCTTAGCAGACCAGATGAAGCAGCTATCAGCTTGTGGACAGCCAACCACATAAAACAGCCACGTGCAAGCTAACACTTCTAACCAGCTTTTGTTGCTTTTCTTGTCTTTGGGTTTTTTAGCATCACTTTCCTTAATTAATTAGTATCATTTCCTTAAAGTTTACAGGAAGAAGAGAGTTAACTTCACTAAGAGTTAAATCTTGTCAGGAGACTTGTGCAAGAAATAGAGGGATTAAGGCGTGGATATTATGCCCCCAATATGCACACGTCACTTGAACCATGCAGACTCTCCACTGCACTGTAAACCACACAGTTGTCAGCAACACAATAAAACCTTTCTTCCAGAATGAAATTTGGAGAAGAAATAGCCAAAAAAATACTGGAGAGGAGATCCAACACATGAATAACCCAACAAGCACTCCTGTTCTCCTTACTGGAATTTTCTTCTGTTTTATTGTCAGCTAGTGGTGGAGACTCAACTGTGTTTCAAAACACCACTTACAGGAAAGAGAAGAGGGCAATAAAAAGGGCAAGCTATTCATAAAGAATCCTTTTAAAATGTTACCATAAACTATAACCCTTCACAGGCAGATGTTCTACACTTCAGACATAGGCTGAGCTCTACATGCTCAAAGTAAGCAGCCTCCGCTCACTTTGCTCAGGCTTCTTTCACCTTTCTGAATCGCAAATAAGAAAAGATCTCGTTTGGCAGCCAGATGATACGAGTTGGATCATTGCTACCTACTCAAAACTGTTATCAGTTCTTGTATAGCAAAGTATCCTTGGGCATATTTTGTTCTCAGTATTTTTCATTTCAGTGGGTTTTTTTTAATGCGGTATCTTACGGTATGGAATTATTAAGAGGACGAATTCACTACATCAGGATTTTCAGCAACTGCCTGAAAGTCCTTGTGAGTTTAAGAACAGAGAAATCTAAATGCACGTGAGTTTTTTTTCAGCTGAAAGAAATCATTACAAATTGCTTAAACTACTCCCATGTTTTAACTTCCCTATTCAATTTTTATGAGTCCCCTGTATGACCAGAAAACAACAATACACTTTCATCAAATAAGGATCAAGTGACAGGGGAAAGACAGGATGTTTCTCCTCCTTCCTTTAAAGATTTTCTTTTGTTCTTGTTCTTCTAAGTGTTCTATCTTCGTCTACAAGACACAAAAAGCAGAAAAACGGTCCAGAGATAATGCCCAGGTCATACAAAGCGTTACTGCAGTCTGCTGCAAAGTACAATGTGAGTTGACTTGCTGGGTCTACATCAAAGATATGCCCTTTAGCAGGTCGTAAAGACAGGTTACAATTTCGTCTGTAAAAATGCATGTTCTACAAAATGGGTTCTGTAACATGAACTGTGAGTGGTATGCCCCCATTCCACTGATCCTGCACATGCGTTCATTTCTCAGGAATGCTTGTAAGCTGGGTTATGCCTTACTCTAAGATAAGCAGACTTGCATGAGGAATAAAAACAGTGTGTCACAGGCAGAAAGACTCAACTCTCTGCAGGAGACTTCTTCCACAAAATGCAAGTTCTAGTGGAGGAACATGCCAGTGCCTCTTGTTTTACTGCCTGTATTGCACACACAGTATTTACAGCAAGAGCTGAAAATAATGGGAATCTTTTCCTGCTTATATTTCTAAAAGTAAGGGAACAGCCTTAAAAAAAAAAAAAAAAAAAAAAAAAAAAAAACACAAAAAAACCCCAACCACACACAAAAAAACCCAACCCACTGCATTGCAGGAATTTAAGTTTTCAAAGACCCCTTCACCAAATAGCAAAGTAAATGCAACACTGACTGACAGTTTGGAGCCTCACCACTGAAGACTTACACATTACAATGTATTTTAAGACAGTCATGTAATAACGTTTTCCTAAAGCACTTCTGCTTCTTTCATTGTGACTGTGGGAAATGGAGAGCTGTGTAATGATTTCAGGCTTGAGTCCAGTTTTTGTACTCCCTTTTATCCATAACTATAACACGGTGCATTACGAGTTTCAATATAGACTGCATATAGAGACATGACCATATCCATTTCTCTCATAATTACTGTAAGAGACACAGCAATAGAGAGTAAATGAGGCTAAAGTGTAGCCACAGAAGGAAGAGGATTTTATGACTATGAAACAGAACTACTACAGAGATGCTGTTGGTACCATAACTGCCTCTCCCACAGATTTCCTGCACAGCTTTGAGTAAGGTACTTAATCACTCCATGCCTCAGCTCTGCATGGGTAAAGCAGAGGTCAAAATACTTAACTTCATAGGCATGTTTTAAGTATAGAAACATTTGTGTTCAGGAAGCTACTGTGCGTTACTAATAATAGCTATGCATGTACGATTGAAACATAGCAGAAAAATGTATTTTAGCACTGACTTTGAAAGGTATATAAGAGATTAACTATGGCATCTTACATGCAACAAAGTAAAATTAAAAATCAGCATCTCTAGTGCCTAAGCCTAAAGTACTTGAGAAACTAGCAGGCAAGTATGTAATTTAAAGTCTGGATTGTAATACTTGGATGTGCACAACAGAGTGAAAAAGCAGCGCCTGCAATGTCACCTCTATCATTTCATACTTTAGAGCATTTCACTTTGAGAGCCCAGGATTGCTGTAACGTGAGGGCTTTTGTGGAAAACTTAACAATAAACAGCCACACATTCGCCCTGCGTATTAATTCAAACCCTTGTTCCTAAAAATAATTGAGCAGCATGCAATTTTACAACATATTGATTTAGGTAACTCGTGAGTCGTTTTTTTTGCGAGTAGGTATCAATCACTTCATTGTTTACTTGTCGTTGGAAAGGAATTGATTTAATCAAACCTTGCAGTAATACATTATTGATGTATCCAGAGAAAACGAAGTCATAATGAACCATCAGGGTCCTACCATAAAACACTGTAAGGAGTGGTAATTTTGGCTTCAGCCTTTCATTGCGATTTGCAAACACACGTCACTGTACAAGTAAAGCTCAGAGCAGGGCTGTAGTTGGTCTGAGCAGTACAACATACCACTCCCATAACAGATTTAGGGCAAGTGCTCCATAACTTGGCCACCCCAGGCCACACAAAACCACACTGTGGACCTTCCCTCTCTCCACAACTTAGATACAGCAGCCTCTCTCTTTCACTTGATTTTAGCAAATCGTGACACCCTCTGAGAGGAGTGTGAGGTGGTATGACATCATTAAAGCTAGAGAGTCTTAGCCCTTCTCAGCACTGTCTCAGTCTTTGTTCTCTGGAGGCTTTAAACTTTTGCATGTATCGCACCACATGGGAACAGCAATTTCACTCTACACACAATGTAATTCCTTTATGCACATTAGTAAAACAAAATGCAGCTTACACGGGCAACCGCAGCAGCATGTGGAGAGAGCAGTTACAATGCCATTCACGTATTTCAGACTTTCGAATACATGTTGCCAGTTGAAAGCACGGAGAAACAAGTACTCTAGTAACATCCACTGCCAAAATTCTTTGGCAAAGGTGAGTGTTTTGCTGCAGTCAAACTTTTGATACAATCACCAGAAATAAGAGGGCGGTAGGAACGCTGTATCAGAACATTTTTCACTAAAGCTGATTACAAAACGTTGTAGAGGTTGAGGAAGGAGCCACGTCGGAATTTAGCACTGACCAAGCATACAAGAACTACCTCGGAACAGCTTACAGAGACATCTATAGGTAGTGTCTGCCTAATACTATATCACTTACATAGTTGAGAGAGGCTGAACTCCTTACGTAGGAATTGATAAAACAAGGTAAAAACATTTCTACTAGAAAGGCGCTTAACGACTCAGATAGTAGTAGCCAGACATCAATACTCACTGCTGAAAACAGATGCACCCTTAGCACAGGCACATTACTTAGGACTGGAGACGGATAAAAGGTAAAGTTGGTGTAGCTACAAACAGCAATACAACCAGCAGCCTGTCTTTCTAGCCATGGAATCTTTCTACGCACCGAACTAAAGCTGAACCAGACCCAAACTTCGCAATAGAGCCCCGTACAAACGCTTACAACCACACACGTTGTGCCGCGCACAACTATTTGTTGCAAAATCCCTAGAACAGAGAGCGCCCGGACAGACTCCAGAACCGAAAACCAACGCAAACAATGTGCTCCATTACACTCAGCAAACAAGCGTACGGAAATCATGAGAACAGATACAGTAGGGTAAGGGAGGCAGTTTCTTAATGAAGCAGGGATGGACTAAGTCTCCGGAGCCAGAGAGCTTTTCCAGGAGTGGGTTTAATTGCTCTGGGTATTTCCCTGCTCGGTGGGGGAAGCAGAGAGGGTGAAGCGAAATCCCAGGACAGAGTTCTCCTCCCTAACGTCCTCGCCCCTCGCCCCAGTCCTCCTGCCCGCGCTAAAGGAACGAAATGGCAATTCCCGGATATTTCACTTTTCTCCGGGATTAAAAGGCGAGATTGTCTTGGGATGTCTGATGCACGAACTTGCCGAGATAGAAACAATTCCTGGGTATTTACACACACACACACACACATGCAAAAGAAGAAAAGAATCGGCGTTTCCTCACACATACATCGAGGAAGGACTGTAGCTATTTCTCCTCTCCAGGCGGGGACGGGAGGAGAGCCGAGAGCTGCCCGTGCCTCCCGCTCGGGCTCACCGGACTGGGAGCGGAGCGGACTGCCCGGTACGGTCAGGGGGAGGCAGCCCCTCACCAAGCCCCCCTGAACCCCCCTCACACAACACAGGGGGGTACGCCCGGCTCCCTCACGCTGGGGTTCCCCCGGCCTCTCCCTTCACGCACTAACTCGTACAAGCTCCCTCGCACACACCCTGGCACACGGCACTCTTACCCTTTCCGCTCACAAACGCACACTCCCGAACGGGCACCCCTCACACTCACGGGCACTCCGTTACACTCCCTCTATTCTCCTCCTGGCCCAGAGTCCCTCACACACTCCGCGTCCCTCATTCTCCTTCTGGCCAGAAGTCTCTCTCGCACCCTCCGCCTCGCACACGCGCGCTCCTCTCTGTCTCTCCCCCT
>VWZI01017190.1:371506-416282 GCA_013396835.1 Psilopogon haemacephalus | reverse complement strand
AACGCCTCCAGGGAGCTCACCCCAAACCCCGCCCTGCAGGGGCAACCCATTCCAGCCTCACACCACTCTCATGCTCAACAACTTCCTCCTCATGTCCAGTCTGAATCTCCTCACCTCCAGCTTTGCTCCATTCCCCCTAGTCCTGTCACTCCCTCCGAGCCTAAAAAGTCACTCCCCAGCTTTTTTGTAGTCCACTTCAAATATTGGAAGGCCACAAGAAGGTCACCTCAGAGCCTCCTCTTCAAACTGAACAGCCCCAACTCTTTCAGGCTGTGCTCACAGCAGATGTGCTGCAGCCCTCTGAGCATCCTCGTGGCCCTTCTCTGGACATGCTCCAGCATCTCCACATCCCTCTTCTAATAGGGGCTCTGATCAACTGCTTTTGTAGCTGACTAGGTTGAGGAGAGCTCAATTTGCATTTAAGAGACAATTAAACTAATCTTATCATCTTATGCATTCATCCTGCTAGAATTTATGGGGAAAAAAAAAATAGTTATGCATAATCACTGGAAATGATTGCAAAATAATAATATGCTGCATGCACAGTATCTACCCTGCCTTTATGAGGGCTAGCTATTTACATAGACATGGGAGAAGTAACCAAAAATAAGACTTTTTATAGGGAAAAAAAAAAAAAGTAGAAATTGCCCTTCTTTATTTGAGATAAAAGACCTAAATTGGTTATTTATATAAAACAAGGTCACTGGTAGACGGAGTGCATTACAAGCAGTTTTTCAGAGCGTGCAACAATGTTCTGTATTAATAAGCATTGTGGGAATGAAAACATCACTTACACCAATTCAGCTATAATTCAGATATAATGATATTTCAGGCAGATAAATTGGAGTGCTACAGCTCCGCAGCAAAAGGCATACTGTAAAACTGCCTTAAACAAAACACTGCATGTGCTGGCTAAATTCTTGGATGGAAATTTGCCACCGAGCAAGGGGCCAACCCATACATCATGGACATGGTATGCTGCAAAGCAATATACATTAGCTGTTGTGCAATGGAGTCCTACAGCAACAATGCAAAGATGGGGTTTTAATCTACCACCTGACAGAGATTACTGATGCTTTTCAGCTGAGAGGTCCTCACTAAACAGCCCAACCACACGTGCTGCAGCTGTAGCCAATCCCAGGTCCATTCAGTCCATCATTTCATGCCTCCCTGCCATTTCAAAGAGAAATTGATCATTTTCAGTTTTCCCAAATCAGAAGTGGTTTAAGGTTACTAACAAGGATACAACTCTCTTCCCCTAGTTAACTCTTTTGAAGACCAGCTCTGTACACGTTGTCCTGGTAGGGCACAAATCCTGCCCAAATCAGTTCAGAACTCCTTTTCTGCTCCTCTTGTAAGGTCTAGGGGTGGCAGGTGAACAGGTGCTGAGGGTTTGAACCAAGAAGCCCCATGCCACATGATCAAGTCAGGTGTTTTGATGCTATTCCTCAAAGCGTTAGGGTGGACTTTGAATCTGTTGGCCAAAACAATGGATGCTAGTGCCTATTGGTCAGTTCCACCCTTCAAAATAGGGTATTTAAGGGAGGGTGATTTAAAGCTGATGTTTTCTTTCCTCCTGTTTTTCATTGGGGCTGGATGTCTCCTGCACATCTCTCACAGTGGCTACCTGTTAGCAGCCTGCATTGCAGCCTACAGCAGTGGCAAGGTGAGCTCTTTCTCCTCTTCTTTTTGGGGCTCTATACCTATTGTGTTTGTGAGTATGAGGCGAGGTAAAGATTTTTTCCTGCTGGCAGGCTCCCTGTTTTCCGAGTTTCTGACTGTTTAAGCTATTTAGACTGTTTAATTCTGTGCTTATAAATAATGTCTCTGCAACAACCTTACCAACTAGACATCCAAAGAACCCCAGGGAAATTTTCCTGAAATCTCCATTATTAATAGTAATTTAAAACTTAATAATTGCAACACACATTTACATGCAGGATTAAGTTCACGTGTCCATGAAGTGATGGTAAGAAATATTTCGTAGAATATGATCTCTAAGGTTATTGAGTCTAGCTGTTGACCTAACAGTCATTAAGTATGGCCTCTAAGACATGTCCCAAAGTGCCATGTCCGCGTGTTTCTTGAGTGCCTCCAGGGATGGTGACTCCACCACCTTTCTGGGCATCATGTTCTGATGTCTGACCACTCTTTCTGTGAAAAATGTTTTCCTAATTGCCAACCTAAACCTCCCCTGGCACAATTTTAAAATGTTTCCTCTTGTTCTGTCACCTGATACTAGGGAGGAAAGGTTGACTGCCACCTCAGTACTATTTCTCCTGTTTACAGGCCAAAAAGAGCTAAGATGCCTGAAGTAGGCTCAAGCACAAATGCCTTAATCCAAAGTCACAAGCCCCCATATTATTCCCCAAGACCTTCCTCACCTGGAAATGTGTAAAACCCTTTGTAGCCTGCCTATGGTCCTGGCCATTCCACATGTGCCTGCTACCACACTGCTTTAGTGGACCCCTTCTGTGAGCAGCCAGGCAAGGTACCTAAAATTCTGCCTTAAAGATAATAAGCAGAGTACGATAGGACTCCTGCTTACACTAGTGAGGTACTGAAAGAAAACAGTCTACTTGTAATCAAAGAATTAAGCAAGGTGCCCAACAACCCACCTCTGCTGCTTGAAAAAAAATTAGGAATCTGTTGTCTTAATTAGTTACTTTAATGTTGCAGTTATATTTTTACAAGAATTAGGCAAGGTGCCCAATAATCCTTCTCTGCTGCTGAAAAGGAAATTACTAAGCTATTGTCTTATTTAGTTACTTATGATGTTGCAGTTAATATTTCTACAAGAAATAAGCAAGGTGCCAACAATCCATCTGTGTTGTTGAAAAAAAATTATAATGTTGCAGTTATATTTTTTACAAGAATTAAGCAAGGTGCCCAATAATCCATTTCTTTTGCTGAAAAAAAAATAAAATTAGGAAGGTATTGTCTTGTGCAGTTACATTAATGTTGCAGTTATATTTTTACAAGAATTAAGCAAAGTGCCTGATAACCCATTTGTGCTGCTGAAAAAAAAAGAAATTAGGAAGCTATTGTCTTATTTAGTTAATGTTGCAGTTATATTTTTGCAAGAATTAAGCAGGGTGCCCAATAATCCATTTCTTTCACTGAAAAAAAAAATTAGGAAGGCATTGTCTTGTGTAGTTACATTAATGTTGCAGTTATATTTTTACAAGAATTAAGGAAGGTGCCCAATAACCCTTCTGTGATGCTGAAAAAAAAGAATTAGAGAGCTGTTGTCTTTAATGTTGTAGTTATAGTTCTACAAGAATTAAGCAAGGAGGCCAATGATCCATTCATGTTGTTGAAGAAAACTTGTGAAGCTCTTATGTAGTTATATAAATGTTGCAGTCATATTTTTACAAGAATTAAGCCAGGTGCCCAATAATCCTTTTCTTTTGCTGAAAAAAAAAAAAAAATCAGGAAGGTATTGTCTTATTTAGTTAATGTTGCAGTTATATTTTTACAAGTGTTAAGTAAGCTGCCCAATAATCCATTTCTGTTGCTGAAAAAAACTTAGGGAACTATTGTCTTATGTAGCTACTTTAATGTTGCAGTTATATTTTTACGAGAATTAGGCAAGGTGCCCAATAATCCATCTCTGCTGCTGAAAAAAAAACCCCAATAAATTAGGAAGCTATTGTCTTATGTAGTTAATGTTGTAGCTGTATTTTTACAAGGAGTGAATAAGCTAGCTAGAATGTATGGATTTTCTTTCATAAGGTCAAGTTTCACTTAAAATTGCTCTAGCTTTCCTCTTGTGGTTACCCATACATTATTAAAGCATTCTTTTCTTTTGGCATTTCCTCTGCGGAGAGGAGATGGGAACGAGAGTTTCGAGTTCCAGAATAAATGGAGGATGGTTATTCTGGTCTGAACAAGAAAAACTGTGGTCAGCATAGTCAGGATTGCCAAATAGATTTGGGTTTTTATTATTTAAAAAAAAAAAAAATCATGTGAAATCCCCCAGGGCACAGGAGGAGGATAATATCCAAGTGGAGATGCTGCACTCTCACAGAAATTGTACCCTCGGATCCTGGCTCCACTCCCTCTTTGAATCCCTGGAAGTCAGTGTCTCTTCTCCGTCTCTAACTAGAGGTATTAATATTTCATTCCTTCCTCCATTTGTCTTCCTTGCTTATTCAAATTGAAAGCTTGTCAGAACAGGGACTGGAAATCTCTGGGTATGTAGACATCATGAAATAAAGTGGAAACCTAATGTTAGTTTGGGCTCTCAGGCTACGAAAGGAGAGGATTTAAACATATTTCTCTCTGTGTTAAGGTAAATGGCAGCTGTGTGATATTTGAAAAACGCTATTTTCCCAGCGTAAAATTATTACCTTGCCTCTTTAGCCATGTAGGTACCTGGGGAAAGCCCAGTGTCGACATGTGGCATGTTGAATAGCCAGACTGAGTGGGAGACAATTGTCAGCTGGCCAGCGACAGCAGCTTTCTGGTTATTTTGCACAACTGGAACACCGCAAAGATATGAACCAGCAATAATTTTATCAGACTGCAAGAATGACTGAATTGGGCAATTCTGTTCCAAAGTGTTTTCAGCATGGATGCAAGCATTAGAATAAATTATTGTACTAGTGGCTGCATGTTCTGTCTAAAGAGAATTGTCATCTTCTCTTTATTTTTAACTAGTAATTGCAGGGCTGGATTTTAAATTTCTTTTAAATAATTCTGTCTTGTGAGGTATTCAAGACTGAGAATGATGTGGTAAACTGTGTCCAGTGTCATAGGGCCCCTTAAACTCGGTTCTTCTCAGCAGTCACAATTTTGTGACTGAAAACCACTTAGCCAAACATTGTCAGATGTAGCAAAAAAAAAAAAAAAAGTTTTAATTCAGATGAAGTTGATCAATTTGGTCAAGCACCTCTGCTATGAGGACAGACTGAAAGAGTTGGGGCTGTGCAGTCTGGAGAAGAGGAGGCTCCCAGGTGACCTCCTTGTGGCTTTCCAGTATCTGAAGGGGGCCTAAAAAAAATAGCTGGGGAGTGACTTTTTTAGGCTTCCAGGTAGTGACAGGACTAGGGGGAATGGAGCGAAGCTGGAGATGGGCAAATTCAGATTGGATGTGAGGAGGAAATTGTTGAGCATGAGTGGTGAGAGCCTGGAATGGGTTGCTGAGGGGTGTGGTTGGGGCCATGTTCCTGGAGTCGTTTTAAGGCCAGACTGGATGAGGCTCTGCCAGCCTAATCTAAGGTAGGGTATCCCTGCCCATGGCAGGGGGGTGGGAACTAGGTGGTCCTTGTGGTCCCTTTCAATTCTGACTGATTCTATTATTCTAAGTTTGATCTGAAGAAGATTTCTCTTCAAGAAGTTACTCTTTACTGGTTCAAACTCAACTGCAGATAAAATGTGATGTTGACTCTTTTAGCTGCTGCTGCTCCATGGTTTGGTTTTTGGGTTTGGTTTTTTTAGATCTTATTTTAAAATTCAAATTCTCAGTATTCTTTGAACACTGGCAGTAAAGTTCTGTCTTCTAGAGTTGGAGATCCCAGCTTAGAGAGTCTTATTCCATGTGCACTGTGGTGGTTTGGCAGTTATCCACCCCCACACACTTTGAAGTAACCCAGACTGGAAGTTAATAAATGAAGCTTTATATTTACAGCTTTGCACAATATCCAAGCAGATATTTACACTGTAGAACAGATATTTACAGATGCAGACAGTAAAAAAGAAGTAATACAGAAACACCACAGCCGTCCCAAACACCAAAATCCCTAAGAGGGGGTTTCTAACCACCCCTACCACCTTCTCCCTTCTCAATCTTATCTCACCATCTGTTTTATGCAGCAGATAGGTGAAGGTTGATGGGCCAGGAGGTATTAGCAGCAGGAAAGAAGTTAGTGAAATTATTCAGATTCATCTAGGAAGGGAGAAAGAGCCAGACAGGAGCAGCCACATCCCAAAGCCATCTGAAACCATCTCAATTATCTACATTTGGGTTACAACTCTTAAACGTTTTTTTTTCCTTTCTTTCTCAGTAAAGCTATGTGTCAAGTAGCATCATCAGTGTTTGCCTTTCTCAGCCTATAGTCTAATTTCTTATTCATATGGCTCTGGACAGCCTGATCTAGGGTAGGGTGTCCCTGCCCATGGCAGCGGGTGTTGGAACCAGATGATCCTTTTGGTGCCTTCAGATCCTGACTGATTCTATGAAATCCTCCAATCAGTTCAAACCAGCACATGCACCTTAAATGTTTTGACCATTTTTTTTTTTCCTGAGGGCCAGATTTCAATAGCTTTCCAGAGCTCAAGAACCCACGTGGTGTGGCTCTTCCATATTTTAAGAGTCTCGGTGCGTTCCGTAACTGCTTGATTAAAAATGTAAAAAGGTTGAGATGCAGAACAGTTTGCAGTTTTGCACCTGTGATATTTGTACTTCAAATACTTCCCTGACATTTTATTTGGAAAGTGATACGTTCTTCCTCCAGATAAATAATTCAGATAATGCATTACGTTTTATTTTTTTCTGTAACTCAGGAATGAAAGTCAATACTATTCATAGTGCCGTTGACATGCCTCCTCGTAATTTATGGAATAATTATGACCATATTTGGGCTAGGTCTATTCCCTGCACTGCTGATTTGTCCTCCTCCAATACATCTTGACAATGTTGTTGTAATTCGTGTAGATTGTCCATACTGAATATATTTGAAGACAGACAATTCGTTCCAGACAAAGGCATTAAAAATATAACACAGCTGTTTGGAGCTCGCTTTCGCCATGCGACCTTTGCAGCAGACGTTTGGTTAGTGATGAGGGAATTTCGCACTTCTCTTTATTCTCAGTCCGTGGGTGATGATAATTTGTACTGAATCATTATCTCAATCTGTTTAAGCCTCTAAAGAATTCAGGTGATGCACATCAGAATGGCTTTGTTTCACCAAAGAAGAAAGTGGCAGGCAGCACTGTATATGTGCAGAAATAATTCTTTGGCAGCTTAGCCAAACTTCAGATATCTAGCCTGACTTTGAATGATCCTCTGCTGGAGGTGGGGAGATTCAGATTGGATGTGAGGAGGAAGCTCTTCACCATGAGAGTGGTGAGGCCCTGGAATGGGTTGCCCAGAGCGGGTGGTTGGGGCCACTTCCCTGGAGTTGTTTAAGGCAAGGCTGGTTGAGGCTCTGTCCAGTCTGATCTAGAGTAGGGTGTCCCTGGCCATGGCAGGGGGGTTGGACCTAGGTGATCCTTGTGGTCCCTTCCAACCCTGACTGATTCTGTGATTCTCATCTTCTTAGCAAAAGAACCATACACAACTTGATTTCCTCTTTAGTGTTTTTAATAATCCCTCTTTTGACTGCACTTTACAGCTGTTTAAGCCTTAATAATGTGCTGCTCATAGTGAAAAAGAGAAAATATTTCCAAGCACAACAAAGAGAACTTTCAAGTGACATCAATGCAAATTTGAAAATGGGAAATCAGGCTCAAGGGAAGGAAGCTGGTGGGATTTTTGCCACTGACTTAATGAGGACAGGTTTGGTTTTGTTTTTTTTTCCCAGCCCCCACTCTATATAATCTGGGAATGTTGATTTTACACATCTCGTTGAAATTCGTGGCTCTGTTCATGGCTATCAAGCCATGAGCTTTGGAATTTGCAAGGGCAGCAATAGTAAGAAGTGGAAAGCTCGACGAGTGCTTGTCAACACGTGTAACATTTTATAAAGCTACATGCGTGTTGTGATTCATTATCATCTAAAAGCAGAGCTCCGTCAGGAGTGACACAGCTATTCACTCTGTGAAAACAACTCCCTTTAAAAATTTCATTAGAAAGCAACAGGTTTGTCGTGTTCCCTGAACCGAGTAACTGAAAATGTAATTAAAATATCACTATTGGGTTTGTTCAGAGTAATAAACTTAATTAAGGGAGTCCTTTTTGTTTAAATTGACGCTTTTCTTTAGGGGGCCATCGATAATTTATTTAAAGTAGTACCTTATAAAAAGTAAGCATTAATGATGACATTATTATTTCATAATGATACTGTTAAAAATGCAGATCAGATGCAGATCAAGATTGGCATCTTTAATTGTTGCTGTGTGCTGCTCATTTTCTTTCGTCGTAAATGAACGCTGGATTGCTGTCAGTGATTAACAATCACAGGAGAACATTTCAAAACCTTGCCTACTGCTAAAATGTATCTTGTCACAGTTCCTTGGATACTCACAGGATTGAGGCGATATTCGGGCTATGAATTTTGACCGAGAACTCAACTCAGAGAAAACATAGAAGAATCTGAGGTAAATTACTGTCACAGCTGCATGTAATTTGGCATGCAGAACTGCTATTAAAGCTGGAGTGGCTCTCGTCAGACCTCACCTGGAGTACTGTGTGTAGTTCTGCAGCCCCCAGCACAGGAAGGACATGGAACTGTTGGAGAGAGTCCAGAGGAGGGTCACAATGATGCTCAGAGGGATGCAGCAGCTCTGCCCTGAGAACAGGCTGAGAGAGTTGGGGCTCTGCAGCCTGGAGAAGAGAAGGCTGCCAAGGGACCTTATAGTAGCCTTCCAGTATCTGAAAGGGCCTACAGGAGGGCTGGGGAGGGACTATTGACAAGGTCTTGTAATGACAGGATGAGGAGGAATGGGTTTGAACTGGCAGGAGATTTAAATGGGATGTCAGGTTGGTGAGACACTGGCACGTGTTGCCCAGGGAGGTTGTGGCTGCTCCCTCCCTGGAGGTGTTCAAGGCCAGGCTGGATGAGGTCTTGAGTGTCCTGTTCTAGTGGGAGGTGTCCCTGCCTATGGCAGGGGGTTGGAACTGGATGATCCTTAAGGTCTCTTCCAACCTAAACCATTCTATGATTCTGTAATATGGAATTTTGACTAATTTTACAGTGGGTTTTTTTTTCTGTAGGAATTGTTTATATTTTTTTTTCCTGGTTACATTTTCTTGCAGAAATCCGTAACAAACTCTCTGGTTTGGGAAGTTGTTCATTATTTAAATGTAACAGGAATACAGGCAGTACAGAAGTTTATCTGTGCTCCATGCATCAAATGTATAAACTTCCTGTACCAGTGAATATTTTAAATTACTTCCACATATGTCACCACTCTAAACATGAGCAGGGACAGCGTTGTTATGGGAACATTGCCCTTATTTTAGAAATAAACCCAAGAACAAATATTACTAATAAATGGTGAGGCCCACAAATGAAGCTGAGATGGGTAATGTATTTCTTCCTGAATGTTCACATAAGCAACAGAGCATTTACTTTATGTAAATTTTGTGTTGGTGAAGTCATTACAGAAGAGCTGTTCAGAGAAATGGAAAGATGAACTTGGAATGGAATATTTTTTGGGGTGGGGTTGAACATATCATGTTGATGTCAAAGGAAAAGAGGTCTACATCCTCAATGGGAAATAATAACTGATTTTATTCAAGGAAAAGGTTTCAATTTGATGTTTGCTATTAAATACCACGATGCTGGAAATGTGAACAGTCATGGATTCTTATTTAGAATATTTCCCTCCCTCTAATTTATCTTTTATTTGAAATAAAAATTTCAGGTGCCAGCTGCATCTACTTTCACATTTCATTTCAGGTAACTGACTTGTGTGCTCCAACGAAGTAAAGAAAAAAATTCAGATGATAAAACAGTGAATCTTAACAGAATTAATACTCTAGCTAGACCACAACAGAGTTTCTGGAAAAATGATTTGCCATTGGAATGGGCTGCCCAGAGAGGTGGTGGAATAGCCATCCCTGGAGGTGTTTGAGAAAAGCCTGGATGGAGCACTTAGTGCCATTGGATAGGGCTGGGGGATAGGTTGAACTGGATGATCTTGGAGGTATCTTCCAACCTGGCTTATTCTATTCTAAATATTTGCACAGCCAAGGTTGAAGTAACTTCTGAAAGCTCCTAATATTGTATCGGTTAGTTCTATTTCACTCAATCTATTGCAGCTTTCATTTAATCTGTGTCTGCTGCAGTATACTTGAAAGGAAAGGTCCTGTGGAACAGTTCTATCAAAGAAAAAAAGAAATCTGTTTGAAATATGGGGATATGAAAAGCTACAGCAGCGGTTTTACCCACGTGGTGAAGTGCAGACTACTGAGAACACTTTTAATTACTGTAAATAAATGAAACATTTCTTTAGAGCATTGTCAGCTCTCCCCTTACAAGATCACATGGCTTTATTTTCACCTTTACAGTTAAACATGTGTTCTTGTTTCTGAATGCATTTAACAAGTTTAGCAAGTATTGCAAGTAAGAGAGAAAGGTAAGAGCGTGCATGCTTGCACAGACCAGTATGAATAAGGAATCCACTTCCCTCCCCCCTCCTTTTTTTTTTCTTTCTGGCTTTTATCCCCTATACATCTCAGGCAATTTAGATAGCGAACATTCATGAGCGTAACAGTCAAAATAAATCAAAGCAAATTCCGCCACCCTTTCTCCACAATGTAACAAAAGCCTTTAGAATGCTTTCTTGCAGGTCTGTTACACGAAGATTATTTCTTCCTGCGCTCTCGGGAGATGCTGTAGCATGAAAATATACTGCAAATAGGAAAAAAATGTCATTTTATTGTGCAGTCATATCCATGGCAATGATGATGTGAAAGAAGAATGCCACTTTCTGCACCTAAACCAAACGTTATCAGATGACATGGGTTTTAAGACTCTACGGGAAATGTTCACTAGATTAAAAATTTATTACACTTGTTGTCCAGATTTCTGAAATTCAGGGGGAAAAAAAAAAAAAGTGTTGTCTTCATTATTGGATTCTGTCAAACTTTTCCTGTGAGGGCTGTTTTAGTGAAAGTTCAAACTATGAAGTATAATTAAGGGCATAAGAGCATCACTGCTGTGAGTACCTGGGCTGTTGTCAGTACACAGGATTTAAGCTTTTGCATTATCTAGGAAGCATACTGATGGTTACAAGACACAATTGCTTTCTCATGAGCCACTAAAGTGCAAGATTTTTCATCTTTTTTTCCAATCCAAACTATTTTAAGACCTTAGACCCTCTGTGACACAAGTTTTGAATGACAGTTCAGCTAGAGGATTTGAGTATATCTCTTGCAGTCTTAAAAAGAGAGATGCGATTAAAACAATTATTCTTTTTTCTCTATCTCTAACTGTATTCCTGAGGTTTCCTTTAAGCTATACAATAAATAATTTAAAATATTATCAATTGCTGTATGTGGGAGATAAGATAAAATTATTGGCATGACTTCAGCTTTCAGACAGTTTCCAAGTTACTAACCACTTCTTGTTGCCAGGAAGGTATTTACAGTGGCTGTTTTCCCCATTGTTAAGTTCTATTAAATTCTGTAAATTCTATTAAAAAAAAAATAAAAAAGCATCTCAAGTTCACACCACTGCCTTCTGCTGCTGTTATGCCTATATTGCGTATATAGATATAGTGCTGATTTAAGAAACGTATGTATGTACATATACATATATATATGCATATATCTATATATACACACGACATGGGCAGAGGAATCAGTGCAGCCTCACCAAGTTTGCAGCTGGCACCAAGCTGTGTGGCACAGTTAACTTGCTGGAGGGCAGGGATCCATCCAGAGGGACCTGCACAGGCTGCAGAGATGTGCCCAGGCCAACCTCATGAAATTCAACAAGGCCAAGTGTAAGGTCCTGCNCAGCCCAGACAGCAACTGTGTGCTGGGCTGCAGCAGGAGCAGCTGTGGGCAGCAGGGCAAGGGAGGGGATTCTGCCCCTTGGCTCTGCTCTCCTCACACCCCACCTGGAGCACTGTGTGCGGGTCTGGAGCCCCCAACACAAGAAGAACATGCAAGTGTTGGAGCCAGTCCAGAGGAGGCCACCAAGATGCTGAGAAGGCTGCAGCAGCTCTGCTCAGAGGACAGGCTGAGAGAGAGTTGAGGCTCTGCAGCCTGCGGAAGAGAAGGCTTCCAGGAGACCTTGGAGTGGCATTCCAGGATCTGAAGGGGGCTGGAAGTCCTTCTCATTGACAAGGTCTTGTAATGACAGGACAAGGAGAAATGTGTTCAAACTGGCAGATGGGAGTCTGAAGTTCCTTACAGTAAGAGTGGTGAGACACTGGCACAGGTTGCCCAGGGAGGTTGTGGCTGCTCCCTCCCTGGAGGTGTTCAAGGCCAGGCTGGATGAGGTCTTGAGCATCCTAATCTAGTGGGAGGTGTCCCTGCCTATGGCACAGGGGAGTTGGAACTGGCTTAGCTTTGTGGTCCCTTCCAACCTAAACCATTCTATGATTCTATGATATACATGTACAGGAGCCTCTCCTGGTTCAGTATCACTTCATATGAGTGCTTAGCTAAGGAAGAGATCTTAGGGGAAAAAAAAATGGAAAGAATACACATTTTTTGCATTAATTGCAATGAACTCTTCTAGGTTACAAAATTGTTTAAAGGATCTATGTTCTTTTTATGTATGGATGTGTGTATATATTAATTTGCCCTTTAGTGTCAACTAAAGCCTGCAGAAGGTTTGGTTTTGTCCTCGGTGGGCTCTGTATGCCTTGCTGGATAATGGTTCATGTGCTACACTGCTGGAAAGTAAAGGGAAGTACTGACACTGAATGAACAGGATAGCAACTGGCAGTGGTTTTGCTAATGAGCAATTTCTAGTTATGAGTGCTGACAGTCACACAATAATGTACATATTTCTGGATTATGTAGAAACACAGATCCATATTTTCATGTTTCTTATACGCAGATGAATTTCTTGGAAAGAAATAAAGAGCCAAGTTCTCAGCTGGTTTGGATCAATTCCTTGTTTTTGCTTGTTTTCCTAGAATTGATTTTTATGTCATTCTTAAGCCATACATTCAGAATTTTCCAATCCATAACCTACCTTTTAAAATGAATATAAAGCCAAGCATAGCTTTACAAACAGTATTATGTCCCTCCACTCCGTGATGCATTTCCATCTCTGTTATTACTGCCTTGGTTGCTACTGTCTACTTCAAATTACTTTGTGTATATTATGCCTGTAGCATGTGTTTGTGTGCATTATCTTCACATGCCTCATCTTGTTTTCCTTCTCCGGTCTGAGTGGGGAACTTTTCTATTTAAATTCAAGACAGCAGGTTCCAAGTTATTAACAACTCTGTCATGAGAATTTGCATCTCCCACCTCATAATGGTCAGAAGACAATGTCTGTCTCCCTCTACCATGTGTTCTGGTACCTGGTACAAGCTTTGTCAGTTAATGCAAACTAGCTTGACTCAAGTGCAAAAGTCTGTTCCCTTAGTGACTCTAGACACACAGAAACCAACAGAGATTGGTTAGGTAGAAAGAAGTACATGAGTATCATGCAGTGTTCCTGTTACAGCTAGAGAATGCAATGGTGATGGCACTTAGACAAGCTAATCCTCTAGAAGATCGGGGTTGGTCTCTTCTCCCAGGCAACCAGCAACAGAATGAGGGGACACAGTCTCAAGTTGTGCCAGGGGAGGTATAGGCTGGATGTTAGGAGGAAGTTCTTGACTGAGAGAGTGATTGGCATTGGAATGGACTGCCCAGGGAGGTGGTGGAGTCCCCATCCCTGGAGGTGTTCAAGCAAAGCCTGGATGGGGCACTTAGAGCCATTGGATAGGGCTGGGTGCTAGGTTGGACTGGATGATCTTGGAGGTCTCTTCCAACCTGGCTTATTCTGTTCTATTTTCTTCTATTCTATCCTCTCCTATCCTCTCCTATCCTCTCCTAAGAGTTTGTTTAGGTAACAGAACTTGCATTTCAGCAAATGAGATGTTTGGGGTTGGACACATATTTTCTGTACTGCAGTTCAGCATTCAGTGCTAAAAGCTTGGCTTCTTACAGCTTCTCTACACGCTCATGCAGTCTATGCAAGCTGGAAGAAATGGCATAACTGGTCTCACATCTTCACATCTTCTGCAACACAGCATGCAGATCATCTGCTTCTCCTTTATGGGTAGATTTGTGTTTTACTGATGATAACAAAAACAGTGGTTTTAAACTGTAGGAGAAGCCTACAGGAGTGTAAAGTAATTCATACTTCAGAGTATGGTGGGCTTTGTGCAAAACAGTCTCTAATGTGTCACTCCCTGTACTATGAAATAAATTGGTGGAAAAAGCCACAAAGCAGCGCCACGTAGTACATCTTCAGGATTCTTCTTGTTAGGGAGCTGATTAGTCTTTAATGAGGGTGAAAGGTTATAAGAAAGCTGTACAGAGATATCCACTAGAAATGCTTAGTTGGTATCACACTAACCAGCAGTTGATGACCTCTGCCTGTAACTCCATAACTGTGAAACTTATAAATGTTTCCTGACACACCTTTACATGAGTAAAGCATTAGGTGCTTCAATCCTGTTTCTTTTGAGCAACTCTTAAATCCTAACTTTTAAAGTGGTTTGACTATAAAAATAATTTTCAGGCTATTCTAAGGAAAAAAAGGGCACCGGGCAGTGCTTTCAGTGAAATTAATGAATACATTAATACTCTTGAAGCTTTATTCCTGTTTATGAATAAATTATAGAGCTAAGTACAAAGACACTCAGCTTTAGGGTAAATTTAGTTTTTACTAGCATCTACTAAGTTCATCAAATAATAGGTAGCTGGCAGCTGTCTCTGTTGTTTTCTTAATTTAACAAGTCTACAAATAAGTATGACCAGAGTACATTAATGGCAGCAATCAAAAGATTAGACACCACCCTTGTTCCACAATAGTTACCAAGGTCAATACTCCACAAGATCAGACACAGTGATGGTGAAGCCTGTTATACATTTGTGACCCTTCTTCTGCTTCAGGAATTATTTCCTTTTTCCTTGGGAAAGCCTAGAAGGTGGCTGTATATTGCCAGATAAATATTGATAAATCAAAATATGAGAAGTATGTGGCAACAGCCTGGGGATATGAAGCCTTGGATTTATCCTGAAAAAGTAAACCCAGCAGTATATCACCGTTTCTTATCTCTTTTTTTTTTTTTTCAATCTTGGTACAGATAATTGTGTCAATGATAAAATTGTGATTTAAAAGCCTATAAAATGTCTAAGGAACATGGTATTTCTTCTCCTGATAACTGCTGCCCCACAGCTTTCTTAAGTACCAAAGGGTATTTTTTTCTGTTCCATAGAAAAAAAAGGGCATACTTTGAGATAGATATTTAGATGCAGCATCGTTAGGGAGATAAGTGCCAATGGAGTGCCAATGTTATTAATTCCCCTCAATGCATAAACTGTAGCTGCAAAGTTTTAACTGGAGACACATTAAAGTGAGATGAATTCACAGGATTGGCTGTGGAAGCACTTCAAGTTGGAAAACACTGATCTGGTAGATGTGGGGCATGGATCAGACACCTAAGCATCACATCTGCACATATTTGGGCAGCCTATTCTAGGGGTTGACAAGCCTTTTGGGCAAGACATTTTACCTAATATCAAATCTCATCTTCCACTGCTGCAACTTGAGGCTCTTTGCTCTTATCCTGTCACTTGTTTCTTGGGAGAAGAGACTGACTCCCACCTCCTTTCAGGTAGTTGAGAGAGCAAGAAAGTCTCCTCTGAGCCTTTCAACAATCCCAGTTCCCTCAGCTAGTCCTCTTGTCCAGACGCTTCACCAGCTAGCTTGCTCTTCTCTCGACCCACCCCAGCATCTCAATGTCTTATGGGGAAGGATGCAAAACCAGACACAGTAGTCAGCATCTGACCTCATCAGTTTCCAGTCCAAGAGCATGATTGCTTTTTTATTCCTGCTGGCCACGCTATTGCTGATGAAGGCCACCTTGCCACACTGCTGGCTCACCTACAGTTGGCTATGAACCAGCACCCCCAGCTCTTTCTCTGCTGGTCACTTTCCAGCCACTCTGCCCCAAGCCTGGAGAGTCTCATGAAGTTGTGACCCAAGTGCAGGACCCAGCATTTGGCTGTGTTAAACGTCATGGAACTGACTTCAGTCCATCAATGCAGCCTATTCAGGTCCCGCTGTAGAGCCTTCCTGCCCTCGATAAACACTCCTGCCCGATTTAGTGTCATCTACGACCTACCAAGGGTGCCTCAATTCCCTTGTCCTGATCATTGGCAGAGACACTAAATGAGACTGGCCTCAGTATTTATCCCTGGGGGGCACCACTTGTGCCCGGGCACGGACTCGGTTGAACTCTATGCAGCCGCACTCTTTGAGCCCTCCTAGTCAGGTAGCTTTTACCCTAGCCAAGCCCCCAGCCGCCCGAGCCAGCTTCTGCAGAATCCTCGGTCAAGAGCGGTGCGACCCCGGGCTGAGGGTCCCCTCGCCCCCGCCGCTACCCTCGGGCGGCTCCCGGCCGCCCCTCCCACAGCCCCTCGGGCGGCGGGGCCATGCCTATCGCCCCACGCCGAGGCTCGGGCCCCGTGCCCCGCGTCCCCTGCCCGTTACGGCCATGTGCTCAGCCCTGCCGCCGTTGCCAGGGAAACGGGCTAGGGACCGCCGGGCACGGCAGGGCGGCTGCGGCGGCTGGCGGCCGCCCCCTCCTCCTGCCCCGCGGAGAGCCCAGCCGGAGCCGTGAGTAGCTGGAGGCGGCGCCGGCAGCCAGAGATGCTGCGGGGCGGGAGGGAGGGAGCGGGAGCTGCGCTGCCCGTGCCTGCGGGGTCCGCAGCCGGGGAGGGAGGCCGTGCGGGCTCTGGCCCATCTCTGCGGCCGAGTTTGCCCCAGCCGCTGCTCTCCAGTCCGTTAACGTGCGCGGGGTGGTGCTGGGGTGGTCCTGCGCCGCCTCCCGCGCTGCGGTGCTGGGGCAGCGAGAGCCCAAGTCGCTGCCGGTGTCTGCAGCAGGCAGGAAAGTGCCCGAGGGTGCGTTCCCCGCGGCCGAAACATTTAGGCGCCTCTGCTTCGGGAAGAGGTTCGACCAAATGCCGTGCTGGGGCTTCCAGATCAACCCCTACGCTTCTTGCAGTGCTTGATGAGATCCGATTTTAAAGCTTATTAGGACTAAATAGGTTCTGCCCTCTTATTGCTGAGTTGTTTATCTTAGTTAGTTCTTAACAGATTCAAAGAATACACTTTCTGATCTATAACTAAAAAGTGTTTTGAGCCTTCTTTTACAAGTTCCAGATACATAACAAACATTTTGCACAACCTCAGGAATGCGGTGAGTCGTGGCTGAAAAAGAAACTTAGTAAGAATTAGATGTTAACCCTTCAGAAGATGTTTTCATTATCCTGTCTCTTAGGTTTTTCCCTCTTTAAAAAGCAAAATATAGAAGTCTACACAACGTGGGAGGACTTGGTGTGAGAGTTATGGCAGAGTCTTGTTTCCTTCTGAAGCATCTCAATTTGTTTGGCGTTTTGTTTGTGTGGATTTTTCATTTATTCGGGGGTTTTGCTTGGTTTTGTTTTCTATTATTGTATTATTATTATTATTATTATTCAATTTTGTTTCACTCCATAATAACACCATGGCAAAGTAGACTTTGAAGAAGGCATTTTGAAGACCTTATGGAAAGAAGCGATAGCTGTCACTACAGTGAGGATGACTGACCTCTTATTTTTGTCTTGTTATTCCTGTCTTCTTGTTTCCTACAAGGAAATTCATGACAGAGGAAGTTGCAAGTATGTACAGGGTTGTAAAGTTCTGGTCACACTGGCCACAGGAGCTGAGGTGAATGTACTGAGGAAATATGTAAAAGCATAAAGCACTGTAGGCTTGGCTGTTGTGCTTCAGCAGAACATACTTCAAGCAGCAATCCCTGCTTGTTTTCCTGTAGTGATGACGCTGAGGGGTATATTGGAAGTCGAGGGCTTGCTCATGATCCCAAATGAAAATCCATCATATGGAACTGGTCATGTTCTTTAAGGCTGCCCAGATTGGAAAGCAGAATGCGTCTGCTAACACAGTGGGATCATTTTTGGAATATGCTTTCAGGAATTCAGATATTTGCTTAGGTTTTAGGGGTGTTTGATCTGCAGGTTTTTAAGGTTATTCCTCATAAAGTTGCACACTCTTTCTAGTGTGGCAGTGCCACTAGGGTCTACAAAATGGATGCATGTGCCTCTTAAACCTTCTTCCCTACTGAGCGGCTCTGATTTTTTCCAAGTGCTGTCACCATTTCAGAGCATCCAGCCTGTGTATGATTAGCATTTATGTGATTTCGAGAACTGGTATTAGGATGTAGATGTGATGGTATGCACTGTAGGTAAGCCTTTTGTAAGATTTTTCTAAGCCTTTTTGTAAAGAGCTTCAGATAGAGTTAAGTAAGAAGAGGACATGGCAGCAGGTTTGCTCTCTTCCGTAAGAGGACAAGTAAGTCTGGCACTGTTGTTATGAAGACAGAATGAGGGAAAGCGTCCTCCTTTGAAGGTGATGTTAGAATTTCTTTTCAACTTGGAAATGAAAGAGAATTTTCACATTCATTTTTCAGTACTTAAAATCATAGAATCACAGAATGTCAGGGGCTGGAAGGGACAATGAAAGATCATCAGGCTACCAGTATCTGAGGGGGGCCTACAGGAGGGCTGGGGAGGGGCTGTTCACAAGGTCTTGTAATGACAGGATGAGGGGGAATGGGTTCAAATTGGTGGAGGGGAGATTTGAACAGGATGTTAGGAAGAAATTCTTCACAGAGAGGGTGGTGAGGCACTGGAACAGGTTGCCCAGGGAGGTTGTGTCTGCTCCCTCCCTGGATGTGTTCAAGGCCAGGCTGGATGAGGTCTTGAGCAACCTGATCTAGTGGGAGGTGTCCCTGCCTGTGGCAGGGGGTTGGAACTGGATGATCTTTGAGGTCTCTTCCAACCTAGACCATTCTATGATTCTATGATTCTATCTGGTCCAGCCTGACCTGCCAGAGCAGGATCATCTAGAGCGGATCACACAGGAATGCATCCAGATGGTTCTTGACTATCTGCAGAGAAGGAGACTCCACAAGCTCCCTGGGCAGCTGTTTCCAGTGCTTTGTCACCCTCACAGCGAAAAAAAATTCTTCCTCAGGTTCACATGGAATCTCCTATGGCTCAACTTCCACTTATTGCCCCTTGTCCTATCACTGGGAGAAGAGGCTGGCTCTATCCTCCTGGCACTCACCCTCATATAGTTATAAAAATGCCTGAGGTCACTTCTTAGTCCCCTAAGGGAGATTAAAATTATTTTCCTTGACACTTACAAAGTGCCTGCTGGAGCATGACACTTGCTGAGAAAAGTGAGCTTGGTGCAAGAAAAGAACTCAGATGGTTAAAATTGGTCATTATATGGGAAGTGATAAAATCTCCTAATACAGAGAAGGCTACATATCTATTCCAACTTTCTGTGGGCTTCCTGGTTCTGTGTACTGTTATGATCTTTTAGCAGTAGCATGAAATCATTTCATTTAGGTAGTGAGCAAAGTGATTTAAAGTATGGTTGGGGTTTTTTTTTTAATTCTATGTCTATTGGATATTAGATCATTTCTGAATCAGTGGCCTTCAGAGTGTAAACAAGGAGCAGCAGAAAAGACTTTAGGAAATCTGAGCCACTTCAGCTCTTCCTAGTTAACTTCAAAGGTCTTGGGTGTACACAAAAGTGGTGCTGTGAGCTGTGATGTGGTAGGGGATGCATTGCAGCAATTTTAATATTAGGCTAACTACATGCATCTGAAAGGGCTTTGTGCTGGTGAAGTGGATCACTTCCATTAAGGAGAGTAATGACACTAATGGTCATGCCAGTCAGTGCATATGGGTAAGAAATTAGAACCCTTTAGCAAAAAAAAAAAAAAAAGGGTGTTTATATGACCTTTGTAAACTATCAGATATTTGAGAACAATTCTGTGGTGAAGAAGAATTTTAGAGATACAATAAATCTAGGGAAAAACTCAACCCTTTCTTGAATTCGTTTTGATCAAACATATAATAAAACTCTCATGTAACATTTTAAAAATATTTATTCATTTTACTATGTGTTAGCTTTGTTTGACAGCTTAAGGTGAATTCAAGGCCGGGCTGGATGAGGTCTTCAGGGACCTGATCTAGTGGGAGATGTCCCTGCCTATGGCGGGGGGTTGGAACTGGATGATCTTTGAGGTCTCTTCCAACCTAGACCATTCTATGATTTTATGATTATTGGATCATGGAGCCCAAACACTGAGTGAAAGCAATGGTCATAAAAAAGTTATAAAATGTTTCCTGGTTTAGAAAGATCAGTGATGAGAAAGAATTAGCTTGAGTGAGTGGCAACCCCAGACAGCTTGGGGATTTTGCTGATTTTTAAGTATCATTAGCTCTTCAGCCTTTTGTTTGTTTGATTGATTGATTATTTTCCTGTAATGCAGGGCTTTGTCTCAGAGCTATCATCTTCTATGGATATATTACAGGACAGGCACAAGAATGTTCTCTCAATGGAGGTCTGGTGAATTGCCTAAGTCAGCCTAGCCTCCCCTGTTGAATCCTTATGAAGAAGCAGGCTGAGACTGTAATTTAAAAATATTTTTCTATTAATTTTTGTTTTTAAACCAGATTTTATATAGCATCAAGAATTAATTAGCTGCTAAGATCCGAGCAGTGTCACAAAATAAATCTTAGTCCAACTGAACAAGGATGTGTTTATAGTTACTCAGCACTCGATTTGGAATTTGGCAAGATCTTCTCTTCAAACTAGAAAACACACAGATGCAATTTCATGTTATTTAGGAGTGTGTTGTGCTCCCTTTTTTATTTTAAATAGATTGTAGATCCTGCCAAATTTTCAACTCATTTTGTTTCTCTAATCTTTGCAGCTCAACTATTTATGTAATATGCATAATGGCTAAAATTACTGTTTAACTTCAAGTCCCTCTGAAACCTAAAGTAATAAAACAGATACAGCTTAAAATGGGAAATCAAATGGAGATGGACCAGCATGATAAAATGTTTGTTTTTGCTTTTTTTTTCTCTGAAAGAGCATAACATTGGCATGTTAGGCCTTATGCATGGCACTGGAGAAGAACAGACGTACCCTGTGAATAATACTGACAGCAAGGGCTTACTGTGGGATTCATTCTCAGCTTGGACACAATGCCTTGCTGGGGAGAGCTGCAAGCCCTCTCAAGGACAGGGCCACATGGAATTTGGAATGATCTTGAGAAGTGTTCAAGAGGTGTTCAAGGCCAGGCTGGATGAGGTCTTGAGCGACCTGATCTAGTGGGAGGTGTCCCTGCCTATGGCACAGGGGGGTTGGAACTGGATGATCTTTAAGGTCTCTTCCAACCTAAATTATTCTATGAGTCTAAGTCAGAGAGTGGGATGTAATAAAAAAGAACAAGTATGAAGAGTGATGTACAGAAGTAATGTGTACAAGAGGAGCAAATGCTGGGTAATGAAGGAATTCTTTTATTAGCCTTTGCTCAGAGTATTGAGAGACTGATGTGCAGAGGTGTTTTGAGTTTAGTGGGTTGAAAACCATGGGTAGAGGGTGCAACTGAACTGGTGGAAAACTGCTGCTAGGGCACAAATAGCTAAATGTGAAGGACTGAAGAGATGTAAAGAGGAGAAACTTGGCAGATGTTTTTGTTAGAGATAACGAGTGTCTAGGAGCCAAGTAAAAAGAATGTAAGCTTTGTCCTGAATATGGAGGTGTGTTCTGATAAAGTGTTGCTAGCTAACCACTGTTGTACACAGTTGCAATAACCAATTATTATTTGATACAATGCAAAAGCTTTGGATTTTAGAGTACATAAGTTAGTGCTCTGCACACAATAATCAGACACCTTACTTGTATCAAGTAGAGTCCCATCTCTTCATTGCTGTTAGGGTAAGGTAGCAAAAGACCTGTAGGTGCATGTGCTGAACATGAAAACCAGTATCATGTTGTTGTGATAGAATCAAGGGTGGTATCAGGATATGAAACAAAAGCATTGCATAATACTTTCTGTTCTCAGTAGTGGTGAGGCATCAGCTGGAGGGCAGTGGCCTCTTTAGGATGTATGTCTTGCAAGACATGGATCAACTGGGGATAGCTTGAAAGAAGAGAGTGGAAAAGCAGTTGCAAAATACAATCTATGTGGCAGGGGTGTGTGTGTGTGTGAAAAATGAGAAGAATTTGGTCTGTTTAGTGTAGAGAAGAGAAGAGATAGCAGTTCTCAAATGTTGAAGAAGTTGTTTACAGGATGAAGACAATCTATTATTTTCTGTGTCCGTACGGCTACGACAAGGAGATTACATTGTACATTAGCCTGGCTAACAAACGGCGAGGATAGTTATGGTTTGTTTTAAGTCTGCATAGATGTCTGCTAGAAGCTGTCACTAAGAGACTTTAAAACAGATTTGTCAGCTGTCTTCCAGAAATGGGTTCAGATTTAGTTAAAACCGCCTTGGATCTTTCAATCCGTGGAGGCATTATTTTGCAAATGGAATCTGTTTTCACATCCTACTACACTTCTGTCACTGCAAACAAGAAAATAAAGTTTCTACCCAGTTGGAGATGTTCTACTCTATCATAAAACTCTCCAAGTGCTTAATAAATCATTTNTTTCTCTTGTATTGTCTCATTCCAGTTTTGGAAGCTAGGTTTTGTTAGCCTCTTTTTAATTTGCCTCTTTAGCCCTCATTTACTTTGCCATCTTTTGTACCTTTTTACTGACTTCCTTCCCTTACTACATGATATATCTTTACTCACTTTGCCTTGTAAGCACCTCTCATTCCTTGAAAGCCCCATCCCACCAGATTTTCATGACCGTTGCCAGCACTTTCAAGCTTTGTTCTTTGTTCTTTCACTTACTTTTGTCTTCCTTTTCTCATTTTTTTTCATGTTGCTCTTTATTTTTTAACATATGCAAGATGTCCTCTTGTGTCCTATCTGTGTTAATAATGAAGTTCAAGATCCCCACAAAATACAGTTTGACGGAAAGATTATGAAATAAATGGAAGCAGTCCTCATCCCTGGAGGTGTTCGGGAAGGGACTGGATGGGGCACTTGGTGCCATGGTCTAGTTGATTGGACAGGACTGGGTGCTAGGTTGGACTGGATGAGCTTGGGGGCCTCTTCCAATCTGGCTGATTCTATGATTCTGTGATCCTATGGTTCTCTCCTACTATAAGTTTGGCCTGTGAGGTTCTGGGTTTTGGTTTGGAGTTGGGATTTTTATTTTGAGACATTTAATATTCATTCTGGGAGCTGATAAGGAGGTGGAGAGGAGTTTGTAACTAATTCACGAGCTGGTTGAATTGAGTTAATTTGTTCCTGCTGAATGTGTGTTTTTTAATGCTGCTGAGAAAATTATGCTGTTGTAAGACTGAGTGTCAGCGTGCCTAGAGCACTTTTCCCTTTCCCAGTATTTCTTGAAGCTAAAGAAACAAATAAATCTTTCCTTATTCAATGTGAGCCTCATTGAAAGCAAAAAACAAAAAAAAAACCCCCAAAACAAACACCCACAAAATAAGTTTGTCACAGCCTGTTGGGGTGTTTATTTTTGATGAAGTTTCTTTAGCTGTCTCATGATGATGTTTGGTTAGTTATGCATTATTATAAAATGGGATTTTTTTAATGTAATGACAACAACAGAACTGGCTTAATTATCAGTAAGTAAAAAAACATAAACAGTTCTTAACTAAATGGTTTGATAGGATGCAAGAAAATATACTCTAATTATAAAAGAGAAGTGAATGAGTGGATTAAACAAGAATATGTTGCATGATGTCTATAAAAACTTGATCTATTTTTTGTTGCTGCTGTTGTTGTTTCTCCCTTACTCTATTTTTAAGAGACAGAGTTCAAAAGTGTCTTTATTTCTAACTCTCAGAATAAGAGAAGTGATTTGTATGAACATATGCAGCAATTATGCCAAAACTAAATTTCTTCAGTTCGGTGGTTACTATGGTAACCAATATTCACTGTATTTCATTTAGACATATACAACAGACTGGAAGATGGTAGGGTAAAGATTTAATAATCTTTGCAAAAATATTGAGCTACAGCACATGAGATTTTCATTATGTGTAAGGGGACACATCAAATACCTAAGATGCTTAGTAGCATGGACATTGGTAGTAATCATCTTTGAAACATATTTGGATGATTCTTCCGGTAATAGAATTTCAGATATTCATTTCTAACATCTGAACTGAATGAGGTTTTTTTGCTTGAGCAGGGAAATTGTTCCTACTACTGTCAGGTCTCTTTGACCTCCCAGGAATAAGGAAGAAAATTGTAATTCCGTTGTTTTGTTCCTGGCCTTGGAATGTGTGAGCAATGACACTGAAGGACTATATTAGGTAGCAGCTGTAATCAGAAGTAGTTTTGTCTGAACCTATGATGCAGAATGTGAGAAGTTCTTAATATTAAGGTAGTCATTGCTACTACTTGCTAGAAATATAATTCCTCTCTTCTGAATCATGTCAGAAAGGTGGAACTTAAGAATAGATATGGGAAGACAAAGTGAGTCATTCATGACTATTTCACAGAATACCTGGATTTAATTCTCTGACCTATTTCAGGTCTTAGGGTCTTTGTTTTTCATCCTATTTAATTGTCTATAGGTGGTTTTTTTTTTTTTTTGTTTTTTTTTTTTTTGTTTGGTTTGGTTTGGTTGTTTGGGATTTTTCTGTGTGTGGTTGTTTTTTTTTTTTTGTTTTGCCCATTTAGAGTTCATATTTGCACTAAGATCTGTATATAAAGAATAGACATTTAGCTTATCTGAGTTGCAGACTATCCAGCTGAAGTGAACCATAAGAACACTGGAAACAAATCAAATTGATTGTGATACAGAACTATTTCAGGCATTCACATGATAGATGTAAGATCTCAGCTATAGTATTTTTGGGCTTGGATACCATTAGAAGTTTGAGAGTGCATTACTTGATTTTAATTTTCTTCTTTAAACTTAATGTGGCTAATATAATGGACTAATTCTTGGGATCTTGTTCGTGTGAAAGGAGTAAAATGCAGCAAAGAACTCCACATTTTTTTCTCCCTTTTTTTGTTGTTTTAAATAATAATTCTAATATGTTTATGAGAGTTGGTGGTTTATGTTATCCAGCCTATAAAATTCCACATGAAACCTTGTTTTCGAGTGTAAGACCTATCACTATAACAGATTTTAATGCTGCAAGCTGCTATTTAAACAACACTGTGTACTGTTGTGAAACATCTGCACTAATTGTAGTCTGAGGGAATAATTTCAGGGATGTTAAGCCCTTTCTGCCTGCTCTGAAGTAAGCCTGGGCTGCACTTAGTGGCGAAAAGGATTTGCTGCATCACTTAAGGACAAGCAAAAATGATGCACCTAGGACCCTAAAACCAAATGGCAAAATGCTGTATTTGCAGAAAGTGAATATGTGGAGGTGAGGAAGTGATAGGATCCAATGAAGATTGGTCAAAGAATGTTAGCTCCTTTTAAACATAAATTACTTTATATTTTTTAATTATGCTGACTGAATTTTGGAGGAGAAGGGGAAAAAAAATCCAACAGAAATGGCATAGTCACAGTGAAGCAGGAATAAATGAGATCTTTTAAGTAAAATCATTCTGTGATTTGGTCGTATCTGCTGTACTTCTGAGGCAGATAATCCCAGTTTGCATTTAGTTCATTAATAGTGAATTAGATTTTTTTTGGTGAAGTGGCAGGTATGGGAGTTGGGGAGGAGAAAGCTCTTGTAGAATAAGCTTTTAGTGAAGCATATTTATGAACATCCCGAGAGTCTGCCTTAGGGATGGCATTTATGATGAGGAACTGTAGTACCAGCTCATGCTAGCTGGGTAGAAATTCTAACATCTGGATTCTGATCTCTTCCATTAAATAAGTGTGCTGAGGGTTTTTGCTTTTAACAGAAATTTTGTTAGGTCCTCATCCTTCTATTTGAGAAGCTGGCACTAGAAGTTTTTTTTTTTATTTTTTTTTTTTTATTTTTAGCAGCTAATAAATTATTTGTATTATAGCAAAGTACCAAGAAAGTAATTAAAATGTTGTCTACACTTATTCTTTAGCTGTATTTAATATTCAATGTACTGTACATATATTTTCATAAATGTATATATTCATGTACTTAATGAAAGACTTAAAATGCTTTCTTTTCCTCCCTCTTCATGGCATGCAGTGACTTTTACAAGCTATAATACTGTAGTAACATGACTAAGGTAGTGGTTAGCTTTGACAGAGTGAGAATATTTCTTTGAGTTCTGCAAAACAGTTTGTGCAGAATAACACTTCCTGAAGGTCAGAGGTGTGAATTACAGATTTGTGAGTGCTAACTGGCTGGATTGGTTTATTTCTTCTGGACAGGACAATATAAAAGAATTCATTTTTTAAATTTGTATTTTGATAGCTACAGCTGTGGACCTAAATAGTCCAATATTAATCTAATATATAGATATAGATAGATAGATAGATAGATAGATAGATAGATAGATAGATAGATAGATAGAGTTATAGAGTGCAAGTGCAAGGTCCTGCATCCAAGTATAAGGTCCAGCATCTGGGTCAAGGCAATACCAAGTACCAATCCAAGCTGGGCAGTGACTGGCTGGAGAGCAGCCCTGAGGAGAGGGACTTGTGGGTGCTGGTGGACAAGAAGCTCAAAATGAGGCAGCAGTGTGCACTTGCAGCCCAGAAAGCCAAGCAGAGGCTGGGCTGCAACAGAAGTGTGGCCAGCAGGGCCAGGTAGGTGATTCTCCCCCTCTACTCCACTCTGGTGAGACCCTACCTGGACTACTGTGTCCAGTTTTGGAGCCTCTGCAACAAGAGGGATGTGGACATGCTGGAGGTGTCCAGAGAAGGACCACGAGGATGCTCAGAGGGCTGTAGTACCTCTGCTATGAGGACAGACTGAAAGAGTTGGGGCTATTCAGGCTGGAGAAGAGGAGGCTTGCAGGGGACCTTCTTGTGACTTTCCAGGATCTGAAGGGGGCCTACAGAAAAGCTGTGGAGGGACTTTTTAGGCTATGAGGGAATGACAGGACTAGGGGGAATGGAACAAAGCTGGAGGTGGGGAGATGCAGATTGGATGAGAGGAGGAAGTTGTTGAGCATGAGAGTGGTGAGAGGCTGAAATGGGTTGCCCAGGGAGGTGTTTGGGGCCACATCCCTGGAGGTGTTTTTGGCCAGGCTGGCAGAGGCTGTGGGCAGCCTGATGTAGGGTAGGGTGTCCCTGGGCATGGCAGGAGGATTGGAACTGGCTGATCCTTGTGGTCCCTTCCAACCCTGACTGATTCTATGATGCATGTATAGATATCTATATAGATATAAATATTTAGGTATAGATACAGATGCAGATATAGATATAGATAATATATCTCAAGGATAAGATTTTCAACAGATACTAAATGTTGACTAATTTATTTTTGCAAGCCTCAGATTGAAATGATTCTGTTGGCAGTCACTGTGAATTTATCCAATGTATTTTTATCCAGCGTGTTGTTATGTCGAGTGGAATTGTGGTGTGTATGTGATTCCTTATCAGGCAAGCGATGTTCTCACCTTTTTCCTGACACATGCTGGCATATCAGATAATTGTCTGCTGCAGATATATTGCTGGTTATATAAGCATCAGCGAATTGAAACTGATTCTCGAGCTTTTCTGCTGGATTTTGTCCCTTCCTAAGCAATATTTTTCTCCTCTTTCTCAGAGTTATTCTGTCTGTCAGGACTTGTTTTCTTTAACTTACTAAGCGTTTCAGATACTTTTGTACTCCTTGTTGGAGCTAATATGGTCCATCTGGTCTGATTGTCAGGATGAGCCTGTTCGGAGAGTAGAATTTCTCTTTGCAGAGTCCAAGAAGCTGACATCCTGTCACAGATACAGTTACAAATTCCTGCTTGCCAAATGGGCATATTTCTTTCGACAACACTGAATCCCGCTGTTGAAAATAACTGCTTGAGAAAATTGCCAAAGCCACCAGTCTTGAGAAAACACAAGTATTAATGTGCAAATGGCATGCAAGGATGTTTCATGGCATACATTTTCCGTATATTTCCTGAGGAGAGCAGCGTAGCTGAAAATGTGGCGGCTTGAAACTTTGTTATACGCATTCTGAACTTTATTTAATAATAATTAAAAAAGAAAAAAAAAAAAAAAAGATCCATAGCTTGAAAGATTTTGTTAGTACTGTTCGGAGCTTCCAAGCCAATTAGTTTGTTGCTGTAACAGAACACTAATGCTGTCTGCATTGCAGTGTGTGGAAGTTCATGTAGCTCAGCAGTGGATTCAGAATTGCTTTTGGCAAGCTTGGCACACTTACATTCTTCCAGTGCTTCTTTGGGACAGACCCCAGTGTGAGTTTGGTGATCAATAAAATGAGGTGTGCAGGGTGTAAAGAGCAGGGAGTGCTTGGTGCTGGGTGTTAGAAGAGGTGATGGGGTTCCAAGAGCTGGTCACTCAGGGAAGCAACCATGATGATGCAACAGAATATGTCCCTGTTACCTGCAGGGGGTTTGGACTGGATGACCCTTAAACGTCCCTTCCCACCCAAAAAAGTCAGCCAGGGAGCATTTTGATCTTTGTTTTCTCTGACTGTCCATCCAGCTGGACATTTAGGCAACTATTGTCCATTTCAGAGAGTCTGGAACAAACAGACCTCTATGTTTTAATAACACTACTTAGCAAGAATGCTGAATTCTTGTAATGTGTGTGATATTTGTTTCCATTATTTTATATTGATGAGGGCTGTAATATAGGCTTTTGTTTGTTTGGTTGGGTTTGGTTTGTTTTTGTTTTTTTTTTTTTTTTCTTTTAATAATAAGTTGTGTAGGTTGATAGCAGTTAGAAAGCACAGCTCACAGTGAACTTTTAATATGCCAATTGCACAGCCCAAGAGGTGTCTGCTCCCCATGTCTCTGTATGCCAACAGAGTTACTTGTCAGAGGTATGAATTTTAAGGCTGATGAAATATTTTGGCATATTACCACAGCTTGATGTGCTGAGGCTTAACTACCTGTTTTCAGCCAGTGTTGTTTCTCTGAATTATTTAACTTATAAATAAATAATGTTGGGTTTGTTTAGCATAGTAAATCTGAGTTATAAGTTTGTATGCAAATAAGCTGATTGCGTTCCTCTGTTACATGTCTTTTGTCCATGGAGATGACAGTGTTTCAGACTACATTTTCATGGCCCTCCCTTCCATTGACAGTTTCTTAATGAAGATCCATCTCATAGGTTATCCGTTCTGTTTTTCAACAGTTTTGCACTTTGCTAATGAAAATTCATCTCGTAGCTTATCCTTTTTGTTTTTCACAGTTTTCCAGTTAGTGTTGATTGCCACTCTCATGATAGGATACAAAAGAACATATAAAATTCAAAAAGCCAGGACACATAGGAAGAAATTTGGTGGGTTTGGGTTTTATATGTTTTTTTTTAAACTATAATTCCTTTACTTAAGGAACATCCACACTCTGATTTGCAATGACACTGCACCAGCTGTTTAGTTGCTGCTTTTCCCTTAGAAGGAAAAGCAAACATGGATTTGCTAACTTCAACAAATAGTCTAAGTAGATCACTGATGGAGCAGATTGCTTTGCTGGTGAAAATAAGAGTTTTTAAACATGTGTATGTGTACGTTAAAATGCATATGTGTTGTTATTTTTCTCTCCATCAGGCTGAAAAGTGCTGCCAGCAATAATGTTTGAAGTGGAGTCGTTGTCCTGTTCTTCTAAGGACAGTGATGAACCATCCCAGGGTATGTCAGGTTTGTCTTCTGTTAGTTTTCAAATGGGTTAATAGAGGTCTTTAAGACATAAGAAAATATTTAACATTTTATATCTGTAGTATAATGTAATGCTGGTCCCTCTTTTTATCTTTCACACTGTTTGAAAAACCTACTTACAAAGGATGCATTTGTGGACTTTGTAAGTCAGTGAGTTACTGGTATCACTCCATCCTCCAAAGACAGCTCAGTTTGCTCACTGCAAACAATATTGGCTGTATTTAACTTGTCATTTAAATTTAATTTTTATATTTTAAGAAAATGGTAAATCAATTTTCTCTCTCGGTTCTATTTCTAGCTTACTTTTACAAATGCATGTAAAAGCATTTGCATTTACCAAGGTAGACTAAAGCAGTAAGAAAGTAATCTTTTTTTTTTTTTTTTTACTGAAGCTGTTAAAATATGTCAATTTGCTTAGAAAAATTGCTGTGTTGTTAGCTGTATTGGTGATGGAAAGAAAATAAACATAGTTTTTACAACAACACTTATGTTAATCAAGTAAAAGGCAAGAATTATAACAGTAGCAGCAAAAAAAAAAAGTGAAATGAAAGTAATATTGGCCTCATAGAATCATAGAATGTCAGGGGCTGGAAGGGACCTTGAAAGACCATCTGGTCCAGCCTCCCTGCCAGAGCAGGATCACAGAGGAACACATCCAGATGGTTCTTGAATATCTGCACAGAGGGAGACTCCACAACTTCCCTGGGTAGCTGTTTCCAGTGCTCTGTCACCCTCACAGCAAAAGAAATCTTCCTCAGGTTCACATGGAACCTCCTATGCCTCGACTTGCACCCACTGCCCCTTGTCCTGTCACTGGACATCACCAAGAAGAGGCTGGCTCCAGCCTCCTGGCACTCACCCCTTACAAAAATGTCAGTCCTTCAAAATGGGAACTTCTGTGTTGTGTTTCAGAGAGCAAAAAAGATACAAAGCCTGTGGAGTGTTTTGTTAGGACTGTGCTGTGTAGGCATCCTGTGAAGGTTTCTGGCTCTAGGAGCAGGTTTTGATACTAATTTTAGTGGGCTGTCTTTTCAAACAAAATCTTGTAAACACACTTTTCCATTCCAGTAAGGCTGTTTACAATCAAGTTAACAGAGCCTTGTGTAACATATGGACTTACAATGTTCTAGGCTGACACTTTCATTAAGGCACTGAGATCATTCTTTCTTAAAACCTTCCACTACAAATCCACGGATTGTATATGAAGGTTGTCTGGTTCTGTTTTACAGCTTAATCCCTATTACTGTTATTGTTATTTTTGGTTCGTATCCAAGGCACATTAAAGCTTTGTATCCCCCTGAACATAATTAGGTTAATGTTTCATGTTTGTCGGACAGCCTCTTAGACTTTTAAATAGCTCTGCTGCTAGGTTTCAGTGTCTTGTTCTGGCTCCTGACACTTTTCATTAGTGACCTCTGCAGTCAGAGTCCTGTTCAGTGTATTAATTAAATAGTTAACATTCAATAATGTGCTGCAATATCATTTATTTATGTGGTTATAAGGCTAACAGAGTTTAAAGAAAATGTGATTTGGAAATCCACATGTTCTTGTAAAACAGTTCCTATATGTCATGTAGATTTAAATTCTGAGCACGGGGACTACTGTTCTGGAACTTCATCCCTTCATAAGGCTGAAACAAACATTTGCTGGAACTAAGTATGGTGTACATAAGGCTAAGCTTGCCTCTAAGGCCCTATGACCTATTCTGTTTTCCTCTAGGTCTTCCTATAGTAGCTGCCATCCTTTGCCTTTTTGAGTACTGATATTATTTTTTTTCTGTTTAAAATCATCAAAGGCAATTCATTTGGGATTAATTAGGTAAAATTAATTATAGTAAATTCTATTTTGACCTTAGCTCTCTTTATTGTCTCTCGTCTCTTTGAAACTATTCCTTCTTGTTCTTTAAGTATTTTTTAGTCTCTCTCCTTGTATCTGAGGTTGTATTTAAGAAGGAATGACATTACGTGTGAAAAGTCTGCATGGGAAGAATAGATGTAGCTGCTCAGTGTTCTTGGTCCGTTTCAAGACAGAAGCTTTACAAGTTTCACATTAAAGGAGTAAAATCAGGTATAAGAAAATGTGGTTTCAGCCCACACATGAAGCTGAGCAGCCTTCTGTGTTCTCTTTCTTTCTCCAGACAAGAGCAAGGGGATGGCCACAAAGCAACGTAGCTGTGCTTCTGTAAATACACCATTACCTTGTATCAACAAAACCATTCATCACATCCAAGAGCTGGAACTGAAGGTGGAGAAATGCCTTCGACAGGTACCTTTATGTTTGAAAATGGCCAAGTGAGGCCTGCCTTTATAGGAGCCAGGGTATTTTTAAATAGGATTACTAGGTTAGCTCTTACAGAAATTGAACTTCATGTAGTGTGTACTCTCCAAATCAGTGCCCAGGAGGTTCAGCTGCTGGTCATGACCTGCTTTTCATCTACTCAACAGTTCTGACGAATCAGTCGATCTCATTTAAAAAAATATCTATACCACAATATCATAATGTAATATCAACGTGTCATAAAGATTAGTAAAATTCATATATATTCGGATGCACACAGAGTTAAACTGCTTCAGCTACCTGCAAAATCGCTTTTATCCTCATCTTGAGTAGATAGAGAAACTGAGCTGGGTGCCATTTTCTGTCATTTATAGTAAGCAGTGCTTAACAATTCATTGACCGAAAAGTTTCTTTACACTTAAACAGTGAGAATGTGAGAATGCTTGGACTCCTTCTCTGGCAGTACATGGTTATTTCCTGGTCTATACAGATTTTGTAGGAATAGAAACAAGAATAAAGGGGAGCTAATAGAATGAGTAGGTAGAGGAAGAAAGCAAGCAACATATACCTTTGGAAAATATGCTACAATCTTCCCACCAGCTTCTTTGAGAATGTGATTAGTAGAATTTAAATAATTCACTTTTATTGGAGAAGTCTTTTCCATATGTTAATAAATTTTGCATATGTCTACACTGCAGTAAGAAGATCTGATCGCTGCTTGCACAGACAAGTTCTATTTGAATAATTAATCTCCAATACCGAGATAATGTCACTGCAGCACATCAAGAAAACTGTCTTAGATTAGTATTCCACAAACACTGCTCAATACTCTGCAGGGAGATTTCTGCAACTGCAGCACAGATGCTAGAAGCATCTGAGGTGCACGGACTCCAGACATATCTTGAGCTACAGTATAGATGTTAATCACGGGATCACAGAATGCCAGGGGCTGGAAGGGACCTCGAAAGTTCATCCAGTCCAACCCCCCTGCAGAGCAGGATCACCTATACCAGATCACACAGGAACACATCTAAGCAGATTCTGAATACTTCCAGAGAGGAATATTCCACAACTCCCCTGGGCAGCCTGTTCCAGTGTTCTGTCACCATCACAGTGAAAAAAATTCCTCCTCATGTTTACATTAAATTACTTGTGCCTCAACTTCTGATAGGAAAATTCATATTGTCTCAGATGAATCTTTATTTAATATGTGAGAACAGTGACATTACTTTGGTGTCTTCATTTTGTCATCAATATACAGGAATCAGGTGGAGGAGCATTGGCGTAGTTCAGATGTTTATTCATTTTAATATTAGCTTAAACTGTTTGTATAAGCCATAGGATCATAGAATGATCCCCTGCATATTTTCCACATCTAAGTTCTTGTTACTTTACAGAGATTCAAAATAACCTGAAGCCTCTAGATAGTGACATTCTAAGTATGAGTTAGGAGGACAAGAGCTGGAGTTGCTGTAGTATGAGTATTCAGTCTCTTAAAAATACTACAAAGATAGGGAGCTTGGGTATGCATATTAAATTATGCATATTACTTACACCTCTGCTAGTAAATTAAGTATTGCCAGCATTGTGTCCAGTTGATATGGAGAAGCTCATACCCATACTGCTGAAGTCTTACCCTCTGAACCAAGACAGACACTATGCATATTGTTTGTGCTTTGGAAATGGTTTGTGAATGTGATAATTTCCCTTACCAGTTGTACCAGTAAGATTTAGTAACAGTTTAATGGTTATAGGTGATCAAGTTGCTGGGCCCTTTCTGTTTAGTTTACTGTGGTAGACATAGCCCTAATGAAGAAAAAAAAAAATCATATAAAGTTCAGAGAGAACTTCTCTTATAGGTCTGAGAGTGAAAATGAAATCAGTGGCATTAAGGAATCAAAAATAAAAACAAACTCAAGTAATATGTAGCAGGTGTGTAAAAAATCTGGGCTTTATTACCCAGTGTTTGGAGAGGCACAGGCTTTGAGAAGTCAGAAACTTTGGAATGACTTTAAAATGTTTAAAAGCATTCATCTGTATGTAATCAGGTCCTCTGATGATAAAAAATGCAACATTCTATTATGCTTTTTTGTTAGGAAATTGAAAAAGTGCATAACATCTGAGATGTATAATTGAGTTCATGTTTTGCTTTTGCAGCATGATTATGTGTTTAAGGAGGAGAAAATGCCATGGTAAGAATCATAGATACAGAATCATACCAAATGGTGCAATTATTTTAATGCCTGGTAATTATTTGATGAAATGTTAGTCTGGCTGTGGAGCCTGTTCTGGAAACTGTAGATTTTACCAAGGTCTTCTGTGACATAGACTGCACCTAAGAGAAACATTCTTAGTGTCTACAGGATCTAGTTGCTCCAGAAGACCAAAGATGTATATGGAGAAATTCTTCTGTCTTTCCTACTCACTCTTAATTCTCAAAGATTTGAGATGATTGCAGGTCTCAGACCCACCTAAGTGATGCGTTTCTGTTGGTGAGAGTTCAGTTATTGACACCTCTGAAACTGGGCCAACTCTGCCAGTTATCTCAGTCACCTCCATCTGACTAAGGGTACTTATTTCTAGCTCTCATGGCTTGAACTTTTGGGTTGGAACGTTGTGTCTAAACGTTCTTGAGTGTTGACCTTCGAGTGATGACTTCCCTTAAATTGATAAAACTGAAACTCCACCTGACCTGCAATGGCAATGTGCCCGTGTCTGCACAAAGCAATGAATGCTTCTGCTGCTTGGAAGAGTCTGAAAAGTGTAACTTACATTGCTAATGTGTGTTCAGAACTTGGAAAAGTGTAACAGCTTTTCTACAACTGTTTCTCATTGGCAAATCCTTGAGTATGAGGACAAAAAAAATAAAGATCTATGTAAGTACAAGATGTAAAGAAATCTGTTTCTTGTATCTCTGGGAAAAAAAAAAGAAAATCTGGGAAAAGCATTTATGTGGGAGCTGTACAATTAATAATTCTGCTGTATAACTTGCAGCTATTCCATTTAATTAACCAGCCTTTAAATGTGTAAGATTTAATAGAGGCATTTTTTTGATTTAGTGAAAGTAATATTTACTTAACAATGCTAATTTAAATGAAGTCTGAAATTCTTTAGTGACAGTGGCTTTTATCTACAGTCAAACAAAACATGTCAGTGCTGAAGCTATTGAAGGTGTTTGGTTATCATTCTCCACCAAATTGGATTTTAAAGGAGCTGATGAATATTGTGAAGGTAAAAAAAGATTTTGTAGTACTCAATCTCGGTGGTGTAAGTTACTTGTGCTCATTTAATTTATGCTTTGCATTTGTGATAATAGTTGCCTGCTCTGTCTTCTGTAAATGATGTGAGTATTCTTTGACATCTGTGTGTCATCTGCCAAGGTGAAAGACATTCATTTTAAACGCTATATTAAATGATATTAAATCATCCTGCGTACAAGGAGATAATTTACATTCCTGTATTTAGATTCACACTGCATGTTAACCCATCCAGGATCTGAACCAGTTAAACTAGTTATGTTCATTGCTTGAAATTCTGGAATTTTTTGGGTTTCATTTAGTTTCTGTAAAACAAAGAACTGCATTGCTGTTCCAGGGTATTCATAGACATACTCCCAGCACAGACTTCTGGCTTTGGCAGTCTGTGTCCTTACTCAGATTATACATTTTTGAATTAAGTTTTAAATATTAAAGAGATTGTGTGCAATTTTTTCCCTCTAAGCCAATGTGCAACCTTTTAAGTACTACTAGCCTGAGGCAATCCTGTCTGCAGTAAATTGTGTGATAATATTTCTGTTGATGGCAGTGAAGCCAAAATTTCACTCCAGATTTTAAGCAGTTGTGCTGCTTTTCAATGCTTGCAGTTTTAAATCAAAATAATCTGAGGATATATCGACTGTGGAATCAGAATGGAAATGTTTTTGACTCTGCAGCTTATATATATATTTTTTTTAAATACAGATCAGGGCAATGGATGATGACTTCAAAGAATCTTTTATCAAAACAAATAACTGAGGCCCTTTTGACAGCTAAATTTTACAGAATTAAATGACGATGTTTGTATATTGTGGGTAAAACAATGCTGTTGAGGCACTGCACTAAGTGCTCTTAGAACTCCAAAGGTTTTAATGAAGTCACTGAAACTTAGGAGAATAAAATGAAATAAGTACTCTTTTAAAAACTGACATAATTAGGAACTTGTGCTATTATTTAACTACTTACCCAATGAACAAAACAAAGATGAAAGTTTTCTCCCATCTATATTGAATGGGTTTTTGTTGTACTCATCATTGGAAATTGAATTTTCCTCTGCTGGAGAAAAATGCTATTGAATGTGAAAGTTCCATTTGTGCTTGCTTTGAAATATGTGAAGAGACAGCTTTATACAGAGAAGGAAGCTGCAATAAACAGTGTGTGTTTAAGGCTTGCTTGGAAATAATTCTAATGTATTTTTTTAAAGGCAGATGTGTAAGCAATGGTGCTTACTGTGACACGTGTGAATGGGACAACTTTGTGTTGAGAATGAAGCTTGAATAAAGAGCATATGATTAAGTTTTCGTTTTAAAGAATATTTTCTAATGTATTTTTAAAGACATCAAGACATTAACCTTGAAGCAGGAAACAGAAGCTTTGCTGTTGGAAGTTACTGAGCTAATTAAACGGTTGGAGGCTGATCGTGAGGAGGCAGAAAAAGCTTTGGAGTTGGAGAAACAGCGAAGCAAGAAGCTTGGCATGAAAATTGATAGTATGTCACTTTGGAGGCTTCAGCAGCTCCCTGCAGCTGTGCAAAAAGGTATTGCTATTGAAACTAAGAACATTGGTTATCTTTCATTCAGTTCCTTACCAAGAATAAGAATTATGGTATGATCATAGTTGTTTTTTTTTCCTGTGATAGGGGGCAATATTTACTCTTCTCAGTTTGGTATGCTTGAATATATGCTTGGAAAAATAAAAGGGAAGTGCTATGGAATGTTCAACATTGTTGGAGAGATAGCATAAGAGTAGGAATGACACGATTAAAATGCTAATAAATGTTCATTTTTGCACAAGGAATGAGAAGCTGAAACAAAATCCCATGCAGCACTACAGGCTGGGGACAGAGCAGCTGGAGAGCAGCCAGGCAGAGAGGGACCTGGGGTACTGGTCCACAGGCAACTGAACATGAACCAGCAGTGTGCCCAGGTGGCTAAGAGGGCCAATGGCATCCTGGCCTGTGTCAGGAAGAGTGTGGCTAGCAGGACCAGGGAGGTCATTCTGCCCCTGTATGCAGCACTGGTCAGGCCACACCTTGAGTACTGTGTCCACTTCTAGGACCTTCAATTTAAGAAAGATGTTGAGGTGCTTGCACCTGTCCAGAGAAGGGCACCACAGATGATGAGGGAGCTGGAGCACAGCCCTGTGAGGAGAGGCTGAGGGAGCTGGGAGAAGAGGAGGCTCAGGGAAGATCTCATTGCTCTCTACAGCTACCTGAAAGGAGGTTGTAGCCAGGTGGGGTTGGGCTCTTCTTCCAGGCAACCAGCAACAGAACAAGAGGACACAGCCTTAAGCTGTGCCAGGGCAGGTTTAGGCTGGATGTTAGGAGGAAGTTCTACACAGCAAGAGTGATTTGTATTGGAATGGGCTGCCTGGGCAGGTGGTGGAGTCCCTGTCCCTGCAGGTGTTTAAGAGGAGGCTGGATGAGACAGTTAGTGCCATGGATTAGGTGATAGGTTGGACTCGATGATCCTAGAGGTCTTTTGCAACCTGGTTAATTCTGTGAGTCTGTAATTCTGTGAAAACTATAAGATAAGGTTTTTGAGTTAGTTCCTGGATGTGAAGTTGTAGTTGGTTATCTATGGTATATTCTGGTGCACATCATCTTGAGATCTTCAACAAATGACAGTGCAAGAGTCTTCCATGGCTGTGTTTACTGATGGCTAAACACTGAGTGAAAATCGATGGAGAGTGGAGGCAAGCCAGGAGTTGTTTAGTTCCAAATGCTGAGCTTTTTTCTTTCTTTCACTTCCTCCCCCAGGAAGACAAAATGTCAAATAGTGCACACACCTAACAGTGTAACAAAAAAAATGTGTGTGCTTGTTTAGTATAGCCACTGGTTAACTCTTGACTTAAAAACAAGAAATCTGTGCTCAGATATAGACAGTTTGCAGAGATTGCTTTCCTTAAAAGTAATTGCCTCCAAGAGCCAATTTATGATGCCCTGAAAACAGAAGCAGGAAATTGAATAAAGAATCAGAATTAAAATTCATTGATGGTTTAGAAACTGCTTTCAGGAGGAGATCCGGTGGCAACTGAAAGGTCACTTTTACAAAAAGAAAGAGCTACAAGAGGAGATTGATAATAGAATCTTCATTAGTCAGCAGAGGACTTCAGGATGTGAACTTCCTAGTTTTGGATGTCCTTACCTGTAGTGATTCAGCTGTAAATGATTTCTGTGTGTTGTTGTACATTCCTGTTGCTTTTGCTTGGCTGTTTAGCATTCTCTATAAAATATCGGAAGTTTGGAATAGTGGAATATAATTAACACATTTTCAGTTTTGTTAATATATGCAATGATACAGTGTGGTAAAAAAAAAAACAACAAAAAACCAAACCCACAATAAGAAGGCAAAATAAACCAGCATGAAGTTTAGCTGTGAAAATAAACCAACTCTTCTGCCTTGGTTTGTCAGCGGGCTGTGTCAGTATGGTGTTGTGTCCCTGGGAGTGGATTTGCAATTTTCAGGATTATAACTTTTCATAGTATTATCAGTAAGACAAAAATTATGCTAAAATGGAATTAAAGATAAAGGGGGAAAAGCCTCTCAGGGATGTTATAATTATCCCTAATCTAAGTATTACAAACCCAGGAGATTCTTAATTAAGAGTCTGCATGACCCATTCAGAGCAGACACCGAATGCTGTGATTTTTTCAGACTTCCCTTGGTTCCCATTATTGCTAGCTCCTGCTGCATCTGTCCCCTGTACCACAATGAGCTGATGGTAGTTCTCCAGAACTTACTTTCTCTGACATATAAGAGAAATCTAATGTAAAACACATTGTATTCATCTTAATGTTGGGAATTATTTTGTATGATATAGGAAAGCCACTTACTCGTACAATGTCTTTTCAACTTTTAGGAGCAATGAAATAATAATTTGGTAAATTTGTCATTTATGTCTTGTTAACCCAGCAAAATCCCTGTTGGATAGTCCACACCGACTTCTCAGAGCTAGAGTGCTTTTTTTTTTTTTTTTCCTCCATAAAATGTGCTGCTGTCTCTCAAATTTATGGCAAAGTTTACTGCTCTTGAGCCATTGTTTGATTTTGTTTCCTTATCTGATAATCCTCCTTTACTTTCCCTAGTTTCATACCAGTGATTTTTCCAGACAGAACATCAGCAGCTGCAGGACTCAATTTCTAATACACTTATTTTTTCCCTAAGTGAAATAAAATGTGGTGTCCAATGATAAGAAAAAGGGTAGTGGGTGCAGGCTGTATCTCAGGAGGTTCCACACAAAGCTTCACTGTGAGTGTGACAGAGCCCTGGAACAGGCTGCCCAGAAAAGTTATTGAGTCTCCTTCTCTAGAGACATTCCAAACTTGCCTAGATGCTTTCCTACATGACCTGCCCTAAAGTGATCCTGCTCTGGCAGGGAGATTGGGCTGGATGATCTTTTGAGGTCCCTTCCAGCCCCTAAGATTCTGTGATTCTTTGATTCTGTGATTCAGCAATTAGCAAGCTGGTCACAGATTTTCTTGTGAGGACCCATAGAAAATCTGTGGCAAGGCTACTAATTAAACTAAATGCAGCAACCTCAATTCAGACTGACAATACTCTTAGGTGGTGACACGAATACGACTTGTTAGTTGGCTTTGAGTTTATATTTGTAGTTTAGCTGCTTTAGTTCAGAAAATGTCCCTGAACTAAAAATAGTTGACATAGTAAGATGTGTGGTTTGTACTTGCCTTGTTCTTCCTCTGCATCTACACGTCTGTTGCTGGAGACTAGGAAGCTCAGCAGAGCTGGGGTTTTTTTTGTATGTGTGTTAAAATAACCTCCTCTACACAAGCCTCCAGGCTAGATGTTTTAATTTCTTTCATAAACCCCAACCCCACACTTTGGAGACTTGCTTGAAGTAGGTACTAGGGGTATTAAGTATGAGTTTAAAAACACTTCCACTGCTAATGCTGTGATGTCATGTAGCATCTCCTCTTTGGCCTTTCAAAGCAGTGTACAGCAAGACTTTCACAAGTCTTACACTTATTGTTATGACAGCGCATTGCCTAATCTGACTAAGTAATCATGATGTCACTCAGATGCTCACATTTTGTTATGTTACTTTTTTTTTTTTTTAAACAGAACATGAAATGTATGCTCAAGACATCTCCGAGCTACGACGGCGCTTTGATTGTAAAAGCGGACAGATGCGACAGGTACAAACCCAAATCCTTCAGACAGAAAGAGCCAACAGAGAGATTCGGGAGGATATAGACTTCGTGAAGAAACACAGCCCTCTGCTGGAAGAAAAGCTGAAGCTGGAGGGCGAGGCTGTGAAGGATGTGTTAGTGGCGTATGAGCAGGTGAGCATAAGCAGTACAGAGGTGTCCCTTACAACGGTCCCCCCGCACACTCTTTCAGAGGACCGCAGCCTTTTGCGAGTGCCAAAGTGCCTTAAATGTGCACACATAGACTGCAAACTGTGTGCCCACAACACTGCAGAGAGGGCAGTCAGAATCCAGGAAGGATAATGGTGGCCTCTTAAATAGAATGCAATTCTAACTTTGCATGTTGATTTCATGTGGGATTTTTCCTAGGAGAGGTAGAAGGCACATACCTGATATTTGCAGATTCTTCACACATTTCTGACAGGCATCAGCATTTGTTCCAGCATGTGGAGGTGTTAGAAGCTGTCAAAAAAAAAAAAAAAAAGTTTGTAAGATCTAATTATTTTTTAAAGCTGCTGTGCATTTCCCCTAATATTTGCTGCTTGTGTTTATAATATTTATAATGTTATATTTGTTGAAAAAATGCCACATGGATAATGTCAGCCTGAACAAAGTGTAGCAAAGTTGTGGGTAGCTTAAAATTGATGTCTAGAAAAGGAGAGAAACAATATTACTTCAACTACAGATTTTAATACTAATTACTATGCTTTCTATCTATTTCTTATAATAACTTAAAAAAAACATTAATCTAGAAATTACTCTCTTCAAAGTACAATCAAGTTGGCTATTTTGGCTTTTATTTTGGATCCTTCCTCCCTCCCTCCCTTCCTCCCTTCCTCCCTTCCCCCTTCCTCCCTTCCCTTCCTTCACTTCCTTTCCTTCCTTTCCTTCCTTTCCTTCCTTTCCTTCCTTTCTCTCTTCCTTTCTCTTTCTCTCTCTTTCTTATTCTCTCTTTCTCTCTTCCTTTCTCTCTTCCTTTCACTCTCTCTTTCTCCCTTTCTCTCTGTCTTTATTTCTCTCTATCTTTTGTTCTTTCATTCTCTCTTTCTTTCATTTTTTCTTTCCCCAGGCGACACTACATACCAAAAGCAGTTAGGTTTTGTGTTATTCTAGCTTACTTATATATTTAATTTCAACACATTTCTAATTGTCCAGTAAATTATTTTTTTGTGCTCTAATTTATATACTGTTTGTTACTCAGGTTTGGTTTTGATATTTTTTTAATTTTGTCTCCCAGCTGATACTTGATAGTCTTTGCAACTAAAACAGTTGTTTAATTTTTAATTTCAAGCTTCTAACAGCCAGGGAACTAGTTTGAACAGGGAAGGTCTGGATTCTAATAAGGATTTTACCTCATCTTATTGTCTTCTCTTTGTAGTATTTTTAAAAGCAGAGGCAGTAGACAGGCAAATCTCTGTTTGAGAGCTGGTAAGAGCTGTCTCAGTACTATTTGTGCCACTGAAAACTCTGTTCCTTGTCTGAGGGCTGCAGTGACGGTTGGGCTTGCACATCCTCTAGGAGAATTTGAAGTAATGATTTTTGTCAGATTGCTGACTGAGATCTCAGTTGCTTCTTCCAGCTTTATTTCTTTCTTTCTGCTCCAGAGGTCACTATCTTCCCATGGAACTAGCCACCTTTTCACAGCAACTTCCAAGTTCTCTGAGAGAAGGAAAACTCTCTTGCTAGCATTTCATTATGTTGTGCAGTTTTACACTGCCTTCTGTAGTCTTTTGCCAGGGCTGTATCAACTGCAGACCATGCAGGATTTATTGTGTGGCATCACAAAGCACAACTTCAGCTTTACATTTCCATTTTTAAAACTGCAAAGAATCAGACAAGCCTTGAAATTCGTTTTTATTTTAAACATCCTGCGTGGCTTTGGGTTTTTACATAGCCTCTTTCAGAAAGCTTGTTTTATTTTCCTAGGCATCAAAAAGGCATAGTGAGGTTTCTTGTGAACTCATGGAAATCCAAGAGGCAATGAAAAGAATTGATGAAGAGTCTGAAGGGAAGATAAAATCTATGTATGAGGAAATCAAATATGCTGAGATGCAGCTGACTGAATGCAAGTAAGAGCTTAATATAGCGTTGTGGTGTCCTGTTAGTTTTAATAGTCACAATCAACATGCAGAAAATTTGCTTTTAGACATAATTTCAAATTCTGGTGATTCATTTTTGGGGGGTGGTGGTGTGGTTTTATTTTTTATTTTTATTTATTTAGATTTTGTTTGTTTTTTTAATGGGTTTTGTGTGGGGGGGTTGTGTGTGTGGTTTTGTTTGATTGTTTTTTCTTGGGGTTGTTTGGAATTTTTTTTGGGGGGAGGGATTGTGATTGTTGTGTTTTTGTTTTTTAATTGAAACTAATAGAATTATGCATAAAAGAAATGTTTGTCTTAGCTCACATTAGCAGAAGGAATGATGCCCAGAAATGTAGCCAAATGGAATGTTCCATTTCTTAATTAATCTAACATCTTCTTATTTAACTGTGCTAAATGTTGAGTAGAGTGTTCATGGACATCCAGAAATTCTCCTCCTGGATTTATTATGGTCAAGGTGTACTTAATTTCTTTGATAGCGTATTTTATTTGAGTTCAGACAATAAATGGTATGTGCTGTTTTGTTCCTCAGTTACACACTTTTGAAATCTATATAAAGTTTCTTAGTTGTTTTTGATGTTGCCTCTTCTAATCACCTTCTGTGCAGACTTTTCACTACTTCTTGCTCTTTCAGGTTATTTGTAAGTATATCACAGGCTCACAGGATGTCAGGGGTTGGAAAGCACCCAAAGAGATCACCAAGTCCAACCTCCCCTGACAGAGCAAGACCATTCAATCTAGCTCGGGTCACACAGGAACACATCCAGACAGGCACTGAAAGGCTCCAGACAAGGAGACTCCACAACCTCTTTGGGCAGCCTGATCCAGAGCTCTGTCACCTGCACACTGAAAAACTTTTTAATGTTCATGTGAAACCTCCTATGCTTCAGCTTGCATCCATTGCCCTTTGTCCTATCACTGACATCACTGAGCAGAGCCTGCCTCCATCCTCCTGACACCCTTCACATCTTTATAAACATGAATGAAGGCACTCACCAGTCTCACATTCTCCAAGCTCCCTCAGGGAGAGGTTCCACTCTGACATCTTTGTGGCTCTGTGCTGGCCTCTTTCAAGCAATTCCTGGTCCTTCTTGAACTTCCAACCTGTTTTGTTAGAGTGAATGCAAATTAAAAATGCTAATAATGCAGGAATGTCAACATTTATGAGGAAAAAGTTGAGTAGAAGACTTCTTTCTACCCCTCAGTGAAGAAATATTCTAGGTTTGGGGGTTTTCACCATGCTGTATCTTTTCCTGGCCCCTCCCTTTGTTTCTCTGCCATTTGCTGACCTTGCAATTAAAGTCATACTTATGTTACAGAGGAAGTCAACCCTTCAGCTGCCATCTGAGGAGGATTAGGATAACGTGGTATTGATAGGTGTGAGACAGATCTGTGATGGCACAGACTCGAAAGACTGTTCCACAGTTGATATTCTTTTCTGTATGTTCAGTGCCATCAGTGAGAACATGAAGACTGCATGAAACTGAAAATACTGAGGCACATCACACAGCACAGTCTGCTGTTTTTACACATTTGCTGTGGCTGGTGGTACTGTGTTTCTCCACGAGCTTGTACACAAAGTTGTAGCTGATGAGTAAAACAAGAAAGGAAATGACAGCCTATGCCTGTTAAGTGTCTGCCATTAGAATAATTCCACATATCATTTATCTTTTATGGGTGGTGGGATCTAAGGAAGCAGAGGTGTTTGAAGTGTTAGGTTTCATGCTCCTGTTACATGTGTTTTGTGACACTTGGGATGGGGCTGTTCAAACAAGTCTTTCTCTGTCAATAGATGGAAATCTTGAAAGCAAATAAAGATTGCCTATCAAATATGGTTGTGGGAAAGGCTTTTGAATTAGTGATGAAGTCTCATAATTATTTTTTCCTGCTGGTTGACAATGTTTAAGTATGCAAAACTTGTCCAGGTCTTGTTTGGGTTGTACTGCAGTAGATGTGCCCAAAATTTCACTGCTGTTGGTCTTAGTTCTGCTGTGTTATATTACTGTGGAGGCACCCACAAAACAGACAGCCACAGCCACCCAAAAATGGTGGATTTCTTGCAATTAATCTGCTCTCCTTCCAGTGCAGTAAGCTTGCAGATTTGGGTGTCAGTTGGGAAAATGTTGCTGCACAATTAATTAATCTGTATGGAGAGGTGAACCAAGATGTGGGGACACTCACTCAGATCAGGGAAATCTCTCCACCGGTACCCAGATACACTCACCAAGGGTGTGTGAGGAAATCCCACTCTAAGGGGAGAAAATCTGATTGTCAGGCTGCTCCTGTGTGTGGAAAGAGCTCACTACTCTCTCCCTAGCAGAACTCTGTTTATGTCTGTTGCTGTTTGGAATATGTTACTGTGGCAGTTTGAGTGATCCTAGGACATAGAATCATAGAATCAGTCCGGGTTGGAAGGGACCACAAGGTGGGGTTGGAACTAGGT
>VWZI01017190.1:342119-371255 GCA_013396835.1 Psilopogon haemacephalus | reverse complement strand
TCGGGGCCCTTCTCTGCACACCTCCAGCATCTCCACATCCCTCTTGTCCCAGGGGCTCCAGAGCTGGATGGACTACTCACCAGAGTGGAGTCGAGGGGGAGAATCACCTCCCTGGCCCTGCTGCCCACACTGCTCCTGCTGCAGCCCAGCCTCTGGCCTGCAAGTGCCCACAGCTGCCTCATGTTGAGCTTCGCATCCCCCTTAACAAAACCATAGGGACAGAGGCCCCTTCCCGGGGGGATGGATCTGCTCATCCCAGGACATTGTAATTTTGTTATTGCATTCCATCTCCCAGCATGACAGCTTAAAAGGTAGTGCCTGACTTGCTTCTCTCTGGGAAGAGGGCCCACTTTTACCTCATGGTTCGGGGGGCAGTTGGCTGGGACTGAGCCACTGAGGCCTGGTAGGCCCCGGCTGGGGAGGGCAGCTTCAGCCTGGCCTCAGGCTGACTGAGAGTGAAAGGGTAGAAGACTCTATGAGGCTGCTTCAGGTTTAATAGGTTTTTGTGTTTATTCTGCCTGATTGCTTTATATATATCTCTATCTATCTATCTATCTATCTATCTATCTATCTATCTATCTATCTATCTATCTATCTATATATATATATATGCATGCTGTTGTAAACAGAATTTCTCTTTAAACTTCCAGTCAGTGTGCAGTATCCTCCTCACTCTCACTCCTGGAAAGGGGTAGGAGTCCTTTCTGTACTCCAGCCCCAGGTAGGCTCAGGACAGTTTTTGACTAAGTTTTTCCTCCGTGCTCCCTTCTCTGGGGAGCATGGAGGAAACTCCTCTTTTCTGGCTCCTAAATAGCAGTAATTTTAACCTTATTCCGCTCTGTTTCTCCTTGCCTTTCACCAAATCCATTCTCACACAACCATAGGCCTGCGCAAAGCCTAGAATGAGGCCTGAAAGTGAGTTGTGGAAGTGTTTCCCTGACAATCATAGTTGTTATTCTCTCCTTCTGTGATTATGGACAGTTTTCCTTCTCATAATGTTGACAAGTCTGCTATGCAGAGTGAAATTTCAGTCCTTATCCCCTCCTCTGACTACTGCCTGCAAATTCCCTTTTACACAAGGAATTGTGGCAGTAAGACATTTTCTTTACAAGTCATATTTGTCTATGAGATGGTTGGGAGTGAAATTTAAATCCTTATCCCCTCCTCTGACTACTGCCTGAAAATTCCCTTTTACACAGGGAATTGTGGCACTAAAATATTATCTTTACAAGTGATGTTGGCCATGAGATGGTTGGGAGTGAAGTTTAAGTCCTTATCCCCTCCTCTGACTACTTCCAGTAAATTCCCTTTTACACAAGGAATTGTGGCAGTAAGACATTATCTTTACAAGTGATGTTTGACCATGAGATGGTTTGGCCTGATGATCTTAGAGGTCTTTTCCAACGCATTTCCATGACTAGATGACAGTGCAGTGGATTCAGTGAAAGTGGCTCTGAATCTGGTACTAAACCATGATGATCTTAGAGGTCTTTTCCAACGCATTTCCATGACTAGATGACAGTGCAGTGGATTCAGTGAAAGTGGCTCTGAATCTGGTACTAAACCATGATGATCTTAGAGGTCTTTTCCAACGCATTTCCATGACTAGATGACAGTGCAGTGGATTCAGTGAAAGTGGCTCTGAATCTGGTACTAAACCATGATGATCTTAGAGGTCTTTTCCAACGCATTTCCATGACTAGATGACAGTGCAGTGGATTCAGTGAAAGTGGCTCTGAATCTGGTACTAAACCATGTCCCTCAGCATCACACCTTTGTGTCTTCTAAAATCATCTGGAAGAGATGCTTAAAAGATTAAACAGATTATGCACAGAATAAGTACAAAACCCTATTAAATCAGCCTATTAGATTCAGCCACTAAGAGAGAAAGGATTTGACTCCTGTTTCGTTTTGTGTGAAACAAAGTCTTGTGCTTAGCCATGCCAGTGCCTGTCCAGAGGTCCTGTGAGAAGCTGTAGCAGTGGCAGGCTGGTTAAGCACAAGTGACCTGGCACCACGAGCAGTTCTGCTGTCTGGCACAAAGCTCCTAGGGTAGGTATTGTGGGATCCTCTCGTGCGCACCTGTTCAAGAAATGTAGCAGAGAATCAAAATAAATCTTTACTAATTCCCATCTGCTTTACATTTGCCTTTATGGAGAAGGGGACTACCTTGGAATATTTCCAAATAGATGGATTCACTTTCTGTGTATTTCTATTAGGAATGAGTTAAAGCGCTCTGAATTTATTTGGACCGAATGCTGTATGAAGTTAAAAGAAACAGAGGAGAAGATTATAAAGGATGAAAAACACCTTGAGGAGTTAGTGAAGCAAAAAGCAGAAATCCAGGAAGATGCAAAATGTTGGAACAGCAAAGTGAGTCTTGAATATTTATAAACAAGCAAGTAAACGAGTATCTTTTTATTGAAAAGTGGATGAATGCCTCAATATTTTGTGTCTTTAAGAGTTAAGATCCTCTGTAAAACTATGAATACTGATTTAAAAATAAAAAAAGTGGTAGATTTTGTAGAACTCTTTATGGTCTTTCTCCTGCTATATTTTTTTCAGCTATCTTATTTTAAAATATGTTTTTTTTTCCTTCCTGTAAGTGTAATTTTTAGTTGTTAGGTGCATAATCTGTTTAATCTTTAAAGCATTTCTTCCAGATGATTTTAGAAGACACAGAGATGTGATGCTGAGGGACATGGTTTAGTACCAGACTTAGTAGAGTTAGGTAATGTTTGGACTCAATCTTAGAGGTCTTTTCCAGCTGAAGTGATTCTATGGAAGTGTGCATTTAGTGGGACAGCATGAATGTCCCCCTAAATTAGACTAATTTATTTCCTGACCTGAGGTGGCACATGATGCCCTCTTACAGCATATAGAGTGATACTCTGTTTTACTTTAAATTCTCCTCTTTTCAGAACAAGTGTTGTGCTTGTCTAACATTCCTTGTGAAATCCTGTTGTACTTGGCACTTTAAAATCTGAAGCAGGAGCTTTCCGTTGATTGACAGCTCCATATGTGGAACCAGTAGGAAATGGCTAAAACAGGATTTAGGAGCTTACAAAAAAAATCTTGAGTGTGTGGGGGATTTTTGAGGGGGCAGGTTTGGTTTTTTGTTGTTGTTGTTGGGTTTGGGGGTTTTTTTTAATATGTGTAAATAAAGTAGGAAAATAATTCTCTTGTACATGGCTGGTATTTTTGTGGTTTGTGCATCCAGATATCTTGCTCCTGCTAAGGATCCAGTAAATCCAGAACCTAGATCTGTCCTGACCTTCCCACATGTATTCTCTACCCTTATGCTAACATCTTTATCAGCCCTAATCTGCTTGGTGACACTTGCCTAGGCATATTTGAGTTAGCCTTATATCTCTGTGGAGATTGTATAGGTAAGACCTGTCAGGTTACCTGTATTGTTTCAGCTTCTGCAGAAGTGTTGAAAACAAAGTTCATTAGACTCAATGTGAACAAGCATATCTTAATCTAAGCCACTGTAGATGTTTTCCTTATCCTGTAGATGCTTGCTTCCTTAACATCCTCATCTATCCTTAAGCTCCAGTTAATAAATAGTCCATCGTTGAAACTCTGTGTGGATCTGTATTAAATCAGTAGTTTTGCTGAGATATTAAGGGAAATCTGGAGGGTGAGAGGAACTTAAAGTGTGATATCATGTATGAATCAGCAGGATGTGCATCTGTGCTTACTGATCCTGTGAAGGTTAGAGATTCTGCTAGGTTACATCATGGTGGCATTGTGCAGTTGACCAATACAGCATGAACTAGCTCTACACGTTATTTAATATCCTGCCTTTTTAAATTACTGTTTAATGATGACAAAAAATTAGAAGAGATATTTGCATTGCTTAACTTTCAAAATGTTTTCTAGATAGAAGCCTTGAATAACAAACTATCTGCCCAAGGAGATGAAAGCATGAAAATATCAGAGGCTTCTTCTGAAGTCATTAAAGCTGTGGAAGAATTAGTAAGTTGTGGGTTTTTTTTTTAAATTGCTTTTATAGGAACTAAGTAAAAATGCTTGCATACAGAAAAAAATAAGTGATGACCTGAGATGATGTCAGTTTATGCTACAGGTGTCTTTATGTTTTCACGATCTTTAGAAATCCACCAGAGAAAGTGAGCTGCAGAATATAAGGCAAAAGCTTCTCAGTATGAGTGAAGCATTGGACATTTTGAAGTGCGAAAACGGAGAACTTGAGGGAGAAAATGAAGAGCTTTTGCAAAAATTCAGAAAGAGGTAATGCCTCAAAAAAAAATTAAGATAAAATAAAGGGGGTGGAGGGGAGGAAAGCAAGCATTACCTTTTTTCACCTAGAATATTCTAAGACTTATCTCCATGAATCTTGTAATGGAGCCTTAGTCTTTTAGATCCAAACAAGATTGGTTTTATCTCATCAGTGGAAGGAAGGGCAAGGTATCCTTTGTATTTAAGGATATTCTTTATCTTCAACTACCTGTGCAGCACTTTGCACCCTGGGCTAGCCCATACTGGTCTAACTCTGATGGGGCTATCAGAAGCACCAGTGGTGTAGTGGTATCATGCAAGATTCCCATTCTTGCGACCCGGGTTCGATTCCCGGCTGGTGCAGTGGGTGTTGTGCATCTGAGTATTCAGATTTCTCTGAGCTCTGTTCTGTCCCAACCATCTGTGGTTACACCATGAAGTGTCAGATGGTGAAGGCACATACCTTTGTTTTATGTAGAGCTCAGAGTTTTGGTAGGACTGTTACACCTGCTGCCTATCTTTGGAAAACACTCATGTGTGAATATATGTAAAGCCATCTCATGGCTCTTTTCACAGACTCTTACAGGGGTTTGACTTTCCTGAGGTCTCGAGGTCATGTTTTGCATTTTGGAAAAGTCACACTGGAGTTTCAGCTCTATTGGGACTGAGTTCCTGTCTCCATCAGACTGGCCAACTGCTTGGGAATCTCAATAAGCCAATTGGAGATATTCAAAAGCCATCTGGAAATAGTCCTAAGTGGCCTTGTTTGAGTGGACAAGCTGGACCAGATGATCTCTAGAAGTTCTTTCCAACCTCAGTCATTCTGTGATTCTGTGATACAGGTTTACTGTACAGATATATAGAGGGGAAAAAATTAATACAGTTGTTTTTATATCAATGAACTATGAGGGCTTATACTCATGAATAAAGACTCAACAATTTTGAGGAAGACTTGAGTGTATTCAGCATCAAAAGGCAGGATGATAAAATGTTTTTGACTTGGAAATGTTTTAGCTCAATGATGGGTTTTACTTTTAATTAGTATACTTTCTAAAGCAAAATGTAAGGTTGGTTGCTTCATTTCAACAGTTCAAGAAAAAAGAAGGTGTATCAATCAGAAGTAGAAACTATTTGCAAAAGCATAGCTGGGATTGAACAGAAAATAGCAAGAGCAAAGCAAGATCTCCGCAATGCTAAGTCATCCTACAACAAAACAAAAAGCAAGTATGAGCACTTGAATAAAAGCAAAACCACCGAAGAAATCTCCTACAAGGTATATTTTTTAATTGCTTTCATTACTTAGAGTGGAAGAATTGAAAATAATGATCTTTGTAGCAGACAATTACTGCACAAGCAACTTAGTAATACAAAAAATTCAAAGTTAAGATTTTAACATTTGAAAAATAGCAAAAAAAACCCCCAGTCTCTGGAAGAGAAAATAGATTGATTGCTAAATGGTCACAGGTAATAGGTAAACACATGCACCACTTGAGTTGCCTTGGTGGTCTTGTTGAGTTAGCATCTTCGTTCCTGCCACCAGAGAATGACCATTTTGTCAACAGCTTTTTATGATAGAACTAAATGCAGTGATGATAATTAGCAAAAGCATTGTGTTTTAATAATTCAAAGATTACATGTGCACATAAAGACATATACAGGGGAGGCGGCCTGGTGCAAGAGCTACTTGCAAGGTAAAAGTGTGAATGGAGTGCAGAGATGCTAAGATACTTTTCTACTTAAGTAACAGTTGAGCAGTGGTGAACTTTGCATATGATTGTGTGAGAAAAGATGCAATTTATAGTTGGCTGCCTGGTCTCTGCTGATATTCTAAGAGCAGTTACCTCCTGCTGTCTCTGAAAAACTTGTGTGTCTGTAACCATGTTAAACTGTGTCCTTGGGCTACTGAATAGAGTGAAAATATATTCATGCAATCACCAAGTGCTGTCATTAGTCATTCAAAATGTTGCTGCATTTTGGAGAGCAGTCCAGATGCCACAGTTGGGCTGATAGACTCAGGATTTGGATTCAGATAATCTATATGCATATGTGGGCAACGTGGTGTGAGGGGGAGAGCAAGGCTGCGCCACGGGTGTGAGTGAGTTGCTGCTTGGAATTAGCCTTGGAGCAAATGTATAAACTTCCATTTGCAGGAAAAAGAAAGGGTTTTGCTCACTGATTACAGGATTTGTTTTCCATGGGGATGCTGATCACTGTCAAGTTCCTAAGCATCTTTGGTTTAAGAATACGCAGTGATGCTTGGCACCTGTTTGTGTATTTTCTTATGCGGCATACTTGGAGATACTTGTTGTCCTTCTGCAGGAATCTCCCTCTCCAAGTGCTGATGACATATTGTTGTGGAGGCACCCACAAAACAGACAGCCACAGCCACCTGCAAACTGTGGATGTATTGCAATTAAAATCTGCTCTTCTTCCAATGCAGTAAAATTGCAGATTTGGGTGTCAGTTGGGAAAATATTGCTGCGTAACTAATTAAACTGCTTGGAGAGGTGAACACTCAGATCAGGCAAATCTCTCCATGGGTACCCAGATACACTCATCAAGGGGGTGTGAGGAAATCCCACTCTAAGGGGAAAAAATCTGACTGCCAGACTGCTTGTGTGTGGAAAGAGCTCTCTACTCTCTCCCTAGCAGAACTCCATTTATACCTTTGGGAGTCTGGCTGCAGTCAGTTAATTGAAGGGCAAAGTTCTCCAAACAACAAGAGGACTTCTGATCTTGGAGGCCCAGTTAATATGTGGGGACATTGAATTGGTCTTCATCAGCTTCTAGCAAGCCTCAGTCCCCTACTCAGGGTTTGTCAGGACCCTGTACTTGTGGGGAGTTGTACCTGTCACACACATGCACCTCTGAAGTGCAGGTGTGGATGTGAATAAAACATCTTGAATATTAATTATCAATAATAGAACTGAGAGAGTGTACTTCGCTATTGGCCATATTGTGCCTAGTTTGGCTTAAATAATCAGATTTCCACTCCTTAAAAATTAAAAACCAAAAAAGCTCTAATTAGTCTGCCTTAGTCTGTACTGAAGAATAGCTGTGATGGTCTTCTAATCTGATACACATTAAATTAGAGGCTTTCAAGAAGCAAGCTATAATCATGTGCTGAATAGCTGTTAACCTTGAAGTGAAATGTTCTCCTTTTTATTAGAAATTATTTTAAGCTACCAAAAATAAATTGCATTGAATCTAGCAAATACTCCTACTTTTCCTACGGGATGGTCTTTATTTACCTCTTCTTCCTGAGACTCTGTTGGAATTTCCTTTTTTTTTTCTTTTTCAAAATATAGTTTTATGATACTTCAGAAAAAGTTTTAAACCTGTTCTTGTCCTTACTCTGATGTTGCTGCTGTCCATTTATGTGTATACTTACCCATTGTTTATGGCTTCTTTTTTATTTTCTTATTTTTTTCTCTGCTAAGAATTCAAAGTGGGATCTGAAAAAAGAAATTCAAGACCAAAAAGGAATTGGCAAAATAACTCGGGTAAGCATGACAGTAACTATTTTACTTGAAACCTTAAATTGCTTTACTACCTTTACTACCAGGCCCTCTTGTCCTGTCACTAGAAGTCCTTAATCTCTGCATCCCATGTCATCAAAAACTGACCTTAATGTCCAGAGTTGTTAGAACCAAACTCTGGCTTCTTATGGAGCAGCAAATAATTTCTTCATTCCCTATGATGCCAGACAATCAAAATTTCAATGAAGTAACAGAGAGGTCTTTATGATTATTGTGGGCTCTCAGTATCTTAAGAGGGTTTACAAGAAACCTGGGGAGGGACTTTTCAGGATGTCAGGTAGTGATAGGACTGGGGGGAATGGAGCAAAGCTAGAAATGGATAGATTCAGATTGGATGTTAGGAAGAAGTTCTTCACCATGGGGGTGGTGAGATGCTGGAACAGGTTGCTCAGGGAGGGTGCCCCATCCCTGGAGGTGTTTAAGGCCAGGCCAGATGAGGCTCTAGGGAGCCTGATATAGTGTGAGGTGTCCCTGCCCATGGTAGGGGGGTTGGAACTAGATGTTCCTTGTGTTACCTTCCAGCCCTGACTGATTCCATGATTCTGTGATTCTATGGTACAGAAGACTTGGTATGGTGTGTTGACTCTGGCTCAAAGCCAGCTGGTCACGGAGCAAAAAAATCTAACAAAAAGCTCATGGGTTGAGATAAGGACAAGGGAGAGATTATTCATTAATTACCATCATGGGTAAAATACACTTGACTTGGGGAAATTACTTTTTAATTTATTAGCAATAAAATCAGAGTAGGATAACGAGAAATAAAAACTAAATCTTGAAACATCTGCCCCCTACCCCTCCCTTTCTCCCAGGCTCAGCTTCACTTCAGTGGCAGTCTTGGATCTGGTGTTGGCTTTGTGGCACACAGGGGAAGCTTCTAGCAGTTTTTCACAGAAGCCACCCCTGCCACCCTCCTGTAACCAAAACCTGGCCATGAAAACCCAAACCACTTCACAAAATCATTTGCATTTACTCTTTCTTTTTGCTGATTCCTCTGATGTATTTGTCATTGTCATCTCTGCTGGCTATTCAGCTTTACCTATTCAAGGGCTTTTGACAAAATAGCAACTTTGCCTTCATTTTAAATCACATTATGGTTTGTTTATTAGCTTCTGGTCTATTCATGGCATTCACTCAAGAGTATAAGTGTTCTTTCAGATTTGGATTTTTCTTGTTCTTCTACTGCTTTCAAAATACTGAAACTCATTTCTATATACATTTTAATACACAGGCCAGGATTAAAGCAATACATGATGAGCTAGAGGAAAAGCAAAAAGAGAAACTCAAGAAAAGAAAGGAAGACGTGAAGAGGATAGAAGAGTTGGAGAAAGAAGTAGCTGATCTAGAAACTAAGTGTGAAAGAAAAAAAGATAAATTTAAAGACAACCAAGAGGTAAAGATAGCAGGTTCTGGTCCACTCACTAACATATTTCTTGCTTTCTGTACTAGAAAATAGTCTCTTCATTTCTGTGGTATTTTCTCATATAAAAGGGAAGAGCTCTTAACATGTGTTTGTTTCTTTTGTAGCTCTTTACTACCTTATAAACTGAGAAGAGCAAGTAGTGTATAAGCCCCCAGCCATGGCATGCTGAGAACCTTCTTTGTTTTATGGATGATATGGATAAAAATCTTTTTCCTTTCATTCAAGAAAGCTCTGATTTTTTTATATATTAAGAAAAAGAAACAGAAGTATTTTGCATTAAAAACTGTTCCTCATCCTACCTGAACTGACTTAATTAAGTACACTCTTCCAAGCATTTATTTTGCTTCTGGTAGATCATCCCTGCTGTTTCAGTATGACATGATTTGGTTAGTTCCTCATTTATCTTGAAAGTATGCCCAGAAAGCTATCTTCCTCTAAGTGTCCAGGGGTGACCTAGAAGCCCATTCCTCATATTTACAGGACACACTCGATGTGTTAACCTTCCCTGAGGTTAAAAGCTTGGGAAAATTTCCAGAGAAATTTGTCCAGACCTTTTCAAAGGAGTAACAAGAATACTAACTAAAATGACTGAGGAACATTTCTTTCATTACTGTACTTTCCTGTTTTAGATCTGATGAACTTTTAAACCTGATGAACTTTTAGACCTTTGAAAGCTTTTCTTACAGAATCATTAAGATTGGGAAAGACCTCTAAGATCACCAAATCTGAAAGCTTTTCTTACAGAGTCATTAAGATTGGGAAAGACCTCTAAGATCACCAAGTCTGACCTTTCTTATGTGGCATGCTACAGCAATGGTAATAGAAGGCAAAGTGGACAATGTGGTCAAAATTGGAAGCAGTGATTGATGCTTTTGAAAAATACCTGATAATGTGTGGATCAGTTGCCTAGCAGACCTACAAGCATCAGACCTTAGCTAGACAGATGATAATTACCTTAAGTGATAGTAATAATTTTGTCTTCCACTACTACCTCAACCAACTTCTGCAGAAACAGACCTTCTTGTTCTAAAGTGTGAAAATAGGCAACCTCTAAACCAGAGTTCAGTGTCTCTGTATTATTGAAGAAAAACTCTCAAACAAACCCATCAAATCTTTCTCTTGTGGAAGTCTTTGGAATGTAATTTATTCACTGATTTTTTTTTTTTTTTTTTTAATTACAAGTATGTCTGTACCTTGTGGGTTTTGCATGTCTTAAGCAGTGCCTTCTTTTTTTTTTTTTTTCTTTTTTTCTTTTGGGAAAATGCTCTGAAAAATTACTGGAAACATGGGAAAAATTTCAAGTTTCCCATCTTCTGTCATGAGTGAAATGGGGATTGTCTTTCACACTGGCAATTGTACAAGTCAGCAACTCTCAAGCTGGGGGCTGACCTTCTGGAATTACATGTTTTGTTCTGCATTCCATCATAAAATTTGAGCAAATCCTTGCAAAGAAGTCCTTCCAAATATTAACTGCTCTGTGCTGTATGAGTAAGTGGGTGTGCATGGTTCACTGCAAGAAGCAGCATTACACTCTAGGAAAGGTATTTGATGCCTGCCTTTTTTTTCTTGGGTTTTGGTGTGGGTTCTTCTTTTGGTTTTGTTTGTTTGTGGCTTTTCTTTTCTTTTCTGAAATAAGCATTTCAGAGAGCAGGATTGAAGATACAGTAAACAGGGTGAAAGAAGTGATTATTTCTTAAGTGCCTTACTTCTAGAAAAAAAAAACAGCAAAATGCCTTCATTTTTGTTTCCAAATCAATAGGAAACAAAATCAGCTGTTGGTGGCTTGTTAGAGGTGGGCCCAGGTGAACCTCATCAGGCACCTGGGCCGGAACAATCCTCATTATAAATAGAGCCTGGGTTAGGATATGTTAAAGAGTAGCCCTGTGGAGTTGGGTGTTGTGAGGTGACAATGTGTGCTTGTAGCTCAGAAGGAGAATGGTGTCTTGGGCTGCATCTGAAGAACTGTGGCCAGCAGGTAAGAGGGGATTCTGCTGCTTTGCTCTGTTAAGATGTCATCTGGAGTACTGGGTGTGGCTCTGGAGCTCTCAGTACAGGAAGGGCACTAACCTGGTGGAGAAGGTCCTAAGGAGGGTCATAAAAGTGATCAGGGGAGTGGAGCACCTCTGTTACAGGGACAGGCTGAGGCAGCTGGGGTTGTTCAGCTTGGAGAAGGCTCCAGAAAGACCTAATGATGGTGTTCTGGTACATGAAGGTGGCCTGCAAGAAGGCTGTGGAGGGACTGTTTACAATGTGATAAGATGGGGGACAATGGTTTGAAGTCAGAGAAGAGGAGGTTTAGATTTGGTCTTAGGAGGCAGCTCTTTACCATGAGGGTGGTGGACACTGGAACAGATTGCCCAAGGATGTAGTTGAGACACAATCTTTGGAGATATTAAAAATGAAGCTTAACTTGGCTCTAGGTGACCTCAGCTAGTGGATGATGTCCCTGCTTACTGCAGAATGTTTGGACTAGATGACCTTTGGAGGTCCTTTCTAACCCAAACAATTCTCTGATCTCCAGAGGTCACTTTGAATCCCTACCATTCTGTGAGCAAGAACTCAGGCAAGGAGTTTTCAATAAGCCATGTAGTTGGTATGGAGAGCTCTTATAATCAAGTGGGATCAATACATTTTGAAGCTCTTCCTGTCAGATACAGGTGTGTGGATGTGTGTCTGTTTTTGCTCAGAGTGAATATACAATAATTTCTGCTTCTGCCTTAGTGAGAAGCACGTTTTTGCTGCAGTCAGTCTTGTAGGCTCAGAGTTCCATTATCCAACCATTAGCAAATATCTTGCCATGAAGAATTCTCTGGCTTTTTAATGTTGTTCTGTCTGGAGGATTCTTGACATAGTCTGCATGCAGCAATACTTTACCATTTTTGGAGCAGAAGTGGAGGATGTTGAGCGGCTTGCATTCAGATAATGGATTATGTGATAATTTTTCAATTTGACTTATTAAGCCTGCATCAAAAATAAACTAGGGGAAAAAAAAAAAACTTCTTCTAATAGCTGATAGTATTTTCAAAACAACGCATTAATGGCAATGACTAATGTTGCTAGCCCTTCCCCAGCTAAAACTAAGTAGAAACAGTGTGACAAAGATCACATCATTAGTTTCCTGAAAACCTAGAGAGGTGTGGTGCAAGTTATACATCATGGTCTGGAACTGGGTGTTTGCTTCTGCTTTAAAGCTTGGAAACAGTTTGCCCAAGCCCTTTTGTATGTGGATACTACACAGTAGAGTTTCAAGGAAGAGCTTTCTCATTAATTAAAGGCTGGAGTTCTTGTTTCAGGAGTGGAATATTAATGCTTATATTCTTTGTTAAAAAGTGGAATATGAAACTTTAAATGCCAATTCATGCTATTCGTATCAGCGTTTTCAGTGATTAAAAAACTTTGGCTTATTACGTATGTTATTAGTTTCTGTGATTTGATATTTAGTGCTCACACTAATGATGAAAATGAAATTAATACAATAGCCAAGAACTCCTGGCTTTCTTTGGGAGCTGGTGGATTAATAAAAAAAAATTAAAATTAGATATCTCAATTTTTTTTCTGCTTCTTCCTCTTGTTATCAGAGAGCTAGTGATAATGAGTAGTAAACATATATTTTGTGCTTTATACCAATTCCATGGAAGCTGTTCCAAATATGTATTTTGATTTCAGAACTTTATTTGCATCTTCTTTGGTTTAAAAAAAAAAAAAAAAGGCATGAGGAACAGGGTAGGCAATGATGTGTAAGATGTTAAACACTGTATGGAGGAACAGGGAGATTTTGCATGTACATTTCTCTGTTCAAAGTGCAGATTTTCTAAACCTCGGTGCAAAAATTTGTGGAAGGGAAAACTAAAATGAGAAACAGTTAACATATCTAATGACTAATATATTTTTTATTTTCTAGAGAATGTAGAATGGTAATGTTTGAGTGCTAACACATCTGTTTATTCACAAACTCTCCAGAAGTTCTTCTGTTGCGACCAGCGAATACAAGAGCTGAACAAACAGCAGAAGCAAACTGAAGAACAGCTGGAACCCAAAAGAACCACCATGCAGCAACAGTTACGTGATATACAGGTGAGTAATTTCATGCCTGTTTCTTGCAGGATGTGTAACCTCAAAGGTTAGGCTGTAGTTTGGATATAGTTGCCTTGGAACTCTATACATGCATACAGTGTAGGCACCGTTTTCTGTCTCTTGCTTGAACTAACCTATGAGGCCCATAGCCTTGAGACAGCATGAAGCAGAAAGCAGAATTGGTATTGGGGTCATTGAGAAGTCCTTTGCTTTCTTCATTTGCTACACTGGCTCATATGGCTTGAGGGGCTTTAGAAATGCAATGGGAAAAAAAAAATCAATAAAGGACAAAAAAAGATTCTAGCATAATAGGAAGTGCCTGCTGATTGCATGTTTGCTCAGCAGATGGCATCTTTTTGTAAATGATGGCTTATATCTGCTGTATCAGTTACTAAACAGTGTGATCCACAAAGAGGAATTATTGAGTTTCATCACTGAACACTGTGCTTTATATAAACATGCTTATAAGCATTAGGAAAAGCGAGGCTTTTCTTTCTGAGATTGTTTTTTATAATTCTGTCACTTGCATATTGTTTAAACTTAAGTTAGATGTCACAGCATCTGAATTGAATCGTAGAGATTAAAAGAACCCCGAATGATGGAGCTTTTGTGTTCAGAGCTGAGTAATTTGTATTGAAAAACTTTGGTACCTCCTATCTATGACAGAATCTTAATTTAAGCATTGGAAAATACATCGATTCACACAGGTTTCTAAATTTGGCAGGGAAGATGGAGCTGATACATCCCTTTCTGTTAAAGATTGTGCTCTACCAAAGTGCAGATTTATCAATAGATCCTACAACATGTTGGAATGACTGATGAGACAGCATACAAATAATCAGTAATTGTACAATATTCTTCAGTGCATTTCTTTATTTCATTACTGTTGTATTTAATGCTGCCATTCCTAGTACCTGTAAATAATTATTTATGTTAATTACCTGAGCAAGTCTGAGTTGATGTTCTGGAGGAGTATTACAGGACAGTTCTGGGTAAGTGGAATAGAACAACACATGAAGCCTGTTCTATGAGATCTGTTCAACTTGGAAGTGCTAAGAATACTTGGGCACCTTAAATGTTGAATGCTTGGAGTGGGATATAGTCCCTTGATGATAGAAATTGTGGTTTTTGCAGTCTTATTTTTAACAGCTCTCATTTCTAGCTATGCAGGGTCACACTACAGGATTCTACTAGTCCTGTTATTGTTTTTAAGGAAGAGTTATTTGAAGTTATACTCAAGAGGTTTTACTGCTTTCCCATGACTAAGACATTGATTTGTTTAAAACTTGTCCTTTATCTAACTTAAAGTGATACAATGGAAGAAGTGGCTATGGTTCCATAGACATCTTAGTACAGGATTAATGTAGAATCTCCACCTTCAACTGATCAAGCAGTTCACTCAATCCTTTGTAGTTTACCTATTTTAGGACAGGTGGAATCCCACCTTTAGATGTTTCTGCATCTCACCATTGAACCTGACTTTAGTTTGGTTGGCTAACATTGAAATGTCTAATAAGATATATGAATTCTACCTCATAATGCACCATTAATCTTGTTCAGCAGCTAAGAAAGAATAATGCTGGTCATGTATTGAACAGCTGAATGACCAAGTGCCAAGGGATTCTTTCAGCTTAGGCATATACTGAACTGTTACCCACTGCAGCAAATCATAAGGAGCAGATATTCAGTCTGTTGATATTTGGTCACAGAATGCAGAGTATCTCAACATTTTTGTTCTAAAACATGATTAAAAATTCCCTGCTTTGTATATAGTAGGTACCTGATTGCATTGACTCAATGGCTAATATTCCAAATGCTTGGAAGCTTTCAGGTTGTATCTGAATCATTTAAAAAATCCTGGGGAAAAAAAAGCACAGAAATTCCAAGAGACAAAAATTCTTTTTCACTGACAGTTTTGTTCTAAGACAGGTTGTAGATGAACCTGATTCTTCGGCAAAAAAAAGAAGTCCCAGGTTCTTTGGACGCATATTTATATCTGATCTTGATATCTTAATATCTTAATGATCTCAGGTTTCATTGTTTTTAAAGTTTAAGGCCAGGACAAATCATGCTAGCACCCTGTATATCACAGGAGATCACATTTCCTTAAGTTCTTCTGGTATTGAGTCTAAAACTAAGTTGATTTTTTTCCTGAGTGGTTTGAAAGTCTCTCTGGGCAGTTCAGTTGCATAGGGATTTGCAGTGATTACCGTACCTTCATTTTTGTTCTAATGATTGTGTTCCTGCAAGACACCTTAAATTTCCATCTAATCCTATACAGATCCATATGACACTCTTGAAAGGTCGGAGACCTTTAAAAAATCATGTTATTATGACACTTTGATATCTGTGCTAAGGTCTGTTACAAAAGCTTGGATTCCTCTCATTTTCACAGCTGCCTTTTAGGTTTACCTTTAAAAAGTACTTCTTACATAAGGAAAAGGATCATTAGACTGTGCACCAGGCTACTGCTTCTGAAAAATGCAGCAATACCCAAAGACATTGAAAAAATACTGCTCTTTATTTAAGTACTGTGATGCATTCTTTGCCTACTGTATTGTGAGGTCTGGAAATCTGGTGTTAAGCCTGTGCTTACATTATATGTGTATATATAAAGACAATCAAAAGGTGTTTTCCTCCCCCTTAATTCAACCCATTTGCATAGCTGCTTAGAGCCCATTAGTATGGGTTACAAACTCTAATGCAGCAAGACCTCTTTAAAGGTATCACTCAAATAGAAAACTCCCACCTGTTTATTGAGCTGCTACAGTACTTTGTTTACCTTGTTCATTGTGGGGAAGCTGCAGCTTTGTTCACCAGGCCATGTTGCTCTTGAAAGTGGAGTTGGCTTGTGTCATAAATCATTAAATGCTTTGAGTCCTGCGACTGTCAGTCACTTGGGGTTTGAAGAAGACACTGCAATTTAGTTTCTCTTCTATAGAATAGGGACCTTAATGAAAACACTTTTAAATGTAAAGGATTTCACCAGCTTAATGTCAGCATCTCTTTGAGTCATATGCTTGTAGATGAGGAAAGCAGGCAGGAGTTCAGGAGTCATTCTCTCTGCTTTAATCCTCCACTGTCTGGAGCATAGGACAGCTATGTTATGACATCTAAAAGAGAACAACTCTCTATTCAGGCAGCTAAATGAAAAATGCCACTTTTCAGAGATGAGTAAGCCACATTCCCTCTGCAGAATGGCAACCCAGTATACTAATTTTTCTTTCAAGTTAATTTCTGTTTCTTTGCTTTCAACTTCTTGAATTGTTACCCATAATTGTATTTAAAGTAAAATATTTGGAAATTCAACCTTACCTACTTTACTTTTTTTTTTTTTTTTAAATAAATCCCAGGAAGAAAATTCATTTGTTTCCAGTCAAATTGCTAAAAACTCTCACACTGTGGATACATTAAATAAAGAACTTAAAGAATTAAATGATTTATGGAACAAGAAGCAAATACAGATGGAAAACACAGAAAAATCTTTAGCTGATCTACGGTAAGGCCTTCCTATTACCTGAATTTTAGAGAGCAGTTAATAGCTTTTACTGAAGTTATTTAGTACCCTTACTTTAGTACTATTACTAAAGATAGTTTCTTTATTTTACAGTATTATTTCTAGGAAATAGAAGGCACTTTTCTTTGCCTGATCATTGCTTGTAGATTTTAAATGCATCCATATAAGTTATTTGTGATAAATTGCATACCAAATAGAATTTGGGGCATCAGAATTACGTTGAGAAATCTGATCATATTCATGGTCAGTTGCATCCTTAATTAATGGAGGATTCCACGCACTCTGTGTTTTTCCTCTGGTTTAAGAATTGTGGACCTACACTTACTGTGACTGATGAGTCCTGAAAATAGTCTCAAGGGGCTCTGTCTGGCTGATAATGCAGGCTGCCTTCTAGGCCACACAAGCCTTGGAGGGCTGTATATGCTGATTGCACAGCAGGCTTGCTCTTGAAGGATAAAGGTGAACCTGCTGTGCAATGTCAAAGAGAATGCAGCTTGGATTGTTGAATTCTCCAGGATGACTGAATAGTGAAAAAGTGATCCTTGCAGCAGCATACAGCTCCCTCTCTGTGATCTTGTTCACTTGTGTACTGTTGCTGTTGAAAGATCCTTGAGTGGTTATTCCATGAACATGTTAACTTGAGGGTGCGTTTGCAGAATTTTTCTATTTCAGTTTTAGCTGAATATATAGGGCTAGATATGGATTTCCCCCCCCCCCCCAGCTTTTGATTGCAGAATGGTCTGGTCTGCAATGGAACTTTCCAGACTTCAATAATAGAAGACATCTTTCCATGCTTGCAAAAAATCTCTTCTTGTTTCCCATAATTCTTCAGTCAGTAGTTGATAGCTTTATATCAGTGGTTATATCAACATGAAGGAGTACAAATTTCACTCCAGAAATTCAGTGTTTCTGTATAACTGTGAGGTTAATCTCTTTCAAAGAGGTTTTTTTCTTGCAGTTTCTTCAACTTCTACACCTAAAATAGTAATGAAAACTTCACATTTGAGAACCTACTTTTAGAGATACCACTTAATAGAACTGTAAATTAAAAATAAGTCTGAATCCCCCCTCCCTTTGTCCCAAATTATGCATCCCAGAGGTCAGTATTTCTTTTTTTAATTCCCTGAACAGAGGATGTACAGCACACAAATTGCTGCATTGTGTGCCTTGCTGAAAGCCAGCAGCATGCTCCTGCCTTCTGATTGTCAGAGCATTAAGCCTCTCTGTGCTTGAGGGGCAGAGGAGAAGTTTGGGGTGGTGGGTGTGTTTTCATTACTTACTCCTTCTCATTAGTGAAGATTAATGGTGACAGTGTTCAGGGGGGAAAAAAAAAGTCAGGCTAATTTACCTTCTATTAATGTTTCCAATAATCTGACATATCCCATGGCATTTCATCAATCTATCTTAAAGACTGCTCTAGCCATTTCCTGTTATTGTTATGCATATAGTTCAATATTAAATGGACTTATCTGTTTGGACTGAATTTTTCCTTCTTTTCCTAAGAGTGCTGATACTTGCCTGACTTGCTAGGGAAAACTAGGAATAAAGCATTAATTGGTTTTCCTCTTGGCTATACTTTGCTTTTTTTGGGCTATGTCATCAGGCTAATTCTAGCTTGACATGGTGGAGGAAATTGAGGTAAAGGAGTCCCTGCTTATACTTTCAGTCTCCATTGTTTTCCCTTAAGTACTTAAAATCAGAGAATGGTTTAGGTTGGAAGAGACCTCAAAGATCATCCACTTCCAACTCCCCTGTGCCATAGGCAGGGACACCTCCCACTAGAACAGGTCACTCAAGGCCTCATCCAGCCTGGCCTTGAGCACCTCCAGGTAGAGAGCAGCCACAACCTCACTGGGCAACCTCCCTGGGCAACCTCCTTGGCCAGTGTCTCACCACTCTCACTGTGAAGAACTTCCTCCTAACATCCCATTTAAATCTTCCCTTTGCCAGTTTAAACGAATTCCCCCTTGCCCTGTCATTACAAGACCTTGTGTATAGTCCCTCCACAGTCATCCTGTAAGCCCCCTTCAGATACTGGAAGGCTACTATAAGGTCTCCTGGAAGCCTTCTCTTCTCCAGGCTGGAAAGTCCCAACTCTCTCAGCCTGTCCTCATAGCAGAGCTGCTGCAGTCCTCTCAGCATCTTTGTGGCCCTCCTCTGGACTCTCTCCAGCAGTTTCACATTATTCTTGTGCTGGGGGCTCCAGAAGTGCACACAGTATTCCAGATGGGGTACTTCCTAATCTCTTTCTCTGAGTAATACCTCCTTGATCTATCACTAGTACAATAAAAAGGCTGTCTAATAGAGTGAAATAGAAACATTGACACAGTGTTACCAAAGCAATGGTAATTGGAAATGAATACTCCTTCAACAATAAAATTAACCACAAAGTTAGAAGGTGATTGCAGTATTTAGCCTAACCTCCTAAGCAAGGGAGAAGTAAATGCCACAAGTATCCCATCTAGAAACTGGATACCGAGGCCTTTTGAAAAAAAAAGTTCGTGTTCTTGGAATATGTATCTGAAGAATGAACATGAAGGGGGTTTTGTTTTGTGGTTTGGGTTTTGGGTTTTTTTTTTTTTTTCAATCTGAGTAGTTTGCTGCTAATTAAATCAGAGGGGCGATGAACAAATTGTGAGCTTGAGGTTGTGTGAGGAGTATCCTTGCTTGTACTAGATCCTTTGCACTCTCTATATCCATCAATTCATTCACTGAGAAGGAAGTAAAGACAGAAAGCAAGTCAAGGGGGTGTACTGGGAATTACCAAGGCTGGGAGAGTGTTTCAGTGAAAAGGAACCAGGTAATTTCTGATGGATCCCTTGGCCCCTCTTTAGCCAGTGTAAATGCTGTTTCAGAGGTGGTTTTAATTTTCTAAAGGGAATTGTTGCTCTGCAGAGTTTTTCAGCAGACTGTGAGGAGGATCTTGTGACCTCCAGAATTTAGAACTAAATTCCAAAAGTCTCAAATACCTCTGTTTTGCCAAGTATCAGCTAATCAATAAGAAGGATAACAGCTTATTATTAGGAATGGTTCCCAGCTGTTCCAAACTTCAGTGTAAATGGCTCTTGAGTGGTCAACATAAGCTTTGCATGACACTTTTTTCCCTTCTCAGACTGTTTGATTTGCTTAAAAATCTTTCAGTGATAGAATTGCATTGATTTTTACACAGCAAATCCTTAAAATTGGAAAAGCAGGATTAAACTTGTCTCTTGAGTTTCCCTTTTTGTGTGTACACTGTGATCCAGTCTTTATTACACAGCCAACTGTGACAGTACCTACAAGGCTCTAGTTTAGGTTATCTTGCAGGAGATCATCTTGAAACACTTTTTTTTCTTTAATGTGCTTTTGTCTAAAAGTAATAGAAAGGCAGAGCTTAAGAGAATAGAATGTTAGTGGAAAGTGAAAACCTCTGAAAATTCCTTTATGTGAAGGTTAAAGAAACCATACTAAGTATGGACACAGAGAAGCCATACTAGATATGGACCGAGGCAGAAACAAAATATTAAAGAAATGGCACAAAGCTCCCATTTCCAGTCCCCCAAAATAATGAAATAGTGGTTCCCAGATATGGCAACAGTCATAGGCTCACTTATTATATCTGAATGTAATTTTCTCAAACAGATAGTTTACATGTGGGAGTCAACCAGTCCATTCTCCAGGAAGTTGTTTTTAAAATACAAGCTGTTTGCTTGGTTTTCTTTTTAAAGTGTTATGTATGTACATAGACTTACTGGCTGCAGATTGATAGGTACAGTGTCTTTAAGAGGTCTAAACTTTTTTTCAATAAGCTCCATCATATAGCTCTTTGCTTTTCAAAAGGCTATTGTTATCTGTAAGGAAACAATATCTGTTATGAAGTTCAACATTAAACCTGTAAGCAAAGACTAACAGTATGGCAGAATTTCTTGATTATTTTGCTTGATTTTTTTCTTTTTCTTGATTTTTTTTTTTTTCTTAAAGGAAATACCTAAGTGGTGTAATGTTTAAGCAGCAAAATATTCAGCTGATATTTAATCACCTTCAAGATGAGCTGGCAGGATACGAGAAAAGGTTCAAAGAGGAAGAAAGAACATATGAAGAATTATTACAGATTAGGAAGAAAAAGCTGAAAGAGTCAGAAGTGAGTATTAGCAGAGCTTGGTTTCTTTATATAAGAAATTAACAATTATTTGATTAACTACACCACTTCTGGGATATCAGTTTTATCAAAAGTTTGAGGCAAGCAGCACAAACTTGTCCATTTGTAAGTACTTCCAAATAACTTGCTGTTTTTCAGTAGTAAAACTACTCACAGAACTCAAGTCTAGAATAATAATAAAACTGATTTGGCTGAAGATCAGTTTATTGATCTTCAGGCCTTCTAAATTCTGTCTTCTGACAAGAAAAAGGGTTGCCGAGTGATAAGCTATGACACATGAGTGTAATAAATGCAGATCAAGTTGCTAAGGAGAAGCTAACAGCTTAGAAATGAGACCTTGGTCTGGTTCCTGGATGTTGTAGATGTAACCGAGTCATCAGAGCTAGCTGAAATAGAAGAATAAAACACACAATAGCAAGAGGAAATGTCACAGCTAAATGCAAGGTGTCTCTTGTTTTGCTAACATGCATACTACTATCTGTGGTGAAATTTACCTGTGTAATGAAGTTATACCTTGTAGGCATTTTATCTCTGCTGCTTTTAACTGCTCTCATAGCATTTCATTACCTTATGTTCTACAGAGACAGCACAGTTCCCAAACTGTCTTACTGGCACTTGGTTCAGTGCTGATATCTGCTGTATTAAACACACAGATAAGAGTTCTTTGACATAACAATTCATAATGAGTGCTGGATCACGTTCAGAATGATTATGTTGTGCCTTGTTTTCTTAACCTCAAAACAAGCCTGCTCGCTCTTATTTTCTGCTGCTAATGTGATTATTGTAGTTCCAATTAAAGGAACTGTAAAAACAATTACTGTGGCTTTTGAAGACTGAGTAAGATGTTTTGAATGACCAAAGCCCTTGTGAAATGTGAAAGTTTTGTCCTGATTAGTATTTGCTGTAGGACATGTGATAATATATTGCTGGAGTGTAGAGATACAGCTTTAAATTCAGACATCTGTCTGTATGGATTTGTACTTCTGATGAACACATTTATAGAATGCCAGGTTGGAAGGGGCCCCAGGGATCCTCTAGTTCAACCTTTCTAGATGATGTAGTTACTCAAAGCTTTGACAGACTGATTATCTGAGTGTTTTTTTTTTTCCATCAAAAGAGTAGGAATATCATAATTCGCTAATTCTATTAGCTAATATTATTCTGCTACAAAATCCTTACCTCCTAATAATCTTTCTACATTTTCTATGAACTTGACTGCTGTGGTACTAGTTAAGGATATGTCAAGATATAGTGAGAAAGAAATAACTAATTTATTACCATTGCACCAAGTTGAACAATGATTCAGCTAAAACTAAATGAGAATTTCTCAGGTGCTTAAAAGGTTATTTGGAAATCCCTTTAATAGAGTGACAAAATTGTCTCCTCATCATGATGCAGAAAATTTAAGAGGGCCAATATACTTAAAGAACAAAACCAAAACACTCCCTCCCAAAAGCCCAACCAAAACAGAAAAACAAACCGAAAAAACAATCCTTTACTTCAACTTTCAGAGATATTGGAATACATTTTTAATCAATTATTAATAGAAAATATTTAGGCTGCAAGTATTTGATCAGAGTTTTTAATTTGTCTTAACGTGAATGCTTATAATTTTAACACAAATCAGCATGTTCCTGTTGGTTTTTTTCTTCAGAGAAGCGTTTTCCATCTGGTGAAAGATGTCAGAAAATCCACGTCCAGTTCTAACAGCTATTTCTGACATGTCATTTCATCAGATGAGAGTATTACTAATGAAATAATCTACAAAATGGCATATTGCAGAAGGCATTGTTACAGAAATGTGATAAGATACTGCTGGAAGTTGAATGAAGATACAAGGAAAACCCAAGTTAGATCCAGGGGGTTGTTTATCATCATGGTACTGGGTGAAATCCTCTGGGTGTCTTTTATCATTTACTATTCATCTATTTGTTATCTCTAGTCATTCTTTTCACTCTTGCTGCACTGATACCTTCAGAGCTGTTTCCATCTCATCCTTTCAAAAAAATGCTGTTAATCAATATTAATGTTACTGAAGAGCTTTGTTGGAGCATATCCATGTAAACACAAGAGTTACATTTGGAGATATATGAGAAAAGAGGATTTTTTTTTTTTTAAAAAGCTAGAGAGCCGTTGCTCCCTTTAGGCTATTCCGTGTGTGTGCAGGGGAAGGATAACAAATAGTCTGGCTGTAAAATTGTCTTTAATTAGTTGACTCAGTGGCTTCCTACAGTGTGCTATGCTGGTACGGGGGGCTCCCATGTTGCAAGATAGATTTCTGACTCTTACTCCATGCTCCTGGGTAGCTTTAGCGTATTGACTTACATGCTGTCCTGTGGGAAGTGCTGGTAGTATTGCCCAAATCACCATCCCACTGATTTTATTGGCTCGTAGGGAAGTCAGATACCTTCTCTTCTGAGGAATATGCATAGCTAGAGGTTGGGTGCCATGACAGTAACAATGCTCTGAGTGAAAATCAAAGGGATGTAAAATAGGTTAATAGACATTCTAAAGTATAGCTCTATGTTTCTTCATTGAAAAAGAACAAGCAAATTAACACTTGCTGTATTTCAGACAGCATCAGTGGGAACTACTGTAATGGTCTAATTGTTTGTTCTTAAAATACTAATTTTAATCATTCTTTCCTCAAACACAGAGGCTTTCTAAGATGGAAGTTCAGTATTCGTCATAATTTATTTACATTTCAGAATTACTTTGGGGTTTGCCTTGCATGCTCTTTTAATTTGGAAGGAATTATTTTCTGCATTTTCTATTATGGATATGGGAATTTAAAATTTCCCCATAATTCTTTTTTTGTGTAATCTAGAATCTAGTGCAAGTCTGAAATAGGCATATTGGAAAATGGTAATTAACACTTGAAAATACAACTGAATGGAATAATAGGAGGATGTGTATAGGCTTGGGAGCTGAAGAATTAAGGGGAAAAAATTCAGACACAGAGACACTGCATTTTGTGAAAATACAGTTTCTGGTCCTAGAATTCTTTCCATATTATTCCTTGTATCTTCTTTTTTTTTTTTTACCTATAATGACACAAATTTCAAAATACAGGTGCTAGGTGGTATTTATTTAAGTGTCTGTGCAGCTGTTCTGACTTATGGTGTAAGAACTTGTGCTTAGGTGACCATAAGGTCATTAGATGACATTTTCAATTTTCAATTGAAGCAACTGCAAACCAGTGCACAACATTGAATATGTGAACTCTTGACCAGATGAAAAAGGTCAGGTTGTTTTTGTTGACCTGCAGCCTGGATGTGTCTGCTGATATAAGCCCTGTTAATAAGTAACCCATAAGGCATTCCATGTCACCCATGTGGTGATGGCACTGTTAGGTACCATTCTTTCTTGTGCTTTCATTTCACTTGTTCCATGCAACCACTGCTGTGGTAGTTAAGCCTCTGTCTGGCTTGAGGGCAAGATACTGGTCCTTTGAATATTCTATTTGTACTGGATGGCTATATATGAGTGTTTTACTTCATGTGCTTGCAAGAGGGATCAGTTTGTACTCCTAGGGGATTTTGGAACACAGTCTTGCTCTCTGGGCTCAGTTAATTTGAAGGACATCCAGGTGACTGGTTTGTGCTGATAGAATGTGTCAATGCAAGGAAGCCATGAGATAGCCTTGGAAATTTCATGGATGTGGTAATTTATGACAAATATAAAATTCTCCTTTGTTGTATGAAATCTGTTGTGTGCCCTTCATGAGGCATGTGTGTAGTGTAGTTTTGAGTAGGCAGCTGCTTAATGTGATGCAGCCAGGCTGTGAGGCTTCTCTACCAACTTGCTGTTTCTTGTTCTATGTCTGAAGTCAAAATAATTATTTTTCTCCTCCTGATTTGGAGTTTAAGATTATGGTGTAACTAGAGTTGCTTTATCTCCTTTCAAAGCTACTGTGCATCTGTTAAGCTGCAGGTTTTTGCCAGGTTCAGTGTTTCATGGATGCTGCATTCATTTTGTAGCTGTTACATGAAGCTGCTACCATCTTTACTATATTTTAATAGTTTCTTTGTCATGTACAATACTGTCGCAGCATTATTTCATTTCCTGCTTTGGTGGCACTTTCTGCCTTTTTAAAAAATGCCAACCTACATTAAACTTCTGAAAGGAGCATTACTATGGGGTTAAGCTATGAGGAAATATCTGTTGATAAAGCCATGATTTTTAATCAGCCTAACATCTGAGTTCCTTGCATTTTAGAATCATAGAATGCATTGGGTTAGAAGGGATCACCAGAGACCATTTAGTCTACCCCCTGCAGTGAGCAGGGAGATCCTCAACTAGATCATTTTTCTGTTGCTTGGATTTATTGTGCTTTTAGTAACAATGCAACGTTTGCACTTTCTTCCCATTTTATTTTTAAAAGAAGAGATTTATTTTATCTGGTATGGTCAGAGTTATATAGTAGTATAGACTGCAGCTAAGCAATAGTTTTGCAGAGGTTTGGCTTTTATAAATCTAGGAGTATCTATATGTCTGCTGTGCATTTGAAACTGCAGAGCAGAGAGGTCAGTGAAGCAGGAATGCATCCTTTTGCCACTGCAGTGTGATGTGAGAGTTATGGCAATCTGTCCTGTTAGCACAATGGCAAGAGATTCTGATAACTCACATCTAATATTTTGACAAGTATTAAATATTACCTTTACCAGGATATTTCTGTGGTAACTATAGAGTTGGCCCTTATTTCATCTTCTGCTTTTCATGGTTTTGATACTGCTTTTGCTTTCCAAGCCAGCACAGAGAGCATAGAGAACTGTAGTGGGATCAAAAGACCCTGGGAGGAACCGTCTTTGTGGGTTGATTTAAAGCATTGAGAAGAACTGCCTCTTACTGGGGACACCGTTTACAGCTGCCAAATCATTGCTCATGTTCTGTGAAACTTTCACCTCCTCTTGTAACATAGTCATTCTGGAGTGTGCAGCAAAGAGGGCTTCTCAGAGGCTCTAGCATTGAAGTAGTAGCACATACACTACATATAAAATAAATCTAGAATAATCTTTTAAACAACTCAGAAGGAAGCATGCAGGCTGCTGCTATTGTTTTTGAAGATTAATTATACTTAGCATTCTGATCATTAAAGAATATCTAAATATTTTCCTTTTCTGTGTTGCTTGATGTAAAACTTCCCATGCTGAAAATATGTTCTATCCCCACTAGTTTTGATGTTAGCTATAGAAAATATTAATAGGCTTGGTTAGGTTGAGAAAAGTAGACCTGTGGAACTGATACACCTGGTAACATAAAAGTGAATCCCTCAGGTAAAAGGAGGGGAAAAAAAAAAAAAGGCAAGCACATGCTAATGCCATAAAATAACTTTCTATTGAAAATTCATAACAAGTTCTGTTGCTTTCTAAAGGCTACCTGAACACATCATGAAAATTCTATAGATCAGGGTGCAATGAAGTAAAAGTGAGTAATAACCACTGACTAGAGAAACTTGTGGAATAAATCTATTTAATTGCATATTTAAGAATAGCTTTGCTTTCGTGTGGTGTGAACAGAACTGAATGCCCTATTGCAAACCCAATAATGCCAGTGTCAGTGAGCCATGTGAGTTGTCTCTATGGGTTGTAAATTGGATCCCCTCAGTGACCAGTTAATGTTTTCTGTATTTACGGCAGCATTTCTGTTTTTCGCAGCCACCAGGGCACTTTGGCAACATAAAAATTTAAAAATAATTTTTAGCAATCATACCGTGCCAATTTTTTATAGTTAAAGGGGCTCATTTAAATTGGAAAAACCTGCTAGTCTGAAATTTTCATCTGAAGGATTACCACCAGCCAGAGCTACTTGTCTGATGAGGGTTTCACATGGCTTATCTAATGTGAAATCTCCATGTGGTATATAGTTTCATTAAACGGTGATCAAGAATACATTAGTTCAAAACAAGAAAAGGCAATGGAGCTTAATCTGCCAGGCATCTTGGCGCAACAACTTTAAAAGAGTTATTGAAGTGAAACAATTTGAGAATTAAAAGTCTTCCACTTAGACAAGACTCCTGTCAAAAGCCTAAAAGTCAGGCTTTTCCTTTTTTTTTTTTTTTTTCCCCTGTTTGCTGTGTGTAAACAAATATTGCTTCTGGAACAGGATTTAAAAATGTTAGACGTATGCAAGGAGCTGCGTTTATTAAAGAGGGAAGATTAGCCATTGAAACTGTTTGTCAAGGTAGCAAGTAAGATCGGTTGGTACAGAAAGCCCACGGTGCTGGCACCACAAAATATTAGCAGGAACCAGCAGTGATGTGAAAGCAGAAATGCTGTGCTAAAATGATATGTGCCTGAGTGAAATACCTGACAGTAAAGGGACAATTCTCAGTAGCTGCCCGTCTGAACAGACTTAGAGTCATAGAATCAGTCAGGGTTGGAAGGGACCACAAGGATCATCATATGGCCAAGATATTGAATGTCCTTTAATTTTGATGTTACTTGTGGTGGAAGTGGAGTCCAGTTGAAGTTATGCAGTAAGACAGTTAAATGCAAATCCTATATTTGCATTGTCCAGTTCTTGTTGTTGAGTACTCCTGACTTCCACAATGTCAGTACCTGGCAGAATTGCAGGAGAAAAACAGTATTATTGGTGTTTCTTAAACACCTACACAGAAACCCCAGGTTTTTGAATGAAAATATCTGCTTCATGCAGCTTTGATATGCTGAGAGTGCTTCTAGTGGGCTGGGAGTTCGATATTTCTTTAAAAAGTGAAATAAGAGTGTGTTCTAAAATAGAAATGAGTTTATGTACAATAAAACGTGGTTTGTACTGGCACTACAGAATCAATTTACAGCAAACTTTTGATTTCCAGGGGTTTAATTCACTGGGCCTCTATAGAAATCCAATTATTTCCTTTCACAAAGAACACATGTAGCTGGTAATCTTCACTGCTGTGTGTATATTCAGTCACTTATTTGAGTAAACAAGCAATTTCTAAGCCTTACTCACCACTTCATTATTGTAATTTGTATATGGTGGTAACTCCATTGATTTTACTTCATGTATACCAAGATAAAAGGGCAAATAGTAGTGGTGTTCTGGATTCATCAGCTGCTTCTTTCTCATGATTCTCTCCATGAGGGATCTGCAGTAAATATGTTGTGCACCTCTCTGGTCACTGTGGTTTCAGCCTAAATTTTCTTGTGAAAAGTCTGGGTTTCTACCTGTTTATTTTTAAAGACAACGCCTAAAATTCTCATGTAATTTCCTGTGATTATTATTTTTTTTCTCAAGGGCTATCTGATAATTGATTCTATGATCATTTGATCTGCTTGTGACCTCTAAAACATGCAGGTGTCATATGTCGGGAGTGATTTCTCTCACCCTGGAAGTGATTTGCATTTGAAGTAATGCTGCTTTGGTGGGTAACCTTAAATTAATAAACTTATAGCTGACAGAAAAGATAGCAGGGGAAAACTTGGGCACTTCTTAAATCCAATCAGAGCTTAGCTAAAACACAGACTGTATTAATGTATGGGCACTGTTATAAACTCTATTAATACAGCTGAAAGCCGTCAAGCACCAGTGACTCCCAGAAACATAAAGAAGTTTGTATTAAAAATCACGGAGCAGTACAAAAATGGGAACAATACATATAAATTAAATTCTACACCCAACTTTATAAAATGCCTTCCTATATGTAAGTATCTTTGCCTGCCATGCACAATGAATTGCAGTGAACTTGGTGGGGTTTATTCTGCAAATACTCCTGGTTTATGTGGGTGGTTGTGTGTGTTCTCATAGAGTGGTTAACATTGAATTGGTACATGGAGTTCAGAAAATGTTTTTTTCCCAGTTAAGCAGATCCTTTATAGAGCAAGTTACTAATAAGAACAGCCGTGTTTACTGTTGTCTGCATTTGTGTGATTCACAGCTGAACACTTCTCTTGTGTATTCAGTGACAAATGGCAATCACTTTATCATTTATCTTATGACAAATAGCAGATTCAGCCACAAACTGCTGGCCGTAGCAAACTTACAGGATGAAGTTCTTTATTGTTTATGGTTTGTGGGTTGATGTATTCATGCCTTGTTTATTTGTGAAATGAACAAAAGTCAGTAAGCAGGCACCAACAGAAAAAAATTGGCCACAGAGTCAATTGTACTCCCCACCCATCTCCATTTTCCTAGGCCCTTGCAAGGAAATTCGCTGAACTAGGTCTAAGCTGTAAGCTGCCTTTAGAAGGGGCGTGGGGGGGGA